>JAQFVV010012426.1:4285288-4672788 GCA_028023455.1 Epiperipatus broadwayi | reverse complement strand
GGTAAAGTGTCAGAATGACAAAGTCAACATGGGTATGACAATAATATTGGCATCAGCAAGGGCTTTGAACATTCCATCATTCAGATTTTCAATGATATAAGTGGCTGAAGAATTGAAGGATGAAGATCGAAGCCTATTCATTAAAGTTTGAAGATTTGCTATCTTAATATAAACTGAGCACTGATTATATGTATGTGTGGGAGGTGATGGTCTGGACTAACTGAGTGCTGCTTCAGCACAAAATCCACATATTGGTGATCTTTTTTATACATATGTGGTTGTGTGTATCAGTTATATAAGATGGAGTGGATATATGTGGGAAGCTTGAAAGTCTGGGTTCAAATCCCTTCTAATTTATTTTAAAAACATTGTATTTCATTTACATGCGCATGTGTCGATTTAACCAATTTCATTGTGTATATATATATATATTCATTGCAGAGACTTTGATTATATGGTGATTCTGAACTGAGATCAGACCCATATAAATATCTCTTTCTTGTTGGGTTTGGTTTGATTACTTTGTCTTAAAAAAACATCCCTCCTATAATATAAAAAAAATTTTTTTAAAAAAAAAATAGAGGGTGTTTATTTCTTTTTTTTTTTCTCTCTTCCCCCCCCAAAAGAAAAAAAAACAACATATAAACTGGGGGGGGGGGGGGGAAGAAAAAGAAAGAGGAAATTTATCTCTTTTTTTTTTTATTTAAAAAAAAACAAACCTTTTCTTTGTTGGTGGTTTTGTTCGCCCTTTTTATATATATATTGATTCATTTCGGAGTAAAGATCTTTTTGAGTTTATTTCTAAACTTCATAACATTTTCCCTTCATCTGCTCAAAAAATTTTTTTATTTCATATAACCATCTTTTATGTGATACTTTTCTAGGTCTTGTAAAATCATTTGAAATAAGCCCAATCACTCATAAATGAGTATAGTCATTTCAACGTCATAAAGAAAAAAAAAACTTCCAGAGATAGGTTTTGTGATGACTCCAAACCAATCTGTTAAGAATATATATAAAAGTCTGCTGGTCCATTTTGTTACTTTATTTACTGATTTGTGCAGTACTATTTTTTCACTTCTGCAGAAACTTTTTCTCTGAACACTAAAGACGTAATAAACATTGGATACAATTCTAAAAAAATAACCGCAGTTATCGCGAATTTTTTTAATAAAGTCTTGCACCCTACAAACATTCAGCCTGATAATAAAAAAGGGTCTAATCTCACTTATATTTCGAAATTTGCACACACATTAAAAAACATTTGTACCAATAAATAGAATATCTGTTTTTTTTTCATCCCCATCTTTAAATAAATAATTAAATAATTCAAAAGACAAAATACCTAGAGAGCTTCACATCAAATTATGTACAAAATTAATTGCAAAGAATCTAATTGCTTGAAGTCTTACTATGGTGAAACTCCAGCTAACTTATCTACAAGGCTTGCCCAGCATAAATATCTGTGCGACTGGACCAAGAAAAGCAATAAATATTCTTCCACATTCTTGGATCATGAGTTGCAATCAAGCCATAAGTTTGATCCTCCTATAGCTGACATCATTTTGTTCTGAGAGAGACAACAGAAAGAGAAAGGTAAAAGAAGCATGGTCAATAGCTAAAGATCATCATGCCATTAATAAAAAAGACTCTAGCGCCCCTCTTTCTAAAAAATGGCACTTGTAGCATCTACTGTTGCCATTGGTATGTAAATCTACTAAAAATTCAATTTTATGTTAATCTATTATTTAATATTCAAAATTTACTTTAAATCATCTACATTTTGAGTTCCTTTAGTCACATGATGCTATGATTACAGTACTACTCAGTATTGAAAACACTCAGCTTTAAATAAATTTTCTTTATTACAAATTCAAACCTGTTTTGTTATTTAAAATGTTTTAACATTTTCTGAACTATTACAATCATGTTAAACTCTATTCTCTGCATATCTTATCTATAAAAATAATCAACTTTTGCACTTGTTTATAATGTAAATGTGATGTATCTCTCCCATAAAACTATAGTTACATTTATCATAAAATACATTTTAGGAAATCTTGTATTATTCATTCATTTAACGTGTGCAATCCAATGAAGATATAATTCTTATAATAATAGATTCTATAGTTCACATCCAACAAGTTGAACATATTTTTTTCATGTGTCATAGCATCAGCCAGGAAGCTAACCCAGGACAACTGCTTGTAAAGCAGCTGTCACTGACATCTCAAACACTAATGCTTGACAAGTTGAACATATTTTGTTGGTATGATCTTGCCATTATATTTTTAAAATTTTTTGAAACATTCTTAATTGAACTTTTATAATGTCTTTATGTTGACATGGTTTCAAGACTTACTTCCATACACTAAATTAGCTAAAATAACAGCCTAGAACATATCATGATCACCATATCTTATGTATACCCAAGCTGTTAAAACAGTAGCAAATTCTCCACTCTGTAGAACCACCCAGTACAAACCATAGTAAACAATGGATTCTTAGAAAATTAATGCATGAAATCCTTAATTAGAGCATACTCATCTAATATTCCCAGACTAGTTTCTAATTTGTTGCTTTCATCAGAAGACTGCTGAAGAGTTGGATCCTAAGACTAAGGGGCAGTTTTCCCAGATCCAAGACTTTTCACTGATGAAAGCCACAAGCTAGAAACTAGTCTGGGAATATTGAATGAATAGACACTAGATACATATTTTATGTATAAATTTTCTAGCATTCATTGTTTACTATGGCTTGCACTAGGTGATACTTCTGTATGAAAAGTAAAAGTGTAAAAGAGAGGAAAGAAGCATGTAGAGAATATAAGTGTGCTATTAAGAATAAGGAAAGTGAAAAAGATATTAATGCTAAATGGGAAAAGTATTTAGAAAAGAAGAAGTTAGCTAAAATAGATAATTATAGAGAGAGAATGAAATTGAATAGTAAATTGTTGGAGGATATTAATAAAAGTGGAAGAGATGGGAGTAAAAAATTTTGGAATTACATTAAAAGGAGGAATGTAGGGGAGAGAGAGATAGTATTACTAGATGATGAGGGAATAGAGTGTAGCTCTAGAGAAGATTTAGAGATAATCTTAAATAGATATGTAATGAATATAGAAAAGATGTTAGATGTGAATGATAGAGTGATAGAAACCATGAAACCATATAGTAATGGGAATATTAGGTTTTCAGAAAATGAACTGAATGAGGTAGAGAAGAAATTGAAAAGTGGAAAGGCAAGAGGTTTAGATGGATGGACAGCAGAGATGGTAATGAATTTAGGATATAGGGCAAAAGCAAAGTTATTATCTTGTTTTAATAAAATGGCACAGAATAGAGTTTTCCCAAGTAGTTGGAGTAATACAAGAGTAAGATTATTATTTAAAGGAAAGGGTAAGGATCATAGAAAGTTGAATAATTATAGACCAATAGTGGTAACATCAGTTTTATATAAAGTTTTCTCATATATGGTGGCTAGAAGAGTTGTAAAATGGATGGAAGGGAATAATGTAGTGGGGGAAATGCAAGGAGGTTTTAGATTAGATAGGCATATAGGAGATAGTTTATTTGTAGTTACACAACTTATGGATATGAGTAGGAATTTAGGTAAACAGTTATATATGAGTTTTATAGATATAGAGAAGGCATATGATAGAGTAGATAGAAATAGATTATGGATAAGTTTAGCAAATTTGGGAATGGATGAAGCTTTAATAGATATTATTAAGAAATTATATGAAAATAATTATTATATATATATCAATTAGGGAATATAGAATCAGTTAAAGTTAAAAATGGGGTGGGGCTAAGGCAAGGATGCCCTATGTCACCTATTTTGTTTGTGTTGTATTTGAGTGAAATGAAAAGAGCAATAGAAAGATTAGGAAGAGGGATAGAGATACTGTTAATAGGTAGTAAGGGAGTATATATTTTGTCAGGTCTTTTTTTTGCAGATGATATATTTTTGTGTGCAGAAAGAAGAGAAGATATGGAAGTTATGTTGAGGACATGTGCAAGGGTTGGTAAAGAGATGGGGATTAAATTTAGTGAAGAAAAATCAAATATAATGATGGTTAATACTGGGGAAAGAGAAGATGTAGAATTTTTATTGGGAGATATTAAGTTAAGTGTGGTGAATAGATATAGTTATTTGGGAATTATTTTAAGTAATCAGAAAAATTATTTGGATGAATGGGAGAAAAAATTGATAAATGAAGCAAAGAAAAGAAAGGGATTGATAAAGAAATTAACAGTGTTTTCATATAATAAATATGATGTAGTTAGAATTATATGGAAAGGAGTTGCAGTAGCAGGGTTAACATATGGTAATGATGCATTATATGTTAGTAAAGAGGTATTAAATTATTTAGAAAAAGTTCAAAGGGAAGTAGGAAGACATGCATTGGATGCAGATGTATGGACAGCAAAAGAGGCAATTCAAAGAGAAATGGGATGGTCAAGTTTTCATATGAGAGATGCAAAAAGTAAAATGAAAATGTTTGGTAGATTGCAGTTTATGGATAATAAAAGAATAGCTAAAATAGTATTTAATTGGGTTATGAGTAAAGGGCAGGTAACAAGATGGGTGAGAAAGGTAATGCGGTATGCAAAAGATTTGGATAAAGAATTTATATCAGTATATTTGTACAAAAGATGGGATGATTGTGTTAAGAGGATTGTTGAGTGTTGTAGTAGTAAGGAATGGGATAAAAGAATAGATTTATTAATAAAGAATAGGGAGTTAGAGAGATGGAGAAATAGTATGGAGAGTAAAAAGAGTTTAAATATATATAGAAATAAACAGAATATTAGGTGTGAGTTAATATATGATAATAGTAAGGAAAGTAGTTTATTATTTAAGGCTCGAACGGGATCTTTAGCTACAAGAGAATATACATGTAAATGGAAAAAAATGGGTGATTTATTTTGTAAATTATGTAAGGAAGGAATAGAAAATATTAGGCATTTGTTAATTGAATGTAAATGCTTGAAAACAGAAAGGGTACATATAATGAAGTTATGGAAGAATAAATATGAAAAAAGTGATTATACAGAAAGTGAATTATTGGTTTTTATGCTGGGTTTGGGAAAAGATAAAGGGGATTTAGATATAAAGGTTATAGAGTTGACAAAGATTATGTTGTGGAAATGGGATGGAGCAGAATATGGGAAAATTTAGAGTGGGGAATGGAATAAAGTGGCTAACAGGTTTATCTGGGCATAATTGCTGAGATTTTCTTGACTTCATTTAAGAAGAAGCCACAATACATCACATCACATCATCATCACATCACATTACTGTTTAAGCTAATATCCTGTGATTGAATATCCTATTTTTAATTTATTAAAAAGAGCAGCAGCATATTGAAGTCTGTTATTCATCTCAGCATAAAAATGCATTTAATATTTATAAAGCCACCAAGATATTTAAATTGGCTCAAAATTTCACACTGATAATCATTCATGTTAAAAGTTACTGCAGTTTTTCTCCCATCACTGTCTGACAAAGAACTCTAGTTTTTGAATATTAATGATTAAAATCTTTAAATATTCCATTCAAATCTTTAAGTATATTTTGTGCATTATCTTTTGAACATAGCATAATCATCACACATTATAAATTCAGAAACCATATCCATAAAGATGATGTATTTGTTTTCACTTCTAATCAATTCTAATTAAAAATCCCACCAACAAATCTGTGTTGCATTATAATTTTTGTTTCACTAATATACCTATAAATAGTGCCAATTGAAACAGTATTAGAGAAACTACATAGTTTTATTTAATATCAATATCAAATGCTTCAGATTTTCCATTTGTAGTAACAACTCTTATTTTTCCATGTACAAGCTGTATGTATAATAGAAATAAACTTTGTGGAATATCAACTAATTTCAAACAATGCCCTTGACAAATCAATAAAAGCAATATATATAAATCATTCCTTGTTCCTGACCCTTTCTAGTATTTTTTGATTCTCTAAAACCACATTGAGTACTTTATAGCCATTCTTCTATGACTGAAAACAATTTATTCAGCAAAATTCTTAATGATATTTCACAATAATTATTTGCATTCTCGTCTATTTCCTTTATTTTTTAAAACTGGAATAATAAACGTATCCTTAAGATCAACTGGCACAATTTTATGAGTTCATGTTGCAATGGAATTATGTCCATTAAAGATTTTATTCTACTTTCATGACTCTGGGGAATGATTGTTTATCTACTTCATGTCCAGCAGTGACCATGTACAGAATGGGGTGACTATAATCCTAATATTTAATTCTATTTAATTATAGTCATTGATGATAATTGGACTGCAGCTCTGTTCAGGCATTGGTCTCAAACAAATCATGTCCAGCAGTGACCATGTACAGAATGGGGTGACTATAATCCTAATATTTAATTCTATTTAATTATAGTCATTGATGATAATTGGACTGCAGCTCTGTTCAGGCACTGGTCTCAAACAAATCATGTCCAGCAGTGACCATGTACAGAATGGGGTGACTATAATCCTAATATTTAATTCTATTTAATTATAGTCATTGATGATAATTGGACTGCAGCTCTGTTCAGGCATTGGTCTCAAACAAATTCCAGTTATATTTGCTTATCAGTATCTACCCCACATATGTTAGTATAATAGATATGTGCTTTATTATTCCCAACAGAGCAGCTATATTATAACTTATTCTAAATCTTAAATATAAGTGACTGCTTATCTGACAAATAATAAATTAAAGAGAAATAAGGCCTTTTTAATAACAATTAATTTATTAATAAAACAAATTAAATTTTTCTAGTCCTTGCATTTACAAATATACAAAATCAATAAAAAATTATTTTAGAATGGATCAGTGAAATCAACCAAGCATATAATGGCTTAATTTATTTTACTTAATTCTTTTAGTCCTCATCAACTTGATTGATTTCGTAGCTCTAGAGTTTATAATATGCTGCAACTAATAAATCTTATAATACATAAAAACAAGTGTCTTATATATATATGAAAAGAAAGTTACCGTTAACACTAACTGAAATAATCATAGAAATATATAAACCATTATACAATTATAAATATCCAGTAACGCCCTCTGTTTAAAAGTCTATCTCTCAATAATAGCGAACTTCAAAATGATACCGCTTTGAAGTTGTACGCTAAACGATGTTAAATATTGAAATACAAACCAACTTAAACACAGAGCATGAAATTTTTAAATAAGCAAAAGATCTTAAATTTTGCTAATAAACTAACATATATATAGTAACCTATATTTTATTAGGAGAATTAACAAACATAACTATAATCTGTGGAAAATTTTATTGGATATCTTTTCATGTTAAATTAAATAAATAAATCACTGTCATTGGTAAGATGGCAGGTGATATGGTTAAAAGTGAATTTAAAGTCTCTTATAATAGTATGTATTATAATAGAATTATAGAAAGTTACCCAAAATGTCTTCTAAACAGATTTTATTAACCAATGCATATCAAAACTACGTGCAGCTCATTTTTTTAAATCTTTCCCCCTTTTCAAAATATGCAATTAATTTTTTTTATATGTGCAAACAGAAAACACACACACACAAAATTAATAGTATAGAAAATACACAAGATAGAATACACTAGACCAACTACAATAAAATATAATATATATATTTTTATGTCAAAGCGTTGAACGGGAAGCGAACCCGGCCTAACTGCTTGGAAAGCCGCTACACTAACCGCTAGGCCACCAACACTTGACTATAATATTTGAAGCATTTTTCTCTATACGGTCTACGTATATTTATAATTAATCTAATAGTTACTACGAAAACTGTACAAACAATATTACACTTAACTAAAATAATAAAGATTAACATTCCTTTGGAACATATATGTGTGCATGCATGAATTTTTCTGTGATAAAATATATAGCCGATTAAAAAAGTTAGCAGTGTAAAATGATTAATTGCAAGTTGTTTTATTGATTATTAAAATTCAGCTAATGGGTGAATTCATTAGATAAATTTATTAATAAAATTTTGAGAACTTTTAAAATATAATCAAAGTAATTATTATTGTATGTTATAAATTATTTATAAGAAATATAAACAATTGTAGATTTTATTTATACAGTAATAAACTAAATTAAGATATAACATTAAATTTTTAATATTTAAGTTTATTTTTAAAATGTTGTCTCAAAATTTGTGCTTTTAAAATCCCCGAAGCTCAAGTTTGCCTGCTATCAATTATTACCATAACAACAGAACAAATTTTATCTGTAAAATCTTGAAAAGCAAAAAATTCTGGGTAATATTAGATGATATCACAAAGTTACCACTCCCTGTCAAAATGTAAATAGTCTTTACTATAGGTGTATCAAAAATTGTATGCAATTAAATTTTAAAATTAGCCATCTTATTCACCTTCTTCAACATAGAAGAATAGAGAAACTTACTAGGTATTTTGACTAGCTGGCAAAATATATCTTCTCATCAGCTTAAATGAATAAATTGCAACAACACTGAGGATTATATATTATTAAAAAAGAAATCAAACTTAAATGTTTAAGTCACCAATGAAATTTATAAAATTGATTATGGGATGTTACTAAGTATAAATATTTAAGAAATCATTCTTCTCTAAATCGGATAACCTGTTTGAAATAATATGGCTGCTTTTTCCTATGAAATTATGAATTAACATTCAACATATAATTGTTCTTACATAAAAGCTGTTTAAAATCTTAATGCTGATTGATGAAAGTAACTTGGGTCATTGAATTATTTATTCTCTGCTAGGTTTCATAAGTTAATTGGATAACCTGAAGAATAACTTGAAGAATTCCACTTGCTTAAATTAATGGACTATCAAAGGTATGGAATAAACATCAATCATTAAGATATTATTCTCTTATTGCTTCCTAAAGGATTAAGTTGCTCATTTTATGCAAAACTACTGTTCTAACATTAACCCAAGGGTAATGAATTTATAATTATTGATACTATAACCACGAATATGACAAAAGCATTACAAAGTGTTAAATAAAATTTTCTAGAAATGGATTAATTGTTACAACTACGCAAACCAAAACGGAAGTAATAATTGTAATTTATTGCAAATCTTTGGGAAAAAATCATTCTATTAATCTGTGCTTCAAATTGTAATTTCTAAATAAATTATTCCATATGTGTATTTAATGTTAAGAGTATATTATTAGAATAATTTGCCAGTAGCACATCAATAACCTTTGGATGCTGTTTCAAAAATATGATATGCACAAATAAAATATTATTCAACTGAGCATGAAATTCGGAGATTATTTGTTAAAAATGATTGACTTCTGAATTTTATTCTGAAAGTAGGGAATTATTTACTTTAAGAGAATGTTGGTATATAAGAAGATATAAGTAATTATCTTATATTATTACTGGTACATTAGTATAAATGTAATATTTGTCATTATATTTTGTATGAGAGACTGATAACATTAAGTTAAATTAATTTATAATCCCCATAAGCCTATTATACTTAATTTACTTTATATTTTACCATCCTTGTTCTCAGCCTCATATTATTTGGTCATAAACATCATAAGTAGACAATTAAATTACTAGAAAATATTAACCTTCATTGGGTCTAGTAAATATTATATATAATTTGATGGTGGCTATATCATGAAAGCACTCTGGTAGTATTAATAATTCTAAACTTTATTTGTTAGTTGAGATTTGCTCCTAACTAAAGATTGAAACTTTAACACAAAATGTAAGCTAGACGGCATAACAAAACATGCCACTAAGAAATACAATGGTCAGGTTTTATGAAATTATGTACTTGTATAGCATCGATACAATTCCTAAGTAAACAATTTGCTTATACCTAAAACAGTTGAGGAACTAGATCAATTTTTAAAATGAGATTGCTACCTGACTGCTTATTGCTGTGAAAAAAAAATTAAGAGCATTGTGAAAGATTCCTATCCACCTATAATTAATGGTAGGCATATACAATCCTCTCCAATATAGTCATATTTTTTATTAGTCATTCATTAGACTAGAGATTATCCAATAATAAATAATATTTCTCTAGTGTAATTTTCACTACACCACTATCATGCAAGGTATTGGACACATCAATAAAACTGTCCAATGTAGTGTTTGTATTTGCATTACTTTATTGGCTGTATCATCATCAATCATTATCAATCCACTGCAAGATGAAGGTCTCTCCAAGTTCAATCCATCTTCTCCAATCTTTAGCTTCTCTTCTTTACATCACCCCTGCACACTTTCTTATTTCATCCATACATCTCAGTAGTTTCTTTCTGGATCTTTTACATTCTCTTGCAATACAGTTTAAGATTTCAATTGTCTATCTATTATCATCTCTTCTAGCAATATGTCTATCCCAGTATGCATAATCATAAACCAATGTTAGATTATTTAAACAGAACAAATAATAATATTTGTAATTATTTTGCAGAGAACTTTTGGTATTAGAAGTACATTTATTGTTCACTAATATTTTGTTTTGTATTTATGTAATTATTATTAATAAAAGCATAATTGTTGTATTTATAATATCATTGTCTGTTCTTACTGAAATCATCATCTTTTACACATCAAAATAAACATGGTAATACTTCCATTTTGTTAAATTAATTTTCTTTAGTAATTTCATTTGCTTCATTTATTATCTCCATCTCTAGTTGAAATATAAAATTCTGTAAAGTATGGTGAGGTGCAACAAAATCCCTTTGATACTGAATCATATCTTGGATAAGTTAATCCTAAATTTTAATTTTATATTTCATTAAATAAATAATTTAAATAGATTTAGTTAAAAACCTGTAGAAAAATAATTAATTTAATCTTACCTTTAATCAGGGAATAAGAGAGTTACCTACAAGCCAGATCTGAATAAACATACTCATTATTTTAAGAATCTTTTTCATTATACATTGCAATACAGTAAGTTCAAATAAGAACAGACTAGAATCAATTTGTAAATACTTTTAAAACAGGATTTAACATATATCAAATGTGCCTTGAAAATTTTTTATAATAGTCAAGCAATATCTTTATTTTGCTGATAGAGTGACCTCTCAAATCACGACACAAGATAGCGACTTTTATAAAGACAAGAGCAGCTGTCTTATCTCTAACCAAACTTTCCACTTATATAGACCAAACTGAAGCATCTTGATTTGGGAGCATGAAGCTGTTGTTCTCTCCACTGTTTAAGTCCACTGTTTCCTATACAAATTAACATTCATGAAATCTTGCAATTTACAATGAGTTAATATTATGATCTTTATGCTGGAAATATATAAACTTTCTGTGTGCTCAATAAATAATTACAACTTTAAAACCAATTTGGTAAATTCTTAAAATGCCCCTAAGGTATTTATCCATTGTAATAATTATACATATCACAATTTTTATACAATAATTACTTATTATTGTTGTTAGAGAGATAAAACAAATATATGTTCACTTTAGCTAAATTTTTAGTAAAGGTACACTCAATATCAAATGCATGCCACATAAAGGCATTTGTCTCAACTCATTGTCTTTGGCTTCTGCCTGATTGTGACTTCAGCTTTTGGGTTCCAATGTGCATACCACTACCTAAAATAAATATCAAATATCACATGATCACATTTCCTATACTAGCACATTAATTGGTTTAACACCAATCCTTCCTAATAGGATAGTGGTAGCTATGGTTGTAAAAGAGCCAAAGACACCAAAATGTATGGGTGCTGAACTGAGTTCAGACCCATATGACTATTTAAGCTATTGATCTTAGATTGAAAATATTTTTTGTGTTTTCAATTTCATTCTCATAGTTTAGTAGTTAAGTAGAGATAAAAGGTGGTTGCTAGAGGGTTGCATTAGATCCTAAGATCTAGATGCAGTGCTCTCAGATCCAAAGCTCCTCACTGATGAAGGCCACAAGCCAGAAACTAGTCTGGGGATATTGGATGAGTAGGCATTAGATAGGGATTTTATGCACAAGCCTTCTGGCATCCATTGATTACTCTGTTTAGCACAGGTGGCAATACTGTATGGAGAGTTTTGCTCTGTTTATCAAAAAATATCAAATATGTTTTGAGATGTTTGAAATAATTTGATATATATATATATATATATGTTGATATGAAGATTTTCATGGTTTGCATATATAAAAGACATATTTCGCAGGTTCATCCATGTTAGAAAATTTAAATATTGATATACTGATGTTTTGACTTGATCACACAAGTCATCCACTGGATGATAAAAGTAAAAAGATGTTTGTAGAGGTGCTACCATCACTGATTTGAAAAAAATCTTAAAGTTCCACCAATAGCAAAAATGTTAAATTAAGAATGTTTTTTAAAAAAATATTTCCAAATAGGAGGAAATTTGCATGTATCATCTTGCTTATTGATACAATCTGGCCTTTAAAGTATCTCAGTGGCTTCTCTAATTTTGCACTGGTAGAGATTATCACATCTGGATATGATCCTGATACTAGAAAAATCAATTTTATGACCTAAATCTATAGTATGGAGTGAGAGTGCTGATGATGGAGAGTGTTGTTTAACTGCATTAGCATGCTCATCTCTCCTAACACTGATATGACAATTACTCATACCTATGTAAGAAGCATAGGTATGAGTAATTGCCACATCAGTATATGAGTAATCATCCCATTAGTGTATGAGTAATCATCACATCAGTGTTAGGAGAGATGAGCATGCTAATGCAGTTAAACAACACTCATCATCATCAGCACTCTCACTCCATACTATAGATTCAGGTCATACAATTGATTTTTCTAGTACCAGGATCATATCCAGATGTGATAATCTCTACCAGTGCAAAATTAGAGAAGCCATTGTGATATTTAAAAGGCCAGATTGTATCAATAAGCAAGATGATACATGCAAACTTCCTCCTATTTGAAAAGATTTTTTAAAAAAACATTCTTAATTTAACATTTTTGCTATTGGTGGAACTTTAACATTTTTTTTTTCAAATCAGTGAATGTAGTGCCTCTACAACCATCTTTCTACCTTTTATCACCCATGGATGACTTGTGTGATTAAGTCGAAATGTCGATATATCAATATTTTAATTTTTTAACATGGATGAACCTGCAAAATATGTCATATATATATATATATATATATATATATATATATATATATATATATATATATATATATATATATATATATATATATATATATATATATATATATATATATAGAGAGAGAGAGAGAGAGAGAGAGAGAGAGTGAGTTTGACTAACATTACTGCTAGACTAAAATTAAAGTTGAGAAAAATATTTTCACACAATTAAATCAATTTTGTCTATTATTAACAAAGTTAATAATTATTCAAATGAGTTAATTGAAATGGCCTTACCAAATTTTGTTAAACACAATATTTACAAAAGTATTTTCTTTCCAATATTTAGGATGTTTAATATTTCAACTTAATGTTAAAGTGGCCTCTATTGCTCATGTAACTCATATTTGTTTGCTTTTTCTGTCATGACATTACTTACTTTTCAACTTAAGAATAGAGAATATCAGGTAGATTTCTAATTCATAAACTTTTTTTGTTTATCGGTTTATACACTTTCTTTTTATCCATGACTGATTTCTTTTAAGAAAATTTTTCAGCAGACATTATAGGCAATTAAAATATAGTAATGGCAAATAACCCTGACAATTGTAGATTTAATTAGGCATTTATTTAGAAACCCTTCAACCATTTTGCTGTATATGCTATATTAAAATATAGAGGAAATACTATTATAGGACTTCTATTGTATTGGTCCAATTTGTAATGTTCATTCAACAAGACTTAGGCCTGCGCAAAAGTACCTCAAATTTAATCATGCCCAAGATACACAGGTCAGGAGCAATCATGACTTTTAACCTATTCACCTATTTCCCAAATCCACAATCATATGAACAACAGCTCTGATGATACAGATGAATTCATTTCATTCCAGGCCCAGAGACACAGCAGAAAGACATGATGTCTTGCATCTAAATGAGACTATCTAACTAAATAATAAGGGTTGCTACATAAAATAATAAGATAATACTTAGGATGTATAGATTAAGGAATGATGAGATTAAAAAGGCTGGTGAATGACTAATAATGAAATGAAAGAGTGGGCAACTTTTAATGAAATGGGGTAGGGTCTATATAGGATAAGCATGATCTCAGGTCACCCAAGCATAATAAATTCTCAAAGTATGAATTATTCTAATGAAGTATAGGGACTAAATTAAATAATGATTCAAACACTTCAATAGATTGAAACATGAACTTTAATAAATACACTCTGACATAGTTATTTATATATTCTAGTCATAGATTTCATGCAAAGAATATTTGATTACATATTTACATGGTTACATAATTTAATATTGTAGAGGACATGATGCCAATACAACATGTCATTTAGGAAATGATACATATATAAATAGTGTTTAATTAATATAGTGTGGTTTAATATGCCAATAATAATTAAATGAACTTTCTCATAATAATTTAACAATATTAACCTTACTTTAGAATTGAGGGAAATAGGTAACTAATGACCATCGTGAAATATATATAAAGAATGAGAACCGTTGTTGTTTATAGACATAATTGAATTAATATATATAATCATACTATAGCTGATGCACCATTTCTAGCATTTAGTGAGTTATATAATGAGGTATAGTAATATAATTTACAATAAATATAGGCATAAATATGCAATTATTTGCATATTTAACATAATAAGATTTTGTTCATCCACTGACTTAATAGAGTTTATCAATCTAAATGATAGAGAGAGAATTGCTAATGCATACAGTAATCATTCACTTGAAAGGGTAGATAGCTTAATACAAGCTTGACTGGTGACAATCCAAATGCAATAAATATTAATGAATAATGAATGGCTCAGTATTATCACAGCATTATGACTTACAGATATTAAATAGGCATAAATCTAAAATAGTAATAACTTGTGAAGTTAGCATAGATGGCAGCACTGAAAGTTCAGTCCACTTGGAGCTGATGAGATGCTTCATCATTTATCAGAAAATAAAAGAGTATGTCTGCACTTTTGGCAGAGTGATACCTCAAGACATGGTAGGTAGGAAGTGTGGTGGGCCAGCTTTCCCAGGGTCATCCCATGCAGAACATTCACTACTCTAACCTAAAAGTGTTTTAGGTTGCAAATGCATACCCCTTGATTAGAACAAATATGACAACAATATGGATTCAGAGTTCCCAATGATCCCAAATGACAAAGCAAAATATAATAATTAATAATGCTGGCATAGGCTAGCAATGCTGTGATAAATAAATACATTCATAATGACATTGATATAAATTACAGCCCTAAATACATCTAACATCAAGCATACTGGCATGATTAAATACTAAATATATTATAAGTATAAATATCATTTAAATAACCATTTAAAGGTCATAATAATGGAGTGTATTATCTTTTCATACAAACAAATCCCACATTAGTTTTAAATCAGCAATAGAATATCACACAAATGTACACTTGATTGGAATTGTAAATAAAGTTATTTTATTACACTCAAAGAAGTAAAGGTCATTGAGATTATTTTCAAAATATTATAAATATGATTTAATTAATAGCATTAGGCAGCTAATGATAAATTGATATTACTAATAAAAGTAGGGCAGGGTTAATGACAATTTGCCATTAAAACACATATAAAGTTATATTCAATCATTACTCAATCCAGCGAGCATGCGTTTTATAAGGAACTTACGAGCATTAATTAGCTTCCCTTAATAATGGGATTGAATAGAATAATAAATCAGTCTCACAAGGTTGGGTTTAATTAGCATATTAATTCAAATCAAAATACATAAAACATCAGATAGTATTAATTGATGAAATTTGCCGCACTAAAATACAGAAATAAAATAGAGTGTAAAATGGATGAAAGAGAATACAGATTTATATTTTGTAGGGTTATAGAGAGTCAATAAATAAGAAGTTAAGATATAATATGTATAATTGGCACTACATCACCAGTGTATTAATAGACAGAGAATTACATTTACAATATTAAATAGAGCATATATATAATTGAAACAGAATATGCAAGGTCTTTAAAGTGACATTGAATGATTATCTTCTGATGTTGTATAGGCTTGCCTGCCAGATGGATTCACATTCTTGTGAAGCAGTTATGTTAAAGCATGGGGAGCAATATTTATTTTGTTGGGTGGCAGGTAGCATCTTCTCCATAAATCACTTTCTATTCTTAATTAGGCAGTCCATTAGTTTATAGCTAATAGGAATGACATCATAGCTTGGAGACAATCTTAGGAAGATCGGGAAAAGATAATTTGATCCCATTACACAAACATCATAGTATTGAAATTTTGAGTGACATGAATTCTGTTAGCCTCCGAACTAAAAAAAATCATTCTTTCTTTTTGTATCAAATTGAGTTCTATTTATCCTGTTTTATTATCTTAGGAATGCTTTTAATAAATCAACTGAGGCAATGCGGATACCAACTTATCTCATGTCATCTAAATCAGCAGGAAATATGCTTTTTCTTTTATGTAGAAGAAGATGCCATTGATTGATAAGTTCTCAAAGGTATTGTTCGAATCTATTTCTATTTTAGAAATGGATTACAACAGATATAATTTCAATTAAATTATTCATGGCCAAAATTAATTAAATGAGCAATTTTGTTAAATTAAACTAATGTATTGCTCTATTGTTCATTAACTTTATACTACTCTAATGGCCTTCCAGAACCTTCTCAAGTATTGCATCAGCTTTTATAACCATTTCATATTAGCTAATGCTAATAAAAAAAATAACAATAAATGTAATAATAATATTTTATATAACATATAAGTATCTGCTATACATAAATATACATACACGACTCTTTGTGGAATTTAAACTATAACAAATTTTATACAATTAATACCTATAAATACATATTTAAAATTATTATGGGAGTCTTGGAAGAGCTATGTTTATCTGTGTGTTGACTCTCTGATAACCTAAGTGTGTGAAAGGATGGGTTTGAACCCCACCTTACAGCTAGTCATGTTTTAGACAGTGAAGCAAAAATCCGTATCACAGATTTACAGCTTCACTATTCAGTCATGGTAGAATTAAGTGAATACCTTTGATTGGAAATCATTCTTACTTTAACTTGAACAATAGTAGAAATACCTTTTTGTAGTTGCTTAAAAACAGTCAAAATTTCAATAGCAAGAATGAAAACAATTTAAAAAAAGAACTTTTTATACGTAACTCTAGTAATTATCTACCTTACGCTTTTATTAATTAGCATTGTCAGTCAAAAATAATTAATTTTTATTTTCATATCGTAACGACAAGTAAACAATTTTGTTTTGATTTTTTACATTATATAGATAACAGAACAAAATAGATTAATTAATATATATTTTAAAACTAATATTCAGGACCAGAGATTTTAATCTATTTTAGTTTAACTCCCTTATTCTTGAGTTTATAATTAATTAAACTAAAATTGCATCTAACAGAAACAAAATTTCAAATTGAATTTTAATTAATTATTTTCTGTTGCAAAGAACTAAATGACTTTATTAAAATTAACTTTATTATCTTTCTGGTTTCCTTGTGCTTAATTTCTTTTAGTAACATAGTTTAAAAGTTTTAAAACATACAGCAAACGCTTTATTTTCCTTTTTAGATATTAAAATATGCTAAGCTATTATTAAAATTTAATTTTAACTATCTCTTAACTTTTATATTTATATTTTATTGGTTGTCTATGTAACCACAACAAAGAGGTTATATGTTCTTTAAAATGTTAATATTTTTGAAACTAAGCCAACACCAACCATATTTTAATATTCTACAGCTATTTTATCAGGACCTGCAGTTTTTTAATTTTTAAGATCATAAAGAAATATATTGACTTCATTAATCTGGATATCTTTATCCAAAATTAAATGAATAAATAAATAGTTATTAAAAGCCCTCATTTCACGTCTTATACCACAATTTAAAATATGTTCAAAATAGTTTATCTATCTGTTCAAATATCATCAGTATATATATAAGTCCTATTTCTGCATTTAATAGAATTGTGACATCATGTCTTGGGTCTAAATGTTCCTTTAGTGCATTAACAACCGTGATCAATAAATATTTGTATCTCCTTTGTAGTTTTAATCTACCAATCATTTTTAAGCTTACTTATCAGTTGTTAACTTCTGCCTTCAGTTCTTTATATTTATTCTGAAGCTCCATCTTTAATTTATTATTCACCAATCAGAAAATGTCACACATTTTTCTTTTAATCACATTACTACTAATAAGATACTGTTAGAAAACTAGTTAGGATTCTTCTTTTAGTAAACTCAAAAATACACTTACTTGTATCTACAATTCTATCTTTAAGAGTATTTCATGACTTAGTAACAAAACTGCTATGAAAATCCAAATTAGAAACTTTAGTGTTTAATAATTTAAAATGTAGTAAAGAAGATACTTTTATAAAATGAATATTAATTTTTTGTACATGATTGGAATAAGTCATATCTTTAATGCAACTGTTATTTTAATATTTGGGGTATGTGGACCTAAGATCCATCCAATAATCTGCACTTGGAAGTGTTATCATAATTTGAACTTTTGTCTTCTGATTCCTAACTGTAATATAATTTATTAAATGTTACTATTTTGAATGTAGATCCATTCAAGTTTCTTATAAAAATATTCTCCCTAAACTATGTTGTGCAAAAATTCATTAACATCAAAGCATTTGAATATACAATACAATTATTTCCAACAACTTTTGGCTAAAGTCTATTCTTTATATTAACAAGTGTATTAAAGTCTTAAGCCAATAAACATCACATGATCACCATTTTTTATGCTTGCTCTTAACTGTTATTAAAACAGGCAAAACTCTATACGTATTGCCACTCAGTGCAAGGCAGAGTAATCAATGGATGACAGAAGGCCTTCTGGAATCCATTGATTACTCTGGTTTGCACTGAGTGGCAATACATATAGAGTTTTGCCTGTATTAAAGTCTTCAAAAAAAAATTGATTTAAAAATGGTATTAGTATTACAATGCTATCTATCATAAAATAAAAAATCTCTTTCATTGAGTTTTGTGAATTTAATGTTGGAGCATATATATTAATAAATAAGCACTGATAGCATTGTGCAAATCATATAAATAACATCATTATATTTTCAATCATGTAACAAGGAATTTCAAAACTAGAAGACACTAAAATTACAATTACAGCAAATTCAACACTATGCATTATCCTTTTATTTCTGCCTTTTCAAAAACTTGATGTTTTTAATCTGTTCTAGTAAAATTGCTTCCATTGGAAATTGAGTTTCATGAAGAACAATTATATTGATCTTAAATTTTGGTAGGTTTTTTTTTACACTACTACTGTCTTCCATATTGGACTTGAAATGTTTATACCAAATGAAGTTCCTGTATTTCATTCACCTATATTAGAAAACAAAATTGTAATACTTATCTTTAGTGCTATCACTTCATCTTATGTTAATATAACTACTGATAACATTATTAATTTAATTGCTTTATTGAGTATCACAACCCAACCAGACTGTACAGCATATACCATTTTAAACCACATGTCCTAAATTCTGCTTATGTGGTGTAATCCATAAGCAGAACTGTCTAAAACAATATTTTTATAGATAAAATTTCTACCTTAAATGCAGTTCTAATATGATTCATTAAAAGTTGCCTTTCTGCAGTCAAAGAACTAAATAATGTCATTCTATAAAGCTATCCCCATCATTGCTTTTTTAATTATTAAAAGTTTGAGTTAAAAAGAAAAATGAAAAAGATAACTGAAGTCAAAAAAGGTGCACATTTATCTAAAGGAGAGAAATGTGTTTGTATAATGCCCAATTCCATTGTCACATTATGAGATCCTCAAAATGGCAAGTCCCTACAATAACATAAGCAATTAAAGAAGGAAAATGGGAAAACAGGAAAACCTGTAATGTATCAGAAACATCTAATCTTTGACAAATCAATATTCTACCCTATAAGAATGCAATAGGTTTTTTGATCAGACCCTGGTTAATTTATTGTTAGCAGTTATCCCTCATATCTGAAGGTCATTCCACTATTTTTTCCTTAAAGAGTCATTTCAGCTCATTATTTTTTTTTACTAATGGTATTGGTAACTGATTGTTCTCATTCCCATATTTTACTATCTCTCTTTTTTATAAATGTATCTCTTCCACCTTTTCTCTATGGTTTGCAGTTTTTGAATTGCTCTTCTGTTAATTTCTCAACTCAAAGCAAACACTAGTATGCCACAGTTATTTTTATTAAAGTGTTCCATCTAAGTTTAATTTTGACTTTAATTTTATTCTTTTATGCATGCATCTATAGTAATAATTTAATCAAGATATTATATTTTTTAATTTTCTCTAATTTCTTGTTTCAATGTATGCTATTAATCTGATAGCTTTTGTTTGTGGAATTAAATTAACTTTGGTTAAAAAGATAAAATTATATATATTAATGTTATAGTTTAGGCCAATTTGAATGATAAATAAAAGAAAGATATTTGATTTTAGCTTCACCACGATGCATGATTTCTTAAGCATTATTAGTAAATTACAAATAAGAATATCAAGATATTCTTATTTGTAGTTTACTAATAATGCTTGAGAATTGTATTAGGATTTTTATGAATGTTTCTGATAAATAGAAGTGATTTCTAAAAGTGGATTATTAGAATGAAATACTAAAATAAATAATAATTTTTTATATAGCATTAATATAATAGGTATTTGACAGCATCAGGAGAACATGAAGTCATATTATATTGGGTGTACATTAGATACTGTGGCAACCTTAAATATTGAAAAAAAAAAAAAATTTTAACATGATATTTAAAAATATTATAAACGAGAATAAAATTTTAAATATCAGAACTCTTTCTAAAACAAAAACTAAAACAAAATAATGCGTACAATCAAAATAATCAAAATAAAAGTACGCAATGTTAAAAAGATAAGAAGAATTAAAAGTATAATAACTAATATTTCTTATCGCATTGCCAAATGTATATCATATAATACTAAATCATTCATGCACTTTACTATTGTTACACAATGTCTTATTTACCACCATCTTTTACAGTTTACAGTTTCGATTGCCCCAGCAATCTTCTTCAGAACTTTTATATCTCCTAACTTCAACGACTAAATTCAAATTTTAAAAGAGAGTGGTAAATAAAGCATTGTTTAACAATAGTAAAGTGCATCGATGATTTAATATTATATGATAAGAATTAAAAGTTTTATAGAATGTAAAGAAATTCTCCTTTTTTTTTTATTACAAGCTTACATTGCTGGATATAAACCTGATATTAATTTTCCTATTACCTTTGGAGGCTATATATTTTACTACTTTACTTTCTTTCTCAGTTTTAATTTTATTTTTATATTTAATTTCTATTAATATTTATTTTAAAAGAGATATATGTATTTACTAAATTAATTACTAAATGGGATCATTATATATGCAAAGTTAAATCAAAATCTAAGATATATTGATGTGTAGCAACCAATCAAATTGGTTCTGAAGGCTGAATGAAAACAATAACAATCTATCAAAGCTAGTAGTAATTAAAGAGAGGCCTCTTACCCAGGTTTGCTATTGTTTTCATTCAGCCTGCAGAACTGCTCTGATTTGCTGCTGCACATAAAAATACCCTGGCTGTGAATTTAACTTTGTATATATAATAGCGATCACATTTACTGATTAATTTATATCTATATTATCCGCTAAAAATATTGAATTTAATTATAAATATATTCAGAGAGAGAAAAAAGAGATAGTGAATATAAGATTTAAAAAATATTACCTTTTAACATATAAAAATTCAATTTCAAAATTCTAATTACTTTTTATTTATTATTTATTTGATATATTTGACATTTTGTAATTTCTACTAGTTTGTTTTTATTTGTTAAACAGTTTTTTATGTGGTATCTATAATCCAATATCTAAATTTTATTTTTTAATTAGAGGATTTATTTGTTTACTGCTTCTACATAATATAAACACGTGTGTGTGTGTGATAGAAATTTAACAGAAAATTTCTGTATATTTTTAAATAAATAATTTTTCAGCTTGCAATAACTGGTTTTAATTGTTTTATTACATCAGGAAAAATTGTTTATAAACGTAGAGAATTTCCATAACATTTCTAACATTTAGACTTATAAAATCTATAGCTTTCTATAAGAGTGCTATATTGCCTTGTGAAAATATTTAGAAAGTTGTTATCATTTCAATATTTACATGCATATAAATGTTATTGCCTCATTTATAATCCTTATAAAATATTGGATACTAAGTTAAAAACAAATCCACTTTTGGTTTAAAGTATTTTAGACAAATACAATTATTATGTAACATAGTTTTAGCTGACTGTGTCCGTTTTTAATTGGTACGTTGTAGCTAATAAGTTATTAGTAAAATTCATAAAAGAATAACTATTAAATTTTTAATATTTAAATCTATAAATCGGTAAAAAAAAAAAAAACTCCTACATAACATACATCTATAATATAAAAGTAATCATATATAATGTTAATAAAAAAAATGTATAAAGAATTATAAAACCACTCACATATAGATTCAACAATCTAGCAATAACTGTAAGTCTCCAATCATTGTTGAGCAATAGTAGCATAATGGTTTATAGTTGCATTGAATTATATGTATATTAATCCTAATATTCTCATGGGTAAATGATGAATTCAGTATTATTTCCAGAAGCTCCATGTAATAAAAATATAACAGCTAAATAGCCAACATTTTAATACAATAACAAGTACTTTTCTCACAGCTTCTTCTTTCTCAAATAATAAGAATATGCGTGGTGAGATTTAAAATCATTATTCTTTCTTTTGTTATTTTCACCTCATTCTCAAATTTTATTGGTTGAGAAGTTTTAAAAAATATTTTATCCTCCAATACCTTTTTTTAAATATTGTTAATTTTCTTTAATTCACACTTTTTATTTATGCTCTTAGGCATTTTAAAAATCTCTATAACTTTCCTTAGCAGTTTCTGGTCATATTGTTCAATTTTTGTCAGAATATTTGTTTTATTAAAATTAATGTCATGGTTAGTTAATTTAATGTGTGAATAAATGGCTGATGAATTGGATTTTTTTCTAACTGCCAAAATGTGCCCTTCCTTTTTGTTTATTCCATGATTGGTCTGACTCATGTATGAATGTGAATAAACTCCACATATAGTTTAATATACACCATGACACTACAAAGGAATTGTATCTTTAAGATGCAGAAGTACTTTATTAATCAAGGCAAAACTCTCCATATAGTAGTGCCACCCTGTACCAACCAGAGTAATCAATGGATTCCAGAAGGCTTGTGCATAAAATCCCTATCTAGTGCCTACTCATCCAATATCCCCAGACTAGTTTCTGGCTTGTGGTCTTTGTCAGTGAGGAGCCTTGGATCAGAGAGCATTGCACCTAGATCTTAGGATCTAATGCAACCCTTCAGCAGCCACAAGCCAGAAACTAGTCTGGGGATATTGGATGAGTAGGCACTAGATAGAGATTTTATGCACAAGCCTTCTGGCATCCATTGATTACTCTGGTTGGCACAGGGTGGCACAACTGTATGGAGAGTTTTACCTTGTTTAATAATAATTATGTGCTAGTATGAGATAATGATCATGTGATGTTTAGTACTTTATTAATATTTTTAAATGTAGGATAAATTGTGTGGATATTATTTTTGTTTAATACATTACCAATTTTATCACTTAATCTCTTTATATATGGCAGAACAATCTTAATTTTTGAAGTATCAAAATATTTTCCTTATTATATAAAAAAAACCCTATTAATAATCCTGCAATCAAAACCATTATGAAGAAGCATTTTTAGTAGCATAGATATATTTGCGAAAATGGCTGTTATCAGAAAGTCTTTTAGTTCTATCTAACAATGTATTGCTACTGAAAATAATTGTGCTGGATGGTGATGAGAAGAAAAATGTAGATATCTCCTAGTCTGTGTTTACTTTCTATAAATACTATGAGATAAAGAACCATCCTTCTTTCTTTAAATTACAACATCTAAGAATAGAAGTTGGTTATTATTTTCTATTTCTATAGTAAATTTCATGTTATGAAAAGAGTTTAAGAAAATTAAAACTTTATCAAGAGCATGCTTAATTTGTCTTCTCATCATTATTCAGCACAATTATTTTCAGTGGCAAAAACATGGTTAGATAGAACTAAGAGACCTTGTGATGACATCCATTTTCACCAAAATATCTGGGCTGCTAAAAAAAATGCTTCTTCATAATGGTTTTGATCACAAGATTATTAATAGGACTTTTTTTACAAATAAAAAAAAGATTTTGATTCTACAAAAATGAAGATTGATCTGCTATATATAAAGAGAATAACTGATAAAATTGGTAATGTTTTTTTAAAAAAAAATACACACAATTTATTCTACATTTACAAAAATTAATGAAGCATTTCCAAATCCTAAAGGTAAAATTCCTTTGGAGTGTCATGGTGTGTATAAAATTCCATGTGGAGTTTGTTCACATTTATACATTGGACAGCCCAATCATAGAATAAACATAAGAAAGAAAACACATTTTGATAGATAGAGGAAATCCAGAACATCAGCCATTTATTCATACATTAAAATAACTAACCATAACATCAATTTTAATAAAATCCAAATTCTGGCAAAATTGAACAATATGACTAGAGACTGCTAAAGGAAACTTTTGAAAGTTTTAAAAGCCTAAGAATATAAATGAAAAGTGTGAATTGAAGAAAATTAACAATATTTTGAAAAAGCTATTGGAGGATAAAATATTTTTTAAACTTCTCAACCAATAGATTTTAAAATCTAGGAGAAAATAACAAAAAAAAAAACCAATGATTTTAAATCCCACCACACACATTATTAGGATTTGAGAAAGAAGCTCTGGGGAAAGGATTTGTTATTGTACTGAAACATCAAATATTTATCTTATTATATATTTTATTACACATAAGCTCCCAGAAAATTATACTATGAATTTATCATTTAACTGTGAAAATATATATATATTGTAACCCTTTAGCTTTGTTAGTAATGGTAAATTTTCAATATCATCTAAAATGTTTAGGTGTGTGTATATATATATACAAACCATTATACAATTACAAATATCCAATAACGCCCTCTGTTTAAAGATCTATATCTCAATAATAACAAACCTTAAAATGATCATTTTAAGATTTGTTATTATTGAGATATAGATCTTTAAACAGAGGGCGTTACTGGATATTTGTAATTGTGTAATGGTTTGTATATTTTCTATAATTATTTCAGTTAATGTTAACAGTAACTTTCTTTTCATATATATATATAATTTAATCAATGTCTGTATTTCAATTATAATAAAATATATATAATTATGCAAAACAATACAATAATTAATACAGTAAAAAATATTTTAAAAACAAATATATACCATAATTTAAAAGTACTTTCGACTATCTAAGTAATTGTTATCAACTAGATTCAAATTGCCTTACGAAAAACCGTTACAAATGTATACAAAAAGAATTACATCATACATCAATTTTCCCACAACTCATTAATTTTTATATTAGAAATCTGTCTATTTATCAAATGTTGCTTTCCATTTTTTATTAACATAGCTTCTTTAATTTTACATTTATTATTATTTTACATTTATTTATTTATTTATTAATTATTATTATTATATTTGTTTTTAAACTATTTTTTACTGTATTAATTATTATATTGTTTTGAATATATATATATATATATTCACTAGCTGGAGCTTAACACTAGCTTCTAAAAAGCTTTAATTATAAGTGCCAAAGGAGAAAGAATTCAAAATCTCTACTGGAAAATCCTCATCCCCATACCAGTGAGGAGTTAGGATTTCAGAAACTAGAACTAAAATTCCAACTCAAGCATCAGCACTTATTTATATGTTATTATGAATTTGAAAACTTGAATTTTGTGGACATGTAAATGTCTTCAAATCCAGTCTTACAAACCAAATAGCTATATGGGTCTGAACTCAGTTCAGTTTCACCATATATTAATAGCTAAAGCAATATAACATCACAAAATCCTTCAAGGGTACACTTATAATAATTAATAAAAGAAGACATAAAATGTGTAACTTGCTTTTAAGCTTGTCCTAAAATGTTCATTAGGTGGAACTTGGTCAAGTTTCTATATGAGAGATGCAAAAAGTAAAATGAAAATGTTTGGTAGGTTGTAGTTTATGGATAGTAAAAGAATAGCCAAAATAGTGTTTAATTGGGTTAATGAGTAAAGGGCAGGTAACAAGATGGGTGAAAAAGGTAATGCGGTATGCAAAAGATTTGGATAAAGAATTTATATCAGTATACTTGTATAAAAGGTGGGATGATTGTGTTAGGAGGATTGTTGAGTGTTATAGTGGTAAGAAATGGGATAAAAGAATAGAAGGATTAATAAAAAATATGGAGTTGGAGAGATGGAGAAATAGTATGGAGGGTAAGAAGAGTTTAAATATATATAGAAGTAAACGGAATATTGGAAGTGAGTTAATTTATGATAATCGTAAGGAAAGTAGTTTATTGTTTAAGGCTCGAACAGGATCTTTAGCAACAAGAGAATACACATGTAAATGGAAAATTATGGGTGATTTAGTGTGCAAATTGTGAAAGGTATAGAAAATATTAGGTATCTGTTGATTGAATGTAAATGCTTGAAAGCAGAAAGGGTACAGATAATGAAATTATGGGAGAATAGGTATGAACAAAGTGACTATACAGAAAGTGAGTTATTAGTTTTTATACTGGGTTTGCGAAAAGATAAGGAAGATTTAGATTTAAAGGCCATAGAGTTGACAAAGATTATGTTGTGGAAATGGATGGGACAGAATATGGGAAGACTTAGAGTGGGGAATGGAAAATAAAGTGGCTAACAGGTTTATCTGGGCATAGTTGCTGAGATATTCTTGACTTCGTTTAAGGAGAAGCCAAATACATCACATCATCACATCATCAGCTTTAATTGTAAGTGCTGAAAGAGAAAGAATTCAAAATCTCTACCAGAAAATCCTCATCCTCAGATTAATAGTTTTCGAGTTTATGGCTCATCTCAGTAATATTTAAAAGTTTACAGAATATTTACTATTTTATACTATATAATTGTTCCTCATTCTGCAGCTCACAGTACCGCTATGAATATGAGGCAAAAGGCCTCGAAAGCACTTACCGTGTAATAATTTCTGCATATCTTTATAGCTTCTCATTCAAGTGTGTCATACGCTTTGTTAATTTTGTTAATAATTTTAGAGTGTTATTCGTCCCCTGTCATAAGTAATTTATTTATTTGAATATATGAGTTTATGCAGAACCAGTGATGATATTGTATCTTCTTATTGCTTTTTTTATGCCATGTTTTTAGTAGACCAGATTTGGTTAATAAAAAATTATTATTAGTTTTACACATCCATTAATTATTATATTTATTTAATTGTACTCATTATAACACATCTCACAGCCAATCACCATAAACACACAACAAAAAATTTATGAGAAAAGGGTGGCCACCTTTCTCTTTACCTTTCTTTCTATATATCTAAGCCAGTGGTAAGTATTTAGATTTGAAAGTGTGAAGATTTAAATATCTTCACAATTAACTCAATGAGTTTAAATCATAAACATACAGCATGAAATCCTATGATTTACTAAGCAGCAGTTTTTAGATAATATAACTAGCAGTAAATTATGTAAATAACATTTAATTTGCAAAGTGCAGATAGATGAAATTGAAATTAAATATTGGCTTTCCAGTATCTCAATTTAATTTCAATTTCATTTATCTGTGCTTCGCAAATTAAATGTTATTTACATAATTTACTGCTAGTTATATTATCTAAAAACTGCTGCATAGTAAATCATAGGATTTCGCACTGTACATAATTTAAAATCCCTATGCCTGGATAGGGATTTTATGCACAAGCCTTCTAGCATCCATTGATTACTCTGGTTGGCACAGGGTGGCACTACTGTATGGAGAGTTTTGCCTTGTTTAATAACAATTATGTGCTAGTATGAGATAGTGATCATGTGATGTTTAGTGGTTTAACACCAATCCTGCCTAATAGGATAGTGGTGGCTATGGTTGTTAAAGAGCCAAAGACACTAAAATGTATGGGTGCTAAACTGAGTTCAGACCCATATGACTATATAAGCTATTGAGCTTAGATTGAAAATATTGTGTTTTCAATTTCATTCTCATAGTTTTGTAGTTAAATAGAGTTAAAAGGTGGCTGCTGGAGGATTGCATTAGATCCTAAGATTTAAGTGCAGTGCTTTCAGATCCAAGGCTCCTCACTGATGAAGGCCACAAGCCAGAAAATAATCTGGGGATATTGGATGAGTAGGCACTAGATAGGGATTTTATGCACAAACCTTCTGGCATCCATTGATTACTCTGGTTGGCACAGGATGGCACTACTGTATGGAGAGTTTTGCCTTGTTTAATAACAATTATGTGTTAGTATGAGATAGTGATCATGTGATGTAGGAATGTTAAACTTCAAAGCCTTAATTAATCATATTGATATCACAGATCTAGAATCAAATCACATTTCACAAAGGTGGCATTTTTTAACTGCATCATTCATTAATTTGATATTAAAGTGCTGCATTAATGTAATTGTACTTAAAAGTTTATTTCTCCAATTATTGCATATTATTTATAATATACATTTTTTTCATAACAAAACTATTCAAATGAAGTGGCATAAAAACCTTTACTGATTTGACATTCACTCTAATAAATATCATTATCTGATCTTAAACAGTGGATAAAAGTGGCTTTATTTTCTGCTTGCCTTACAGGTTATGCTAATATTAGAAAGCAATGCATTAATATGCTTTAGAAATTTATTGTTTCAATTATTATTACGTATCATTGCTGTGCATTTTGATCTTTATATATCAAATGAGTTGAAATTACTTCTACTTTGTAAATTTAAATTATAACTTACTGCAGATAAAGTTATGTTAATATTTCTATCAAGTTGGCATTCATCCTAATAAATATTATTGAATAATCTAATGTCCATATGTGATCTCGAACAGAGATAAAAGTGGATTCATTTTTCATCTCAATATGGATTACTTGAATACTAAGTGTTGCATTAATGAAATTAGTTTTTAAAAGTTTATTGTTCCAATTACTATATATTATTAATACTATATATATATAGCATCAGCCAGAAAGTGACCCCTGGGACAACTGCTTGCAAGGTAGATGCGCTAACCATTCAGCCACTTACACTTGACTATATTTTGATATTTATACATCTGATGTTTGATTGTTAGATTATAAAATTAGTGAAATGAATATAAATGTAAATTATAAGGTGATTTGAATGAGGCAGCGAGGACATATCCACTAATTTGCCATTCATTCTATTAAATACTATTGTCTAATCGTCTACTTAGATCTTAAAAGGCTGGGAAAGAATATTCATTTTTATTTGTATATGAATTATTTTGAAAGTAAACAACATTACATTTATATGGAATATAATGAAAGCTTGAACATATTATATTTATTAGTTCCACATAAATTGAACTTTATATATACACGTGAATTTTATGTATACACGATACAGTAGTGAATTGAAATTAAAAAAAAAGGAGTTTGTAAACATGAACTTTTGGATAAAAAATAGCAATATTCTGTGGATAGATTTAAATCTGTATTTGCAGAACATTAAGTTATTTATAATGGAAGTTTTAGTTTTGACAGGGTTTCTATTTTATATGTGGAAAACAATTTGATGAAAAGAAAAATCAAAAGGGCATACTTTTTAAATATGACAGATAAATTTATTAAATAAACAATATAATTGTGTTAATATATATAAATTATGAAAAATTGGTTATTCATATGATAACTTTAAAGTTATGTGTCTATTGTTTTTTTTAATTTAAATTTTAACTGTAAAATGCTATTGAAGATAGCTGGCATGCCATAAGCTTGCTATAGCAATTATTTATTTTTATATTTTGGAATTTTCAATAAGGTAGAATTATTCTAGAGTTTTCGATTACATATGTATAAAATGAGAAATACTAACTTGTAATACACTCAAAGCATCTGAGTTTATAATATCATAATCAATAATTTTTAGCTTTAACAATGGGATATAGCCTCTCCCAGTAACACTTTATAATGTATCTACTATTTTACCTTAATAAACATACCAGAATGGTCATTAAGCCTTTAAAATTCCTATTATTTGTTCTCAAATTATAAAAAAACTCACTCAATCTAATATAGTTAGGATGTTTTCAGTTAATAAATACTATTTGATGAAATGTTTGCATTAATTTGTATATCTCCCAAATGGTAGTTTTTTTTATACTTCCTGTAATAATTTCTATATATTAACATCTTTTTTCAATGTTTTATTATTTTTATTATAACTAAAACATTATTAAACTGGAGTCATTGGTTTTAAGTTTTGGGGGCATTGGGAATTCTCCAAATTTTAAAAATATATCTTTTACCTCCTCATTTTAAATACAAATCCTTCTAAAAAATATAAATAAATATTAATTTTATTCTCTAATAGTTTGTTTCTTTGTAAATACTTTTGTATATTTTATACATTTATTTTATTAATAACAATTTAAAGCTAATAAACTTCTCTATTAATGCATATAAGGACATATATTATGTCTGTCGCATTCAATATTTGAGAAGTATAAACCGTTAACTCTTCATTAAATATATAATTGTGTTTTTATCAGTACAAACATTAATGGTAGTAACTAATTAAAAGAATAAATCAAAGCAAAAATTTATCATTACAGGTTAATCTCTCTGCTTTTTAATTCCTTATTTACATTGCAGATTAAGTTTTCAATTAGAAATTGTTTTTTTCTTTAATGATTATATATACTATTGGTCATAAACCAATTGGATTAAGATAAAAAAAAACAAGCATCTCATTGAAATTAGCTTTATTAGTTTATAGGTATTTATTAATCATTTTTTTTAAATTTTGCATATAAATACATATACAAATTAATTTATTTAGATAATTAAAGGGATTTGAACTCAGGATCTTTCAGTCTATTTGTCCTCCACTCCATCTCAAACAACTGATACACATGACGACACACATGTGAAAAAAATACATCATTCTGTATTTTGTGCAGAATCAGCACTTATCAGTTGGGCTAGATCATAATCTCCCTCACATATATACAATCAATGCTTGGTTTATATTAAGATAGCAAATCCTCAAACTTTAATGGACAGGCTTCAATCTTCTTACCCTTCTAACTATTCAACCAACTATTTCATTAAAAAACTGATGATCGAATGATCAAAGTCTTTATTGGATTTAAAATTGTAGTCATACTCATGTAGACATTATGACAATCTAACCCTCATATTATTGGATCATTACATATACATATATATTAATAGGAGAGGGATGGGATGAACTTATACTATAATGTAATCTATTTTCCACATCAATTTATTATAAAAGGTTAAATATCAACATTAAAAGTTTGTTAGGATAACAGAAGTTTTTGAATAATAGATATTCAGGTTTAACAATATTCCATCTGTATTTTTGTATTTACATTCTTTATTTACGAGTTCTTATTTTATATAAGACATTCATTGCAACTTTGCCAAAAATGTGTGACAGTGCAATAATTTAGTGTGCTTCACTCTTTGTTTGACATGCTATTTTTATAGATTTATGCTACCAATAATTTTTTCACATTTTAGATAGTTCTAATAGATGCAGCTATAAATTTGTTGATGTAAATATTCTCCACTATATTTATCATCCTCTCTCTATTTCATTATTTTGAAGATTACTGCTCTTCTGATTATTCACAATCTTTTAACTTTTTTATTATTATAAAATGATCAGACTATCTTAGTAAAATCTTTATTTTCTAGTATTTTTTTAATTAGAGGCTTTCTTACATAATTCAGAGCAATACATTAATCAGCTATTTAGAATTGTACTTCTACTGCTCATTTCTTCATTTTAAATCTTTATCATTGACTATATTTTCTATTGACTATTAAAAGTTTTATTATTTTTATACTTTTTTGGATTTGTATTTACAGTATATTTTCTATATCTTTGCATTAAATCAGGGTTGGGAACTTTTTTTCTGCCAAGGCCATTTGGATATGTATAATATCATTCACAGGTGACATAAAATTATTGACTTAAAAAATTAGTCAGCTATATTTAACCAAAAATTTAATATATGTCTAATCATTAGGGGTGAGCAGATTAATTTCAATTTTTCCTTTTTAAACAAGAGCTATTATTTGTTATGATTTAAAAATAAACTAACATCATTCCACATTTAATGACAGCTTTTCCATTTTATATTGAAACTATTTTTCATGATGTATTTACATTCTCAAATTTCTTTTTTATGTTTTGGACAGATAAATTTTACAGCAACTTGGATGCAGTCTTTTATAAACTCCCACCATAAAATGTTTTCAAATTTTCTGACTTATTTGTACTTTTTATGAAACATGTCAGTCATTTGATGAATCTCCTTTTCTAGTTTTCTATTTAAATATTCACCCTCCCCAACAATTTTGTTGTGATCAGAATGTTTTGATAAATAGTCCCTCTTAATGTTGTGTTCTTTATTAATTGAAATACTTTCTAGATATAATAGACACATTGTTTTACTATTTTTTTATATTAAAAAAATCTATAAAAAAATGTCTTGATCCATTTTTTTTTAAGTTACAATTTTCTGTGTCAATTTTTTAAATCTTATTTACTGTGTAATCTTCCCAATAAAAAAAAAAATTAAATGCAAAATGATGATGATGATAATAATAATAATAATAATAATAATAATAATAATAATAATAATAATAATAATAATAATAATAATAATAATAATAATAATAATAATAATAATAATAATAATAATAATAATAATAATAATAATAATAATAATAATAATAAAGTAAAATTCAAGTTTTATTTTTATTAGTACAGTATATCATTTTTTGCAAAAATCATTATAAAAACAAACAAAATGCCCTTTGCATTATAGTTTGAATCTGTATTCAGATAGGTCATATAATATAGATAATTTGTTGAAAAATTGAACTTTTGATAGAAGGAACTAGAACTATTATAAAGACTGAAAAAAATAAAAATAAAGATGTAATTGAAAAAATAATTATTTTATTTTACTTAGTTCTTAATTCAATATTTTCCTTATGCATGTGTTTAAATATGAATTTGATACAAGGTCATTTATATATAATTTTGAAACTATCTAAGGGCTGGAATGAGAGTGTTTAAGGGCCATAGTTGGTGCTCAGGCTTTAGGTTCCCCAATCCTGTATTACGAAATAGTAATGGTGCAATGTTCTTTCTTCCTAAGCATAGCATGTTTCTTTAGTTTTTTCTGTGATAAAAAAATTTACTATTTTTATTGTCACTATAGTAAAATAATATATTTCTTTGCAAAAATAATGTAGACATTGCTTTGTATATTTTGAATATTGTTTTATTTTTCACTTTATATTTAAAATATAAAATAAGTTAATAACAATCAGGTTTGCATTATTTTCAATTTTTTCTGGCATATAAACCCTGATTTTTCTCTCTAACTACACATGTACTTTATGTGCAACTTATACTCATCAAGTGAGTTAAAGACAATAAAAACTAGTATCTTCCCACTTTTGCTGAAACTTTGGCTCTTTTTATTACCCCACTCTCTCACAAATTAGTGTATTCTACCCTGACCTGATGAAATGGTGAATTATTTTTGCACTGTAGAAGAATTTCCAATTTTCTTTTTAATTTTAGCATTCAAACTGACTATAAAATTTTACTATTATGTTTTAGTTTTAATATAAAATTAAAATGTATAATGAATTTAAAGTAATTTGATATGTGTCTGATGCCTTTTTGGGGTGTCCATTCTCCCTAATTTTATAAGTCAACTATATCTCTGTTATGTATTGATCTTTCATTAAACTACTTGATTTGTGTTTGATTTTGTTTTTGCACTTTTCCTCATACTATACTTGTGCAATTTTGAATTCCACTTGTTCATTTTTCACTGTGTTGCTTTTTCTGTGGTTGTTTCAGTAAATTTTGTATGATCTTCCAAAAGTGTAACTTCTAAAGATTTCTTCAAAGCTGTATTGAGATCATTAACTCTTAAGTCTTGTATTTAAAACTAATATTTATCATTGTCAGTAACTCTTTGTTTTTACATTTTTTTTTTAAATTTAATCCCATAAGCTTTAGCTTGATATTTCAAATTATTAAGTTATATTGTAAATAATGTTATCTGTATTCTATTTATTAGTATATTGATGTTAATTATTTTCTATTAATTAATATTAAACATATCATGTTTTTTGTGTTTTATAATTAATTATTTTATTTGATCTTTCCATTTCTTATGGAAATCATACATGACGACTCATCATATATTATAAAGAAAAGTTAAAACTTGTCATTTTCACAAAAACTTGTATTTTCCCATACTGTTTTGTCCGTCAATATTAATAATAGTCTTAGAATCCCAATGAAAATGTAGCATTTAACTAATTTTTCTATTTGACATATAATGTTTGAGCATCAAAACAACTGATTAAACTAAGAATCAACCCATATTCTCTCAGTATGATAAACTATCAGGACAAGAAAAGGTTGTGAAGATTCAGGAATGGAAATATACCTTCTTATGAAGATGGGATTTAAAACTCTTCTAAATCCACACAAATATAATTGAAATGTTTATAAATACTACATTCTATTTAAAAATAAGAAATGCTTATATATATATATATGTGTGTGTGTGTGGTGTGTGCGTGTAATTAACCTATTCATACATTATACTGACTGTATCTTCCACTCCATCTCAAACAGCCAGTACACCTGGATATACACATGTGAAAAAAATAAATGATTCTCTAAATACACATTTCATGCCAAACCAACACTCATCAATTGGGCCAGATCATAATCACACACACATAATGTTCTGAGACTAAGTCATGAATACTAAATATGAATATTTAGTACTTTAAATTATTTATTTTATATATACATTGGAGTATTTCCATCATCTAGTTGAAGTGTTAAATATTTTTAGGAAAATTTAAACTTTAAGTATACTTTTTCCAAATATTCAACTATTAGTATATAACAATGTTTTGAGTGATAATAGTCTCTTCTAAATTCTTCAGGTGTTGTTGTTCTAATTAGTGACAGTGCTGGTACAAGAATAAACTAGTAATCTTTGGATTCATAAATATTAAAATTAAGTGATGTTTTAACTAATTAAGGTATTTTACCAAAGGCAACAATCAGTAGAAATTTTATAATCTTATCTATGAAGATCTTTTATAAATACATATATAAATTTTTAATGATTGCTGCCTTTAGCAAAAAAACTTACTTCATTTGGGCATCCCCTTAAATTCAATATTCGCCATCTATATGTTAAATCCCTGTGCCAGCACTGTCACCGGATAGATCAACACTACCCAGAGAGGCAATAAGAATAATATGATTGAAGATGTTATGTTTAATACTAATCTATGTACCATTAGTTATAGTTGAATGTATTTGCAAAAGTATAAATAAAGTTTGAACTTTTCAAAAATAATTTAACAATTAAATAAGAAAATAGTCCCACATATATGTATACACGCATAAGAACAATAAATATAACGGTGATAAACTATTATAAAGCATTTCAATCCGCAGAAGTACTAATCGAAAGTACTTCTGCGGATTGAAAGACTGTTTATAATAGTTTATTATCGTTATATTTTTTTTTTTTATGATTACAATTTTGTTCTAATTAACAGACATTTTATTTATATACACATATTGATGTATATTCCAAGAGAATGTATGGACAACAAGTAAATTATATGTTAAAACACTGGGCAAAAAATTACAAGCCAGATTTCCGACGTAGAGCATATTTATCAAAGAAATTTTTTTTTTATAAAGATGTGCTGCATCAAATGTTTGGCTTAGCAATGTTTTAAAATTTATTACTGTATTTATTTGTTGTCTATACATTCTTTGTGGAATGTAATTTTTACATTTTATTATAGGTTAAATATTTTAATTTAGATAGTAGACTGACAGACAGGCAAAATGATGGATAGATAGAGAAATTGAGGCATAAATAAAGAGTAGAGAGAAGTAGAAAGACAGATAAAGAGATAGAGAGGTAGCAATAAAGAAATAGATAAAGAGATAAATAAATATAAAAATAGCTAAATAAATATAGATGGATAGATAGAGATAAATAGAGTCAAAGATAGAGAGATCGATAGAGAGATAAAGTGAAAGACAGTGAGGAATAGAAAGATAGATAGATGGAGGGATAAATAAATATAAAGATAGAAAGATAGCTAAATAAACATAGAGATGGGTAGATAGAGATAAGTAGAGTCAAAGATAGATAGATAGATAGATAGATAGATAGATAGATAGATAGATAGATAGATAGATAGATAGATAGATAGATAGATAGATAGATAGATAGATAGATAGATAGATAGATAGATAGATAGATAGATAGATAGATATGAGGGTGGGTCGGTCGATGGATGGATGAATGGATAGATAGATAGATAGATAGATAGATAGATAGATAGATAGATAGATAGATAGATAGATAGATAGATAGATGGATGGATAGATAGATAGATAGATAGATAGATAGATAGATAGATAGATAGATAGATAGATAGATAGATAGATAGATAGATAGATAGATAGATAGATAGATAGATAGATAGATAGATAGATAGATAGATAGATAGATAGATAGATAGATAGATAGATAGATAGATAGATAGATAGATTTGTTCAATTAAATTTATCATAAACAAATTACTTTGTACAAAATTGGAAAGTAGAGGAATAAATATTGTATATATAGATGTTGATTTTAGATTCTGAAAAATCATTTGATCATATAACATAGGACCTGAATTGCACAATATATGTTTAAGCATATATTTGAATTTGTTTTGGTGAATATATTTGTTTAACATTTTTGCAATTATTAGTTTATATAATTTCAATGCACATTCTGATTTTTTTTTCAAGAAATCTTAAACAAGCTTAATTCTTTGAATTATTACTATATCAGATAATTTGCCAGGCGATTAATCATTTAACTTTCCAGAATTTTTTTTTTTTCAGAGTAACTTTGGTTGTTTTTATATGTTTATAAAGTTCTATCATTTTAAAAATTTACAGAAAGCTTGTGATTGAATGACATAAACTTTTTTTTTCCAGTAATAAATCACCTGATCAACTCTAATTGTTTAGTTGGAATTGCAGAATTTTTCTTTTTCATGCAACATCTGAGTGGGCATAAAATGCATGATAATTACATAGCAATTCACCCACTGATCATCACCTGTCTCTCCTTGATCTTTCATGATTATAAAAGCAAATAGATTTGTCATTCATTCTTCTGATGAACAGATCATATTAATATTTTTATTGGCAGCTGTTATTTCTATATCTCAGTAGCAAACTCTCCATACAGTAGTGCCATCTATGTAAGCCATAATAATCAATAGATGTAAGAAGGGCTGTGCATAAAGTCCCTATATAGTGCCTACTCAATTAATATCCCCAGACTAGTTTGTAGCTTGTGGCTTTCATCCATGAGGAGCCTTGGATCTGAGTGCACTGCATCTAGATCCAAGAATTTCTCACTGATGAAAGCCATAAGCTAGAAACTAGTTGACAATATTGGATGAGTATACACTGAATGGTGTTTTATGCACAAACCTTTTTGCATCCATTGATTACTATGGCTTGCATTAGGTGGCACTACTTTATAGAACATGGTGATTATGTAGTGTTTCTATGTCATTTTAAATATAAATCCTTGTCCTCTATCAGAGTCATTGATTACATTGGAAAAAGTTTTCAAAACAAATATAAACTATAAGACAAAATAGAGTAAAATAATACTAAAAAGAAAGATATAGACTTTTCTTGTGAAAATAAATAGATTTCAATATGAAATTAACAATATAATTAGTTACATTGTAAAACAGTTTGCAAATAGGTATGGTACTTTGTATTTGTTATCAATTGTTAAGAATCCATGAGATTTAAAAATTATAAATCAATCATTTTGATATTTGCTCTTAATATTAAATATACTTGAAAATATATCTAATAAAAGTATATGCATAATACTATGCAAATATTGAAAAAAAGATGTAATTAAATTAATAATACCATGCATTTATATTTTATAAGAATAGATATTTAATCTTAAATTAAGCTTGAACTATATGTCTAAGCTAAGACAATAAAATAGCCTATAATGTAATAAATGTTAGTAATAACTATCTAAATGATGATATCATCAAAAAATGCCCCTAAAAATATTGCACTTTTAAGATAAATTGTATGAATTTACTATGAATATTAGTTATTATCAAGGCCAACTGAAGAATGTTGGTTCAACCAGAAATGCATTTTGGAGTTCACTTGCTATTTTTTCAAATGTATTTTCAATGATTTGAATTAAGTGTAGCAAAATAGATTATGCACATATGGTAAAAGAAAGATGGAGTTCAATTAATAATACTAGGCAGTTGTATTTTGATATGTTAATCATTAGATATAAATAATCGAATGACTTTATAACTCAGAAGTCCATAGGAGTCCACAAGAAGTTTGAGGGTCAGACATAATCAATCTTTGCTCTTATGATCCAGAGTCTGATATTCTTCTACACCACTAAACCATGATGAGCAGTTAATAATATTTATATAAAAATGAATATATGCAGGAAATATAGTGCTTGTAACTTCAATTGTATTAATATATTTGGACATATATATAAATTTATTGAAATAAAAAATCTCTCCAATTGATGCACAAAGTTCTTTACTATTAATATATTTATATAATAGTTCATCTGTATATTTTAATATTATATATGTACATATATGTGTGTACATATATATATATATATATATATGAAAAACAAAAACAAGTTATTCACATAACTTGCTATCACTTGTTATTTATGATCAATAGATGGCGTTTTACCAAAACCACCGAAACAAGTGTAAAATTTGTTTACATAAACGACAAAAGAGTCAGAATTAACTATCTCTTTCATTTGCTCACCCTCAGATCAGCTGATTTCAAACTATTTGCTATCATCAGTGAAGGATAGAGTTAGAAACTAGATCTAAACACTGACTCCAAGTGTTTATGCAAAACGTTTCTATCAGTTTGCAAGTGTGAATATTTCAGACCGGTAAAGTCTTCAAACTCAGCTTGACAAGCCAGATATCTATATGGGTCTGATCTCAGTTCAGTTTCACCACATAGTCAAAGTCTCTGCAATATATATCATTGCAAGAAAACTTTAAAGCTGAGTTTGAAGACTTTACCGGTCTGAAAAATTCACGCTTGCAAACTGATAGAAACATTTTGCATAAACACTTGGAGTCAGTATTTAGATCTAGTTTCTAACTCTATCCTTCACTGATGATAGCAAATAGCTTGAAATCAGCTGATCTGATGGTGAGAAAATGAAAGAGATAGTTAATTCTGACTCTTTTGTCATTTATGTAAACAAATTTTACACTTGTTTCGGTGGTATTGATAAAATGCCATTTATTGGTCATAAATAACAAGTGATAGCAAGTTACGTTAATAACTTGTTTTTGTTTTTCATAAATGTACCTTTAAAGTTTTCTTGCAATGATATATATTGCAGAGACTTTGACTATGTGGTGAAACTGAACTGAGATCAGACCCATATAGATATCTGACTTGTTAAGCTGAGTTTGAAGACTTTACCGGTCGGAAAAATATACGCTTGCAAACTGATAGAAACGTTTTGCATAAACACTTTGAGTCAGTGATACATTTGTTGTATGGCCACATGGTGAAGCATTGCTACAAACTTTCTGGACACACATCAACAACATATCCCCTTCAATTAAATTTACAATAGAACCAGAACAAGAACAAAAATTGGCATTCTTAGATGTTCTTGTGACAAGACTCCCTCATGGCAAAATCAAAACTACAGTTTACCGAAAACCTACACATACAGGAAAATACCTAGCCTATACATCTAATCACACCAGAAACACAAAACATGGAGTTATACTATCACTGTGGAACAGAGCAAAAGAAGTTTGTTCAGAAACTGGTGATTTGGAAAAAGAAAAGATCTATATAGAACAAACTCTTAAGAAAAATGGTTATCCATCAGCTGTTATTAAGAAAACATTAAACAGACAACAAAAAGAACCATCAAGAGAAAAGACAATTATTGGTACTGTAGTGTATCCATACATTCCAAAAATAGCAGACAAATTAAGGAAAATCTGCAATCAGTATAACATCAGAACAGCTTTTCAGAGCCATACCACACTACGAGGAATTCTAACATCTACAAAGCTTAAACTTGAAATGCTGCAAAGAAAAAACAGCATCTATGAAATACCATGTGAATGTGGAAGAACATATATTGGTGAGACTAGCTGTCCCATTCAAAAGTGCTTGCAAGAACATAAACTGATGATTAGAAGAGAGAAAACAGATGTGTCTAAGGTAGCAGACCATGTACGGACCAATGAACATACGTTCAATTGGGAAAATACAAAAATATTGGATAAAGAAGAAAAGGTACAAAGAAGAAAATTTAAAGAAGCTGCTCACATGACAATGGCAAAGAATCCCATAAGCCAACCTAGTGTGACTATACATAATGTATGGAAATCATTAATCAACTTTGCTCTGAGGAAAAAGTGGAGGAATCAGGAGGAACCTCATAGATAAGTATATGAAATTACTACATACTGTTGCCTTTGGCAGGATGGCTCAGTTGGTTAGAGCATTACCTTAAATTTCAATAATCAAGAATCTAAGGACCCAGGTTCGAATCCCATGCTAGTACTGTCACTGGTCAGGCCAGCAACACCTGAAGAAGAGAGGAGAAAAATACCTCTCGAAACATTGTGCATATACTAACCTGTTTGCTGTGATATTACTAACAGTTAGTGCATATTCTAACCTGTTTGCTGTGATATTACTAACAGTTGAATGCATTTGGAATATTTAACTAAAAATTAAACTTTTCTAAAGACATTCAACACACATATTAGATGATGGAAATAGTCCAATATAAAAATACAACTTTGAGTCAATGTTTAGATCTAGTTTCTAACTCTATTCTTCACTGATGATAGCAAATAGCTTGAAATCAGCTGATCTGAGGGTGAGCAAATGAAAGAGATAGTTAATTCTGACTCTTTTGTCATTTATGTAGACAAATTTTACACTTGTTTTGGTGGTTTTGATAAAACGCCATCTATTGGTCATAAATAACAAATGATAGCAAGCTATGTGAATAACTTGTTTTTGTTTTTCATAAATGTACCTTTAAAGTTTTCTTGCAATGATATATATTGCAGAGACTTTGACTGTGTGGTGAAACTGAACTGAGATCAGACCCATATAGATATCTGACTTGTTAAGCTGAGTTTGAAGACTTTACCGGTCGGAAAAATTCATGATTGCAAACTGATAGAAACGTTTTGCATAAACACTTGGAGTCAGTGTTTAGATCTAGTTTCTAACTCTATCCTTCACTGATGATAGCAAATAGCTTGAAATCAGCTGATCTGAGGGTGAGCAAATGAAAGACATAGTTAATTCTGAAATCTTTTGTCGTTTATGTAAACAAATTTTACACTTGTTTCGGTGGTTTTGGTAAAACGCCGTCTATTGATCATATATATATATATGTAATAAATAAAGTTTGATATCTGTATTCGTTTCACAATATATGTAATATACAAATCAATATATATATATATATAAAACATCTGACATATTCATGCTGTATTTTTGCACACATAGCGCAGAAGTTAAAATTCATACCAAAATAAGAAGTATTTGACAACAAACTGATTTGATTTCATAAATCTGTAAGATAAAATGACGGATTGATCTAAATTTATATTTTAAAAAAAGTTGTTAACTCGTGATTAACTTGATTATCAGTATCCAATGCTGGTTAATGTTTCAAAATCAACATTCTCAATGTAAAGTCTACATTCACTTAAGATGCAAAAACAGAACTTATTAGAGTCAACTGTAGTCAGAAATTATTTCTTACTGTGGAACTTTATTTACAGTTCAATAGACAAAAACCATAAATACAAAAGCACTGCGAACATAGCTGATGTCAGAACCCTCTACTGGTTACTAAAAATATATTGATGAATTTTCAACAATTACTTTGTTTCTGATATCAATATGCAAGAAATAGTTTATAAAAATAAAAACTTAAAAATGGATAATTAGAACCATATCACATGGTTAAACAATTCATTGTTTATATATGTTATTAGCAAATTGTGAAAATCCCATGTTGTATAGAATGCTTAAGGATTCCATACCAGTGTTTCACAACCAGTGGTCCACAGAAAAATTTTAATAGTCTGCAAAATGTTTATAAATTTGTTTATATTTATTACATATTTTTACAATCTTTTAAATTACAATTAATTTTATTAAATTCATTTTTTTCTTTTGTTTGTTATTTGTTTTAGTCATAGAATTCATAGAACTGAAATTAAGAAACAGAACACTACAAGAAATAAAAAAAAAGTTTTGTTTCCCAGTATCAGTCATCTCACAGTAAAAACACAGTTCCATTAACAATTTTGCCCATGGGCACTTCATCTCCTGAGGCGAACTTTGGTATGTAAAAAAATAACCTTACAGTTGTCAGTCTTATGTACTATGTAGTTTGCCATAGCCAGCCAATCAGAAATGCACTGGGAAGCAGTGACATGAATGATTATATAATAAGTATGCATTATATATTAGAGTGGATTTAAGTACTTGATATATACTTTTTTGATAAATTTTAACCATTTAAAATGAATAAAAACAAGAAAATACAAAAACTATTGCAGACGTTTTTCAAAAACCAAGTATAAGTTCTTTGAACGCTAATGAAAATATCATTTATTCACTAAATCGTTCATCTTAGGCAAAATAAAAATATACTGTTGTTCCTCAATTCAATCCTGATTATTCAAAATTTATTTTCACTTTTTGGCCTGTTTTTCAGAAGAAAATTTACCCAGACCTCAAAGTGTTATTTGCAAAGAAATTTTATCCAATAAATATATGAAGCCAACAAAATTAATGTATCATTTACACATCAAACATTCAAATCTACAAAATAAGCCATTGGATTTTTTTTTTTTGAAAGTAAAATTGAATTGAAAAAACAAAAATCATCTTTCAAAAAATTTATTTTAGTCAATAAGTTTCTAGTAAGAACATCATATTTAGTTGATTTAAGGATTGCTATATGCAAAAAGGGGTACTTTATTTCCAAAAACTTAATTAAACCATGCTGTTATTGGAGACAAAATGAAAACTTTGCTGCTTTCTAAGAATACTATTCAATGCATATTTAGTGAATTAGTGGCTGATTTTGAAAATCAATTAATTCTAAAATTAAGACAATCCTTAGCTTACACTTCAAATTGATGAAAATACAGACATTACCAATACAGCATTACTTTTATGTTATATTCATTTTGTTGTGTTGAACTAGAACTAATTCCGATAGAAATATTTAAAGCAGTTGATAATTATATTGAAAAGAACTCACTTAATTGGAAAAATTGTGTGGCTTATGCACTAAATAGAGTGACAATTATGACTGGAAAACATTCAGTAATTGCAAAAAAAGAAATAGTGAATAATAAAATTATTTTTACTCATTGTGTTATGCACCATGTTAGCATGTAACTGATAAAAAAAATGTCTCCTAACTTGAGCAATGTTCTTACTCAATTGATAAAAATAAATTATATTAAATGCAACACACTAAATTCGAGATTATTTTCAAGTTCATGTAATGAAATGGAATTTGGATGTAAAAATGTACTTTTTCATGCAGAAGTAAGATGGTTGTTAAGAGAGAAAACATTAACAAGACTGTGAATTAAGAAAAGAATTTGCAACATCTCTAGAACCAAAAAATTCAAAATTGAGAAATATTTTCCATGATAACAATTGAATTGCTAAATTGGCTTATTAGTCGGACATCTTTTCATTAATAAATAAATTAAATTTAAGACGGCAGGTAATTGGGGCATTCAAAAAAAAGTTAAAAGTATGGTGTGTGTAAAAGAAAAAAACTATCACATGTTTTATTCATTTTCAGAATTGGTAAATGAAGTTGATATAAATATCAGCAAAATAAAAAATACTGTTTGTGGATAATTAACAGGATTTTGTTGTGTGTTTGATCAATATTATCTAAACGAAGAATTCACATGAAAAGGCAATATATGGATTTAAATTCCGTTTATTGAACAAGAAAATAATCTAACTGGTTTGGAACAGGAAAAATTAACAGACTTAAGTTGTGATAGTATATTAAAGTTTTTTTTTTTATGTGTCAAAGCATCAGCCGGGAAGCGAACCCATGAACCCGGTACAACTACTTGTAAGGTTGCTGCACTGACCATTCGGCCACCAACACTTGACAATACATTAAAGTTATTATTTAATTCGACAAGTATAACCCAATTTCAGATTAAAATTCAAACTGAATATCCAGAATTGCATGAAAAACCTTAAAAGTGTTACTGCCATTTTTGACCACATACTTATGTGAATCAATATTTTTGGCAATAACATTCATAAAATTAAAAGAAAAAAATCGTTTGTTAATGAATCCAGATTTACACTTAGCAGTCACAAATATATCACCGAGACAAGCTGATTACTGAAAAGAATCTGCATTAGTTTTTAATTTTTCAATTATAATTGTGTTTTGCGCAGTAATTTTTTTTTCAGATTTTATTTATTATTACTTTAATATTTTTGTATATATATTTTTATTATTCTTTAAATTTATACATATATATATTAAATTTGTTAAACCCTATTTCCATTTTTTGTTCAATACTTTATTTGGTCTGTAATAAAATTTATTGGTCCAGGGCATGATGTCATTCAGTTGAAAAACATTGTTCTATACAATGCATGACATTTTGGGATTAAATATGAAATTTCATTTTTATTTTTATTTTTAGACACTTCCCCTAGATATTGTATAGAATACTTAGGTATAGAATATCTAGACATTATAAAGAATGCCAAATAGATTTTCAGTAAAGTATAAAAAAGTCTTATTGAAAAGATACATGTAAAAATGTACAAATATAAAATACATTTATTTTTATAAAAAGAAAAAGACTGTTTCAGAATTACTTGTTGGTTTAGAGTTACTTGTTGCCATGAGATAGACTGGAATGATATTTTGATTACACCTAATTACCTTTTTCATACAAAAGCACTTTCAATTTTAGCATTTGTTCCTGCAAGTACACCTCATGAACCCTTTGCCACTACCCATAGAGTGAGTGGAAGTGGCTGACTGGAGATCAATTTCTTTGTCAGAAACATATCCAACTCTCAGTAAGTCCTTAGATATAAAGTGAATTGCAATCTGGCATTGAGTTAATTTAAAATTCCTTCAGCAATTCCAACTTGAGAAACCATCATGTCACAATCGTAACAACTGCCAGCAGATTATGTAAATCACTCCATCACTTGTTGACATCTGGGATAGGAACTTACACAGTAATCCTCCAAAGATGCAGGAGAAAATTTTTTTATAAGAATCTATTTTCATTTCTAGATTAAATTTAAATTAATTTTTACCTTCAACAGCATTCTCAATATTGAAGCAAAGTGTACACAACATATTTATAGCAATAACCTTCTATAATCTCTACAACCACAGGCAGCATAAATGTTTCATAGACAGTTTATTCATGTCTGTGCACCACTGGTTTTCTTGGCAAGCATAGCTAAAAGTTGCAAAACTCATTTTGCTACTAGAAATGTTATTGCTGAAAGTATTTTATTCTTTGCCAATTTTCCTTTTGATATTTTATAGAATGCCTAGGAAATAGGTAAAATTATAAACATTTCACATGGATGTCCCATTTTTGGCATTGCATAGAATGCCTAGTTATTCTATATGGTTCCAAATCTTCACATTTTGATGGTAAAATATACAAGGACATCTATCATCTAGATCACATGTGGGCAACCTCCAGCCCTGGGGCCAGATCCAGCCCTTTATGACTTTTAATCTGGCCCTTGACTCGAAGACAGAGAGATAATTTGGCCCCTGAACTAGGAAAGATTACCCATGCCTCATCTAGATTGTTTTGTCTTAGTTTAAACATGATAGTGTAATTATAATTTGTTTTTTATTATTACTTTGCATGAATGCATTACCCAATATAGTTAAGTGCAGACTTAGAGTAGTAGACTCTGAAGGTCAAGGTTCAGGGTCATGGCTCAGGACTGTCACTTCTGGTGTTCAAAGTTATTATAATCTTCAAAGCAATTAGGCATTGAATTATTATCCATATATTAAATTATAGTTTTTCTGACAGTTTGTGATGATTGTATTTTAGTTGCATTTAAATATTGGACTTTTCCATTGTCTAATATTAAGTACAGAATGTCATTAGAAAAATTAAAGTTTATTTAATTGGGAAAATACAAAAATATTGGAGAGAAAAAGATACCAAGAAAAAAATTCAAAGAAGCTGCTCACATTACAATGGTGAATAACCCATAAGTCAACCTTGTGTGAGTACACATAATGTATGGAAACCACTAATTGCTCTCATGAAAAAGTAAAAAAATCAGGAGGAACCTCATAGATAAGTATCTCATAGATAAATACATGAAATTTCTACTGAATGTTGTTTTTGGTAGTGACAGCCAAGCTGATTAAAGTGTTATATTAAAATTTCATATTTTATATTAAAGAATCTAAGGGTCCAGGTTCAATTCCCATACTAGTACTGCCACTGGTCAGGCCAGCAATATCTGTAGAAGAGGGGGAAATAATACCTCTCTAAACACTATGCATATACTAACCTGTGTCCTATTATTAATAGTTGAATGTAATTGGCAGATTTAAATAAAGTTTAATTTTTTTAAAGACATACAATATTTAATATTGGATAATAGAAATAGTCCAATATATAAATACAACTAAATTATAGACTATTTGAGCATTTTAGAGAAATATGTTCTATCTATATTGCACAATCTTGCAGACAGCCATGTCATTTTCTAAGTTCATAAATTTCAATGTATACAATTCACAGAGATCAAATGTTAGGTTGGAGAACATAATGTTGTAATGCTTTAAACTCTATTTAAAATAAAATATTCTGACTATAAAGCATCCTGGTCATGTTATAAAATCAGTATGCAAAAGAAGAGGGGAGGGGGAATAGTAGAATTAATTTCAGCTTTACAAAAGTTAAAAGGAGTCAACACAATGAACTAGTATATTAATTGACAACCCCTATGCATTTAAAAGGGTTTATGAAAATCTACCTTAAAGAAAAGACAAAAATATATAAATAATATTGTTTCAAAGAAAGTAAATGGAGAATTTATATATTCCATCAAAAATCAAACATTCTTAAAAGGGTTAAAATTATAAACAAAAATAACCAAATCAGATTAAATTATTTGTAATGATGCAATTCCGTTTATTTATTTCCTATCTTTTGAGTTGTTCTTGCTCATATCAATGGTCCATAAAATAAAAATAAGCAGTTGTCTGTTGACTTTTATGTGATCCATGATATACATACAAGCCACATATAGAATAGCCAAAGGAGATAAACTGAATGAATGACTAAACTTTGAGTGATAGTGACTGCCATGTATTAACACATATTCCAAGGGTTCGAATCTATTTTAATTGACTAATAGCAAAAATCAGAATTCTGAAAGTAATGAGTAAGATCCACTTCATCTAGAGAAAAGACCTTTCAAAAATGTTCATAACAGTTTAGTATTTATTTTATTTTCACTGTCTAATATTCAAAAGTTATCATACATGTTTCAATATTTACTTTCTTATTGAAGCTTAATATTTAACAGTTATTATAACATATACATTAGTATTTATTTGTTTTTCTCAAGGTTTAATATTTAAAAGTTATTGTAATACATATTCTTTTTTTCCTTTTTTATCTTTTACATTTTTTAACTATTTCACCTATGTATTTGTTTGCTAATTAATGATAATAATTGTGTAAGTGTGGGGTCCAATAGTTCATGTAAGCATCTCAGATCATGAGGTTAAATTGAATCAAAGTTAAATGACTTTTCTCTGATATCTGTCTTAATATTTACTTATATTCATTTTATTTGTATAGAAATCAATACTATAGTTATTGCAAATAAATCTTGATTTTATTCATATTATTTTTAAATGTAGATTGGCTGTTCTCTTACTCTGATTCCTAACTCAGAAATAATAACATTTTTTATTAATCATTCATTTGATTAGAGATTATTGACTAATGAATAATATTCCTGTAGTTTAATTTTCACTACACCACTCTCATGCAAGGTAGAGGCTGGTTTCTATCCACTTTTAATAACTTATGGAGAGATGCAATCACAAACATATCCAAAAAATAGATCTTTTTTACATGTCTTGGGTAATATGTTTGTGATTGCATCTCTCCACATGGTATTAAAAGTGGATAGAAATCAATCCCAACCTTACATAAGAGTGGTGTAGTGAAAATTAAACTACAGGAATATTATTCATTATTAATTAGAAATGGTCTGTCATACTGGAAGAAATCTACAACATAAACACAAACAATGGCTTAGGAAAGAAATTAAAAACAGTCTCTGAGATTACAAACAAAAAAAGTAAAAGAGAAAAATCGATGAGTGGACCAATTTAAGAGACTTTATTAACAGCATTCAAGTAAACTGAACTGGTCAGAATGCCATATTCTAGTTGTTCAAGAAACTGCTAAGTTGTGAATTCTTATTTGAGCTAATAGAAAAAAAATCATTTTACAGTTGAAAGTCTCACCATGAGTAAAATCTTTTATTAGCATACTGGGCATCAAAAACTGGAACTATGTAGCCATTTGCCAATTTTAAAGTCATTACCTGTCATCTCTCACTTGATCTTTATACATCTATTTATAATGAGCATGCCATCTATATTTACCAATCATTACACCTGCTAGTAATGAAGAATATCTAAAGAAGATAAGCTGTAAGAAGCACTGAACTTTGCATGAGAATGACTCATGTATATCACATATCCCAATGGTTTGAACGTATTCTAGTCAATTAGTAGTAAACATCAGAATTCTGAGAGTATTGGGTAAGATCCATTTTATCTAGAAAAAAGGCCTTAATATTTATTTTATTTTTACTGTCTAATATCTAAAAGTTATTATTTTACATACTTTAATATTTCTTTTCTTTTTGATGCCTAATATTTAACATTTATTATAACATATAAATATCTACTGTTTCTTGAGGTTAAATATTTAAAAGTTATTATAACATGTATTCCAACTCAGACTTTCACACAACCCTCAGCTCTCCTTATCATCTCATATTGCTGACCCATCTGATCATATACATGTTGAAAAGTAAAATAATCACCAATATGCGTATTTCATGCTAAACCAGCAATCATCAGTTGGTCCAGATTACTATCTTCACACATATACACAATCAGTGCTCAGCTTTATATTAAAATAGTCAATCTTCATACTTTAATGGTGGTTTAGCATAAAATACGTATAATGGTGATTATTTATCTTTTCAACATTTGTATGTTTAGGTGGATCAGCAATATGAGATGGCAAGGAGAGCTGAGGGGCATGTGAAAGTCTGAGTTCGAATCCCTTATATATTACATTATATATGTGCAGGTGAGTGTAAGCCTGTTTACAGTATATTAATTTATAACACCTATTCTAATACTTTTAGTATTTTGATCTTTAGTATTTTTTTTATTATTGTGCTTTTTATTTGTTAATTAATAATAATAATTGTGTGAAGATGGTGCTCAATAGTTCATGTAAGCATATTGAGATCAAGGATTAAATTCAGTCAGTTAAATTACCTTTCTCTAATGTGAATACAACCCCATCTTAATATTTACTCATGTTGATTCGATTTCCATAGCAATACTTTAGAATAATTGTAAATCCTTTAAAAATTAGAAATATTGTTTTATTTATTTTATCTCTGAATCTAGTTATCCATTTCTTACTCCAAACCTAAAGAGAAATAGTTTGTCACACACATTGATAAAAGTACATATTTAAATTAGAAGTTGAGGGTATTAAACTATTCTCATGATGACGTTGGCAGAGGATCTAGTAAAAACATTTAAGTTGAGGGTATTAAACTGTTCTCATGATGACATTGGCAGAGCATCTAGTAAAACACTTTTTCAGCAATAAAAGTAGTACTTAAAACACATTTATTTCTTGCCAGCAGAGTTTCAGATGTCCCAAACATTGAAATCACTATTGGTAACAATCTTCCTAATAAAACCAATCATACCCAGATAAAAAGCAATTCACATGAACAGCCAAATAATAAGCATGCGGTAGTGCATTCCTTAAAAGACAATCACATTAATAAAAGTGAAGATAGCCATGATAAACATAAGAGGGATTAATTCCATGGCAAGAGTATGTGCCATAGAACACTGGTTACAACTTAACAACCCTCACATTCTTTGTCTCGGTGAGATGAAATATCATAAAAACTCTGATACCAAAATCAAACAAAAAGTTAGACCATTTAGGATTCGTTGAACTCTCCACCAACTATGCTGCAGCTGAAGGAGGGTGAGTAATAATCAACAAAAATCTACCACCATCCAGATTTAGAATCTTATACATGGACAAAAATATTATGACTCTAAACATAGTGTACCAAAAAGATGTTCAACTAAATTTGATCTATGTTTATACAAGCAAAAACACAGCCAAGCTTCTTAGAATAATAAACATCATAAACATGATCATGTCAAACAACAATGTCCACACAATAATTTTAGGAGACTTCAACATCAGTTACAAAGAATTTAACAACAAATTTATCCATCTCATAAATACCGCAATGATGAGTGGAGAGGGTTTTTTCCCACCTAACTCCTTCTCATTCTACAACAACAATCATAAATCATTAATTGACCTATTGATATATTCACCACAAATACATTTCCAGATAGATGCAGAACTAGAACTGGTCCCTTTTACAGACCACTGTGCGCTAATCATAAATATAGATATAGCAGATGGTCTAAACACCCTACATAAAAAACAGTAAGAATGATCACCAAAGAAACAATTACAGAAGCAATACCATCAGAGGCCTATATTTACTTTAATAAAATTAAAATTTTAGACAGACCAGCCAAACAAGCATGGTTTGCACTGATAGGTCCAATTATGCTTATGAATGAACTGGACTCTCTCAGTAAACAAATAAAAGCACACAATATTGACTTAAATGATGTTCAAACCTTAATGAATCTAAAGAAACAATACAAAATAAAGCAAAAGCAGATTGCAGCATATATAGCAATAAAAAGAGCTAAAATATTCCTAAAAGGCCAGCACTTATGGACCCAGGGCTATCTAAGATGGGCACTGGGGGCTCAAAAAACAATTCATCCCCTCTCAAATCAATACAAATAGCACATCTTACCTGGGATCACCAATGATCGAAAAATAAATAAAAAATTCCAACAAAAGCTGCAAGATCCAATACAATACTTGCAAAACAACGAAAGAGAGTTTAGCCTTCATTTGGAACACAACATAACAGAAGCAATGATTTTAGCAAAGCTTAATTCCATACCTGATAACACCCACCCAGGAATTCATAGAATACCTAAATTTCTACTGGCCCACCTTAGCCAGTTCTCAGTCCCTATAATTAAGAACATGCTCAATCATCTAGCAGAATGCAAAAGAGTTATCCCTAACCTATACTCCATAGGACTGGTCCCGTTTAAAAAAAAACATAATGAGACTGAAGACCTTTTAAACATCAGACCCATATCAATGACTCCATTGCTGATCAAAGTGATGGAATCCATAATAAATGACAACATACAAGAAAAAATTCTATCACAAACCACAGCATCCAAATTTGCTCAAAAAGGGTCCTCTGCAATGGTAGCTTTAAGCATAGTCCGGACCCTTATAGACGAAATCAGAATATCAAGAAAGTCCAAACCAATTGCTGTACAGCTAGACATCACCTCAGCATTTGACTCGGTTCAAATAAACACCCTAATGGACCTTCTTGAAGACTTGGACATTCCAGCACCCATAACAAATATAATACAAAACCTGCTAAACAATAGAGAAATTTCTATTTCACTAAATGGGAAACTATCTCAGCCATTTAAACCAGATCTTTCCATCCCCCAAGGATCCCCCCTCAGTGCCCTATTATTCATGGTATATATAGACCCTCTCCTAAAGAAAATTGACCTTGAACTTCCAGAAATCTACTGCCACAGACTACACAAAATCATCAACACTGTTGCATACATGGATGATATTCTTATCTTCCTTCCTTCCTTCCTCAAAACTGCTCCCAAAACTATATAATATTCTAGATCAGTTCCACCAAGCCTCAGGTCTTGAAATAAACAATCTAAAATCAGCCATGTGGAAAATCTACTCAGGTACAAAAATCCATTCTAAATACACTGCTCAACCACAAAAATTTCTTGGGTTTGCAATTGCAAAATTCACAACCCAAATGTCCAGAGAAATACACCACTCTATCATCAACTCAATGGATATTTTAACTAAAAAACTTGCAACAGTCTATCTATCCCTTCAAGGAAAGGTAGCTCTCCTAAATATGAAAATTATATCAAAAATTAACTACTACATTCCCATCATTAAACTAATCAACAACATTAACACATTAGCAGCCAGACTATTCTGGAAAGATAAGAAATCCGCCCTCAGCATAAAAATAATGCAACTGCCAAGAAAACTAAATGGAATGTCTTTGCATTCCATAAAAGCCTAGGAAATCCAAAAGACTCGTAGCCTTCTAAGGCAACTGATAAGTAAATCTACATACGATGTCGTTCTAAACCTGGTTCCACCTACAGATCGTCAACCACCTCTTAAAATTAACTGGTTAGACACAATTATTAATAACCTTAAAACAAATTAAAAATCTAGGATACCTACTCCCTCATTTTCCCAAGCTTATCATCAATAGAAGGATCACTATCAATCACAAATCAAAAGATAGCAAGTCTCTTTAAGTTCTGGGACATGGAACCAAAATACTTTGACCTTGCTATCAAAATAAACATGGATTCCATGCCTATGAATTGCTTCCTGAATTACAGAAGAGGGATCACAAAACTAATCCCCAAAGGTCAACTATGCGGAAAAGATGAGGAAACCTTTGCCCGTCTAATTAGATCATGCACAGGCCTAAACATATAAAAAAAATCATTTTTGAAAGGACAAACATAGATTACTACATAATTACCTCCCTGAAGAGTAGTATCCAAACCAAACATTTTGCCATTGTACGACTGTCACTTTTCCTTACAATGGCCTTATGGCTGATGAGATGCCACAAAATCTTTCACTTCCCTCAACAAAATGAGACAAAATTCTTTCTAAACACAATCAAGAAACTAAAGAAAAGAGACAAAGTCATTGCCTCCCCAAACAGACACAAAGACACCTGGATCTTATTCGATGTCTAAATAATCTCATAAAGCAAGAGAAAAACAGAAGGACCATTAATAGTCCAACAAACTAACACACATTTATTAAGACTGTTTAAACAAAATTATATACAAGTTTCAATGTCAACACTTTATACATAAATAATGAATATTATGTATCATAACAACTTTCATCTACTTGTATAACATTAACCTGAATAAATATTTTGAAAAGAAAGTAGTACTTAAAAATAATTACCTGACAAAAATGTGTTTGTATGTGAGAGCTTGCTTCTTTACCCCTGAGCATTGCTGTGATGTAAGATGATCAGGAAATATAACTGACTAGGGGTTTGATTATCATCATCCAGATCAATATGATATAATACACCCCAATAAGATGTGGAATACATATAGTGGATATATTTTTAACTCACTGACATGGAATTGGTATAATATGCTATATATTTTTCTTGATCTTTTTAGTTACTTGATTTAAATACTGTCAGACTTCTGTGGATTACTTTGGAACAATGAATAAGATTCAAAGATGCAATACAGGGAGCATACCAATAGCTCAAACACTCATAATTAATATGTGTGGTATGAGATCTCCAGACCAACTGGTTACGAGCTTATGGGTCACATCAGTGGAGAGCTAGAATATTCGGGCACTAGATCTAAAATATAAACTCAAAACCCAGCACTTATTTCATAAACTCTGAAATTTTCGGACATAAAAATGTCTTTAAATACAGCTATCTAAATAGCTATATGGAACTGAACTAAAGTCAGATCTCATATTTTAATAGCCTCAGCATAGCCAAAGCTTTAAAGGTAAAATTATAATAATTAAAAAAGCAAGTCATATATAACGTGACATTACTTTTATAAGCTTGTAGTTACAAAAATGCAATACAGAGATCATACCAATAGCTCAAACAAGCTCTTAATTAATAAGTGCGGTATTTAAGCTAGATAGCTGAATTTAAAGACATTTTTATGTCCGAAAATTTCAGAGTTTCGATTTAAATATACGTATGAAATAAGTGCTGGGTTTTGAGTTTATATTTTAGATCTAGTGTCCGAATATTCTAGCTCTTCCCTGACGGGAGCCATAAGTTCGAAACCAATTGGTCTGGAGATGAGAGTGTTCTGGATAGAGATTTTAAATATTTTATCATACCACACTTATTAATTAAGAGCTTGTTTGAGCTATTGGTATGCTCTCTGTATTGTATTTTTGTAACTACAAGCGTATAAAAGTAATGTCACGTTATATATGATTTGCTTTTTTAATTATTTGAATAAGATTCAATTTTTTTTCCATTGTCATATTTCCTAAAATCCGAAGTTTTTTGTCAACACGAGTTGTTTAAATATTCTATAACTGCATCCAGTATAAAAATACAAAAAAAGAGGAAAAATTGTTTTTGACACAAAAATTTCCCCCGCACAGTGCTGTTCCCATTTTGAGTACAACCACTAAATATACAAATTAATAAGTTATTCATTAAAAATATACAATATAAAATATTTTTAAATTATAATAATGGTGCAAAATGAATAATAATGATTGTATAATACAGAAATATTTTAATTACTTAGATCGTAATCATTATCACCTGAACCTATAAGTTATATCTTATTATTATTTATGTGTATCGTATATGTGTGGACAGATATATTGAATACATATTTTTATTTAATAAATAAGTTATTATTTTTCTTCATCCTCTAGCAGTTAAAACTAAGTCTGTAAAACTTTACTGCCAATCTATGTTATAAATATATTATTTCCTTCATTAAGCAATATGCCCAAACTGAAGTCTTAAAAAGAGTGAAGAGTTTCCACAATAATGTCATTTATCAACATTAGAGTGGCATATTGAATAGTAATTCCCCCCCACCCACAATAAAATTCTAGCATTTCAAATAATAATTTAAACAGTTTACAAATATGACAAGAAATAAAATTTTAAAATTATAAACAGAAGATTCGTGATTATGCAAATTAAAGTAGTAATATATTACAATATGTAATAAATTATCAAATCTTCTTTTAATCAGTGGAAATTTATAAATAGATGAAAGTTCATAATAATAGCTATGATCGAAAATAATAATAGTGTGGAAACCAAATTAATAATGGTATTAGTTAATGATAGGGTGTGTCAACAGTAATAAATGGTTTCAAAATTTTGAGCATAAGGTGATAAAAAAGAGAAAAAGATGAGTGAAAGAAAAAAAATAAAACGATTCTAAAGGTTAATACTAGTAATAATAAAAAACTTAAACTATATAATAAATGAGTACAGTTTATGTTAAATAAAAGTTACAAATCATTTATTATGAAGTTAGGCAAAATCAAGGCTAAAAAGAAATAAGTAATAATTGAATGATGGATTTCTTAAGAGATCATGTGACATTCAAGAACTGAAATTGGTAGATCGAGTTTCAATTTAGATATCTCTAGTTCTTGTTCTTGTCACTATTCTATTCTTTTATATGCACAGGGCAAAAAAAAAACAATTGTTATATGTTTGATTATTGGGACAGTTTGTTTCAGAGAAAAGAAGTAAAGCATAATTCAGGATGTAATGATAAAAGACACCTTTCTCTCCAATGGTAAAATTTGCAAAAACTCATATTTTGTTTTATGGTCAATACATCATCCCTGATTTTATAAGATCAAATTATTTTGGAATATTTATTCTCTAATTAATAATAGCTAGATATCCCTTTGCTGACCAATATGGTAGCTATAGCTACAGCTAGATTATTTAAAGTAAATCACAAACTTGCCTGAAAATTCTCAGAAATTTAAGATTCAAACTCCTCCAAGTTCTAAGCACATCTGGTAAATGCATTACCCATAAGAATATTAGGCTTTTAGAGAATACCAACTTAAAAAAAGAAAAAAATTCTAGATGATTTCTAAATAAAATCAATCATTGTTAGTGTGCCTTACTATATGACATTATTTCCTGAACATTAATTATGGTGTCAAGCATTGGTCATATAAAAAAATCAGTAAATTTATCATTATCTATTATTACTTACAAATGTTATTATGTTACAAAAATGTGATTGTTATTTTGTGGCAGTAAAATATGTTATGAAGAAACAGAAACATTTTTTTTAGATCAGAGTAAAATATTCATTAGCACATTCTCATTCTTCTAATTCTTGGTACAAGTCTTATCCGATAATATTCATTGACTGCCTTTATGCATTAATAATAGCTTTATTATCTACTTAATGAATAATATTTCTATAGTGTAATTTTTACTACACCACTCTCACAAAAGGTAGGGACTATTTATTTTTAGCACTTTGGGGATGAGTGTATAATCCTCAAGATGTACATTTCATGCTGAACCAGCCCTCATCAGTTGGCCCAGTCCACAATCTCTTACATCCTTCTTTATCATTATTCAGTATACATAAATAGTCAATTATTACAGTTTACTTGATAAGTGTCAAATTTACTTTCCTCACAACTCTGACATAAATTGATGGAAGATGGTGTGGTAAAAATTATACTACAGAAATTTATTAAGTGTATAATCTCTAATTTAATGAATGACTAATAAAAATTATTAGCATTGATTCCCCACCCCCTCCTGTTGGAAAATTTAATTAGTTCTTTTCAGACTGAAAGATCTTTTAAAAATCAGATTTTGCTAGTGTAATTTTTATAGTTAATGCAAATCTGGAACTTTTATTTTAAATATTCAAATTAAGATCCATTCCTTATTGGCAATTAATCATTTACTTATTACTAAATATCATTTCACAAGTAATATATGCCTATCAAAAGAAAAAAGTTAACTGCATTAAATTATCAAAAACATAATTCAAATGAGAAATATGTTAACCTTCTTACCTGCAGTTGAATTCATAACTCTAACCAATAAGGATTCACAAAATCCCAAGATCTTAAAATTCATTGTCTTCCATTTCTTTCAGCAATTTCATCAATACTGAGAATAATTTTGATAAATGTATTTATAACTGATTATTAAAGTTCCATTTGTGTCATAGAATAGGATAAAATAACATGGTAAATGTAACTGTTTTATTTTAAATTCCAGTAAATCCACATTTTTGACTTAAAACAATATCCATCGTAAAGATATTTTATTTGTTATTGCAATTCCTTAACAGATGAAAAAGATTCAAAAATATCTATTTATATCATGAATTCAGCAATTTTAGGCTTAACCTTTTAAAAGCATTAATTACTCTGAGTCTTCTATACCAGGGATGGCCAACTTTTGTGTTCATAAGATCTACTTTTTATTTTGAAAATGTGTTGTGATCGACTTGTTATCATAGGCGTAGTCTAAGTGGGAGGGAGGTGTGAAATGCATATTATTTTTAAAAAAATAACAATTATTTAACGGACTGAAAAACTCATGTCTGCAGAAATCAAAGCAACATTAATAATTATTAACAATATTTATTAATTCAAATTAGCTACATTAAGTCAAGATTAAAAATATTATTTTCGATAATGATACGACTTAGTGGACTTCACCTATCTAGAATTGAAACAAAATTTAGAACAAAAACGAAAACAACAAAAAAATTTGAAAATCTTGACTTAATTTGTTTCATTCATAACCAGAAGACACTTGCCAGATTGGCCTCGTGATCAACCAAAATTGGCTTTGCGATCGACCGGTGGATCACGATCGACTTGTTAGCCACCCCTGTTCTATACAACATAATTGATCTAAAATAGGCATGAGTAGCCTTTTTGAGCTATTGCTAATTATAAATTAGGTTAAGCATTAAATTTTTTTTTACAAATATTGCATTTAATACAAAAAGTACTATAATAAAATTATTTTTAAAAAAATTTCCATAAATTTACTTAATAAATTGTTATTCTGATTTAATCTTGTTTAAAGTGGGTTATACAGAAAGTGTCACATGAGATTTCTGATCTAAAGCATAGTATTTGTAGTTTTTTCAAGTTTCAATTTATCTTTGATAATTTTTAAATGTTGTACTTCATGAGAGACTATTCCGAAGTTTACTTTTGCTTTATTGTAAAATATATTTTTAAAACTTTTCCTCACATATTTTTACTTTAAAATGTTATAATTGAAATTGATTTTTTAATAATTTTTTGCCATTAAAAATAATTTGTGTGTATGCACGCAAGAATCCAAACTGTTTAATTTCTTAAAATAAAATGAAAAACATCACATATCTCGAGCTGATATAGAATTTTTTATTAGTAAATTCCTTTTATGCTATTCTTGTTCTATCACTAGATCCTAAATGGTGATGCTTATTGAATCCTTATCCAATTCTTGTGTTTGGGTTTGAGAGTATCCTCAGTAGTCAACATGACATTGTTGAGCTATTATAATATCAGTACACTGCATATATTAAAGGTGGAACTCTTTTCTCTTTAATTACATATGATTTCTCCACTTAGCAAATAACTTTGAATATATATGTATATATTTATGAAGTAAACTTCATCTTTTTTATTACATTTCCATATCCATATAATATTAAATCATTTATGTTCTTTATTACTGTTTTATAATGCTTTTATTACAACTCCCTATGACAGTTTCGATTGCTCCAGCAGTCATCTTCAGAACTATAACAAACACAATACAAATACATGAATACAAATATAAATATACATGAACATATAATTTTACATTATATATATATATATATATATATAAATACTATTCCATAATCATTATTTATATACCCACATATATCTTTATATACCTCTCTATATAATTATTACCTTTTTTATATATTATACATTTTACTCTTTTCATATTCTATATTTATGAATTAATATTTCATATTCTATATTTATGAATTAATATTTATTACTTCATTTAAATTCACTCTTAGTAATCATTTAATATTTAACCTAACATTATATATTAATACTTTAATATTTTCACTATTATTATTCATCATATTAACATTCAATATGTATAATTTTCTTTTACCTACAATATTTTTAACTTATTTTTTATACCTACATTCTATTTATAAATCCAAATCTTAACTGCTAAATCCAAACTAAATTTTATAGTTATACTTTAGTAGCTTTCTCTTTCTGCTTATGCATTTATCTTTAGTAGCTTTACTCTTTCTATGTTTTATATAACTAAATTTTTATATCAAAATTTTCTTCAGACCCAAATTTAGTTATATATGTGGGTATATAAGTAATGATTATGGGATAGTATTTATATATGTATATATAAAATGTAAAATTATAGTTTATGTATATTTATATTTGTATTCATGTATTTTTATTGTGTTTGTTATAGTTCTGAAGAAGATTAATGGGGCAATTGAAACTGTCATAGGGGTTTGTAATAAAAGCCTTGTAAAACAGTAATAAAGAGCATAGATTATTTAATATTATATATTCATGTAAAAGAGAGAGGAATTGAGTTCTAAAATTTACATCTGAGCCAGGAATAATATAATAATCTTTAGAATAGTAAGTGATTAGTAATAAACATTAATATATTTATCCAAAATAGATGATATCAAACTTTTGAATTTTGAAATTTGACACTTATAAACCAAGTTGTAATGATTTAGTATTGATAAATATCAAACAAAGATGAAGATAAGTCTAAGAGATTGTGAATTTGGCCGAGTGAAGAGTGGTGCTTTAGTATAAATGCATCTTGATATCATTTGTCAGTTTCACATGTCTTTATTCATACATTTCAAGAATTTATGGAAAAGGATAAGATTTAAGTATATCTAAAAAATAAATTTGAACTTAGATTTAATTATTCCATGTATATGTATCACTATAAAACAGATATATTAATCTTTAACTGTCATTTAAAATTTATATTTGGGCTAGAAATGATATGGTAATCTTTAACTTAATGAATAATTAATAATAATCATTTATATATTTATCTTAAGTCATTGATATCAAAGTTGTGAATACAGCAAGGTTGGCAGTTGTAATATTTTTCATTTTATATACAATTTATTATGATTTTGGTTTAATTTTAATAATAGAATTATGTGAGTACATTGAGTAATATGCATTTTAAAAAATTTCTAGTTTTATCAAAATTCTCTTTATAAAAGTCCAAACAAAATATAAACACTCAAAAAGTCATTGCTAATCAGTTTACAATACATGAACTAATTCTATATTAATTCAATATAAAAACTAAAAATCTTGACAAACATAAGACTTTTTAAAATGAAAAATTGTTTAATTCTACCATTTAATTTTCACATAAAGCAAAGGAAATACCCAGAATGAGACACTATTTTATATATACGCTTGACAGAGGTCTACATTCAATTTTTTTATTACACAAAATAATATCTTCTATATATATATATATATATATATATATATATATATATATATATATATATATATATATATATATATATATATATATATATATATATATATATATATATATAAAAAGAGTATATTAAAATGTACATGTATACATGTATATTTATTTATTTTTAAAATCCATATTTGATAAACTGTAAAATACTATTCTTTTATGAGAATAAATATAAACAAGTAATTCTTCCAAAAATAACTGGCAGTTTTAACTGACCGAAGGTCTTCTTCAGTATTCTTTCTATTATCTAAATCTCATAACACTGATACACTTGAACACATATATGTCAAAAAGATAAATAATCACCAATATATGTATTTCATGCTACACCAGCAATTACCAGTTGGTCCAGATTACCATCTCCACACATATATGTCATAAGTGCTCAGATATATATTAAGATAGCCAATCTTCATACTTTAATGGGCAGGCTTCAATCTACTCCACACTCCAACTCTTCAACCATCCATTCAATGGAAAATCTGATGATGGAATGTTCAAAGGCCACCCTGAGGCCAATATTCTTGTCACACCTGTGTTCTCATATACCCTATATATTACATATATAGTCACAGATATATAATAAGCCTGTGTTTTAGTTATTATTTAAAATAAAAATTTGATAATTTAAAGAAAAAAGATTTAAATGAATTCTGCCATGAATATTATAGTGCTTCATCTAAATTCCAGGTTTGGAATAAATTTTTCTCAAAGGCACTTCAATCATAATTTGGCATTAATTGCTGTATTGCAAGTGTTACGAATGATGTGTTTATCTATATGTTGATAAAAATGTGCAGTGTAAATAAATAATAAATACAATATATAATTTTAATACTACTCACAACATGACAATATTACCAAATTAGTTCCCTTCATCCAGATTTGTTCAGTCGCAGTCTTTTCCAATCTTGATTATTAATTTTTGTAATCTGAATAAAAGCAATTTTCTCACTTGAGTTTAGATATCAATGAGAATAGTTAATTTAATGCAATTATAAATTTGCATCATTTGAGGTTCATGCTTTAACTTATCTTTCTTTTCTTTCTTCCTTTGAAGTCAATGATTCCCTAACTGATGTGCATATACAATCTAAAGGTATGTGGAAATTTTGAGTAGTAGGGAAAGGCACATAATCAGTTAATTAAAGCAATGCAATTTTTATGTAATCTGACGTTTATTTATTTGAATTTATTATATCTTATGCAAATGTATATGCCTTATCTTAGTGTATATGCTTTATCTTATTATTCCATTGCTTTTTAGTCTCACTATTGACAAAGGTTGATATTATTATTAGTTTATTTAAAATGATTCTTTAACAATCTTGCTCATAAATAATATTGGTAATATATTCTAATTTATTTGTTCCATCCAATTTGAATTGTGTCAAACTTTGCATATTTATAATTTTGACACCATCCACTTTAGATACATACACTGATTATCATTATTTATTAGTTTAGAGATTATTATATTATATCTAGTCCAAATATAAATTTTACATCTCAGTTATAGAATAATATTTTGTTTTTGTTTTTTTAAAAAAAATTAAACATAAAAACTTGAAATAATTAATCCAACTTCATCTCTTTTTTCAATGTGTAATAGTTTTTTTTTTTAAATATAATTAAAATGATTCTATTACATATATGCATAAAAGGTTTTTATGTAGAATAGCAATCAGAGAAAGTATTTTCCAATGCTGTAATAGAAGCTTAGATCGACTCAAAGTGTTTACATCATATTTAAAATAATGCTAAATTTTATCATTTTTTCTAGAAAAATAAATAATAAATAAATACACATCAGAAAAAGACATTTAATCTCATTAGTTGGCTCAGATCATTAAATATTTTGTAAATATCTTCAACGGAAGTTATTATTCAGTCATTATATTTTATCTTCTTTTTTTTTTCATTATATTTTATTTTAACACATTTTAAATGCACATTTCTTGTTTATCTTGGTAAGAATTTATCACTTTTTATATAAATGTGTCAAAGTTATTAATAACTATTTTACCGGGCTAGAAATTATTTTATTATTAGCCCACTTATAGACTTGAAAATCAATTAAAAGATCTATGTATCAATAAACTCCCATTATGCATAGTGTTATTTTAATTTGTTCGCTTCTTTCCTGCATACATATTCCTGAAAGAAAGTAATATATAGAGGAATATTGTTTAAATATATATAAAAGTAGGCATGTATAAAAGCACAGAGGAAGGCAAATAATATAATGGTATGAATGATTGAAGTTTGTAATAATAGATATACGTTGATAGAGTTTAAAGTCTATATCTGAGCCAATAATAATTATAATATATATTTTCCTAAAATAAGATTAATCATTATTAAGGTTGTATATAGTTTTACACCTGTAGTTTGAGTCATAACAATATATATATATGAAAAACAAAAAAACACAAGTTAAAAAACTTGCTAACGCTTGTATTTATGATAACAGATGGCGTTCTACCAAAAACACCGTCAAGCATAGTTTTCTGTTTACATAAACGTCAGAGCGAGTATTCACTATCTCTAACTTTAATTCCACTTTCAGATCATGATTTCAAGCTATTTGCTATCATCAGTGAAAGACAGGAATAAGAAACTAGATCTAAACACAAACTCTGAGCATTTATGAAACAGTTTCTATTCAGCTTGCAAGCGTGAATCTTTTAGACACGTTAATGTCTTCAAACTCAGCATAGCAAGCCAGATAGCTACATGGGTCTGATCTCAGTTCAGCATCACCACATAGTAGAAGCCTCTGCAATATACATCATTGCAAGAAAAACCTCAAAGGTACATTTATGAAAAAGAAAAAACACAAGTTAAAAAAACTTGCTAACGCTTGTATTTATGATAACAGATGGCGTTCTACCAAAAACACCGTCAAGTGTAGTTTTCTGTTTACATAAACATCAGAGTGAGTATTCACTATCTCTAACTTTAATTCCACTTTCAGATCATGATTTCAAGCTATTTGCTGTCTTTCACTGACGATAGCAAATAGCTTGAAATCATGATCTGAAAGTGGAATTAAAGTTAGAGATAGTGAATACTCGCTCTGATGTTTATGTAAACAGAAAACTATGCTTGACAGTGTTTTTGGTAGAATGCCATCTGTTATCATAAATACAAGCGTTAGCAAGTTTTTTAACGTGTTTTTTTGTTTTTCATAAATGTACCTTTGAGGTCTTTCTTGCAATGATGTATATTGCAGAGGCTTCTACTATGTGGTGATGCTGAACTGAGATCAGACCCATGTAGCTATCTGGCTTGCTATGCTGAGTTTGAAGACATTAATGTGTCTAAAAGATTCACGCTTGCAAGCTGAATAGAAACTGTTTCATAAATGCTCAGAGTTTGTGTTTAGATCTAGTTTCTTATTCCTGTCTTTCACTGACGATAGCAAATAGCTTGAAATCATGATCTGAAAGTGGAATTAAAGTTAGAGATAGTGAATACTCGCTCTGATGTTTATGTAAACAGAAAACTATGCTTGATGGTGTTTTTGGTAGAACGCCATCTGTTATCATAAATACAAGCGTTAGCAAGTTTTTTAACTTGTGTTTTTTTGTTTTTCATAAATGTACCTTTGAGGTCTTTCTTGCAATGATGTACATTGCAGAGGCTTCTACTATGTGGTGATGCTGAACTGAGGTCAGACCCATATAGCTATCTGGCTTGCTATGCTAAGTTTGAAGACATTAACATGTCTAAAAGATTCACGCTTGCAAGCTGAATAGAAACTGTTTCATAAATGCTCAGAGTTTGTGTTTAGATCTAGTTTCTTATTCCTGTCTTTCACTGACGATAGCAAATAGCTTGAAATCATGATCTGAAAGTGGAATTAAAGTTAGAGATAGTGAATACTCGCTCTGACGTTTATGTAAACAGAAAACTACGCTTGACAGTGTTTTTGGTAGAACGCCATCTGCTATCATATATATATATATACAAATTGAGATAGTATTAACAATAAAAAAATCATTGTAATAATATATTTTTCAAATGCTCATTATAAAATGCAAAATAAATGTTTTATTTGTCCTATACCAATCTTGTATTGATAACAGATATCAAAAATGATATCAAATAGAGAAAACATTCCATCAAATTCAAATGTTGTTTAAGCTTCATTCAATGTGCCTAATAATTTTATTTTGCAAGATAAAATTAATTTCACTCAATTTAATACTTTGTAAATAAATAACCAAATATTAAACGTAAGCATAAGTAATTACTGAGCAAGGTGTAAATCTTGCAAGGTCTGAGAAAGGCAAATGAAAATTCAATTTTTATTTGCTATATAAAATTGACAATAGAGGGCAGTGCATAATTTAAATGGTTCACCCAGATCTCATTTTATGCGGATTTATTTAATGAGATTTATGTTTCTTCTTAATATCTTTGTATGCGGTTTTCTTTTATGCGATAAAAATTATTAGATCAGAAGTCAAGCTCCCATAATGTGCTATTACTTTAAATATTATAAATTTCGCACACTCGTGTCATATTTATAATAATAGCGCATTATTGGAGTTCGACTTCCATCTAATAATTTCAATATTGTCAGCACTTTATAGTAATACTGTAATAGATTTTATGCAATAAAGAAGTTCATAATTCACTTAACATCAGAATTTCCCCATTTTATATACATACATTAAATTTTACAAGATTCTGTTCAAATGTTATAGATGCCTACACTATGTATGTTGTTGTTTTTTGCATTTTAAATCACGTTCTATTTTTGCTTTTTATAAAAAGAGTACATAATCAATTAATCATTTAGTGTCCACAAGTTTATTTTTAAATGGTGAGTAACAGCAGTGGGCACAATTAAATCTGACAATTAAAATCTGATTTTTAATCGTAATTAACAATTTAAAAATTACATAACGTGATCTGAAATTAATGTGATGTGAAACGATGAAATTTGATTTTTAAATGGAATTAAAAATTAAAAAATTAAAGACAAAAATAAGAATTTAATTTTTAATTGTTAGTTTTAATTAAATTTTACCCAACAGTGGTGAGTCAGTGTCTTTTTATTATCATAAGTCTAAGTTCTTATTTTTATTTTAAACTTTTAGTTTACCCTAATGGAGAGGGAAAAACACTCAAGAAAATGAATTTCTTTGGAAACAAAAATTTCGATTTTAGATTGCTTAGTGAAATGGGAAGGATCAACAGCAACTGGAAAATGTTTCAGTTGTATTTCCTCTTGATTTCATTTAAAGAAAAGCTACAATACCTCACATCACATCACATCATGACAAATCTGATGTCTCAAATAGCAATAATGATTAAAATACCATACATGTATGAAAAAAATGTAAATTATATATAAAAATATATTATTTTGAATAAAATTAAATACTGTAGTTAATAAAAAAAAAAAAGTAAAAAAAGTTTGTCTTGTATCAATTTTTTTCAAATTTGAAATTTTTTATTAGTCATATTTTTTTTGGGGGGGGGGAATTTTAAAGTAATTTTATGTTGTTGCTTTGCTTTTATGCAATTTTTGAAAATTACAGTAACCTATCCCTCATTTTTCAAGGTAAGTTAAGTCTATTTTGTGTGATTTCTTTTGTGCACATTTTCTGAGGAACCTATCTACCGCATAAAACAAGACCCAGGTATACTTGGAAAGTTTACCATTCTAATGATTGTATATTATAAACATTGCTCAGTACTTTAATATTATTTCTGCTATGATGTATTACTCTGATGTCAGATTACTGTAAGTTTGCATTAACACTTCTAAGGAATGTGCAGAGAAACATAATCAATAAAATTTGTCCCCAGATCCTGAAGAGGGGTTATTTTATACATATCACAAACTTAGAATAATACATCCCCAGGAGTAATATGACACAGCACATGTAATATGAAAGTTCAAATCTAAAAAAAATAATGTATTTTAAATAAAAAAACCATATTACTTACAAATGATGTGAGAGATGTATTATATTGTGTGGGGGGAAGTCACTATGGTGGAGTGTACTGTTTAATGTCTTCTGAATCGAAAGGAAAGGATGAGTTTATTTGAAATGGATTAGTCATGTCAGGATTTGTGATTGCCATGACATCATATATGGAAACATTGAGTAAATATTGCTGGACAAAAACATTATCAGAGTAATATGCCATAGCAGGAATAATACCAAAGTACCCATTACTCTGTTTCCACATTTGATATTTGCTTATTTATTCACAAGAATATTAAAAGAATAGAAATTAACACTATCTTGTGAAATAAAATTATTGGCTATATTAAACAAAGCTTAGATAATATCTGTATTAGATTGATCAATCATTTTAATATAAATTTTCACATATGCTATCTTCATAAGATCTGCAGAGATCAAACCAAAATTTAATTTGCAAAATAGATTTGACAATAGAGGGCAGTGCATGATGTAATTAATACTTGGTAAGTTTATAATTCCAGCAATTAAATGTATATTATAACATTTTCTAATCAGTTTTATTATTATTTTAGTTATAACTGATTTAATGGCATTTATTTAGAAAACTCAGAAATCTTAAAAAATTCCCTTTGTTCTAAGCTTGATTTCACTTTTATTGTCTTTGTGGTCACTTGTTATAATATTATATTTTATTATTTCTAACTGATCTTTATCATTTTTAATTTTTGTCATTTTTTATCAATTATCATTATATTTTTGAATATATGTTGTGAGTTTTCTAGTTGTTTTGTATTAATCTTTTTTCAAATCGATATTTAATTATTTCTTTCAGTTCCATGTCTAGTTTGTATGTTTTCCACTAATTACATTGTATGTTCACTTATCCAAATCTAGAATAATAAACAGACTTGTTTTTTGTTTAGATTCACTACAATTTTATTCATTTGAAATTTTCTGCTAAATTCAGCAGCTAGATTCTGTTCCTATTGTTCTATTTAAAAAACCATTTCTCCCTAGATGGCAACAATTTTATCTATTTTGTTTTTGTGAACTTTATCCAGGATAATTTTCTATATAGTTCAACATTTATGTTGCTTGATAAACATACTGTCAATGAAATTAATCATGCTCCTATTTCATTTTTTTATTTCAAATTTATATAAAACAAAACCAGTTCTTTTCAATTTAAACTCTGATTTTTTTTCCACCATTGATCACCAAAAATACACTTTCCATGCATTAGATAAAATAACGGTCAATTATCAAGCTAATGACAGTAAACATTTGTCTTACTTTTCCAAAATTTTAAGAATAATATACTGCAGACATTAGACTATGAAAACCATAGTTATTAATGAAATGGTTAATAAGATGATGGAGGGGGGGGGTGCAAACATACGAGCACAAATTACATAACATTCAAATTTGTGCAAAGTTTGACTTTTTTTTCTTCTTAGAAAATAGAAGATTTTTAAACACATGAGTTTTTTATATTTTCAGCTATGACCATCCTAGCTAGATATTTAATTATTGAAGGTCAAATGCTATTTAGTTTTTATTATTTTGAATGTAAAGATTCCATGATAGTCAAAATATGTCAGATTTGGATCTATGTATAGATCAAAAAACAAAAATATAATTGTAATATAAATCAGCTTTATCATTGGTGTTAAAGGTTTTATATGTCTTTATATATATATTGTAATAAAATGCTTAATAAATTGAAAAGAAAAACAGATATCGTTAGTCAATATTAGATGTTGTAAAGAAGATTGATTATTAAGTAATAATAAAAAATTGTTAAAATATGTCTTCTTTTTTTAAAGCTAAACTATTGTGAAATAAAATTATATTTACTGTTTTATATCGTTATCCTTCAACTAAAAATAGCTAGAGATTCAATTACTGGCCAATAATTGAATGGTTATTTAGTAAGGCAATAGCGAAACTGTCTGGAAAGAATGTTTTATCTTGATGAGAAATCATCACTGTTGGAAAAAAATGTTTTCATCTGAGTCAAACCCAAGTTATAGGCCTAATAACTATTTGAATTAACAACACAGGAAAAACCTATTTTATTCTATATGTATAATATAAAAAGCTTTCCTCCCTTTTCATGCATCTAGCATGCATTTGAGTAATCGGTGATTATCAGAAGCATATAAAATCACTATCCTTTTAATTCCTCATAATCTATATGTTTAGTAAATAATTACTGAATACCAGATGCATATAAATGGCATTAGAGTGATAGTTTCTCTTCTGTTGTCATTGTTTAAACTAGGGGTGGGCAAATAGTGGCCCAGGGGCCACATGTGGCCCACTAAGAGTTTTTATATGGCCCACTAAGACAATCAGAAAAATCCGCCTTGAATTGAGATTTCCTTCCTGTGCACAACTGAAGATTTGTCTCATATTTTCCAGTAGGATGGTCAATACAACTGTGCAGTGTAGATATACATTTCCACTTTAGTGAAACCATGAACCCTCTGAAAAATAAATAAAATCGGTGATGAATGTCGTGTGTTTAATGAAGAATGGATAAACAAATATTTCTTTGGTAATACAGGGAATAAAGCATTGTGATTATTGTGTCATGAAAACAAGGTGTGGCCCTCTGCTAACCTTCGCTTCCACAAAGTGGCTCCCGATGCAGCCCTCCACCAACCTCTGCAGCTCCCTAGCCAAAACAATTGCCCTCCCCTGATTTAAACTGATACTTCAGTGATTTATTATCATTATTTGCGTAGATAGATTTATATGTTTATTTAAAAATATAACTTTAAAAAATAATACTACATTACTTAGAAAATGATCGCTTTAATATATTTTGTTCTTACATATTAAATACTTCCTTTCACCCTTTGCATATTCAGTGATGATTTACCATATATATACTTGTTTGAAAGAATAAGAAATCTAACGATATCACTGTGCTTAATTTAACAATGAATTATTAATTTTATTGACTTATCTATTCCACTTTTTTCTAGTAGATAATTTTTTTCAGAATTTCATAATATCTCATTTATTTATAAGTTTTAATTAAAAAGATAGTGAAAATAAGATTATAAATATTTAATTATTTATACGAGTTAATAATTCACTTGAAACTTTCAATTAAATTTTTTATGATGTCTATATAAAGAAAATTTGGCATATATAAAAATATAATTAATTTAGATTTAAAAATTTATTCTTTTCTCTGGAAAAAATGAAGAATTCTTTATATATGTAGGATCCCTAGTAAAGGCAAGTTGAGTTACTAATAAAAGATTATATGTTTATCTTTCTTATTGCATTTCAAAATCCATATAATATTAATATTATCGTCTTCAAAACTTCTACTCATATTTGTAAATATAGTGAAACAGTTTCGATTGCATCAGCAATCTTCTTCAGAACTTCTACTTATATCTGGAAATATAAATAAGTTCTGCAGAAGATTGCTGGGGCAATCGAAACTGGATTGTAAAAAAAGCATTTCAAAAAGTAATAAAGAACATAGATGATATTAATATTATAAAAGATTATATGATTATATTACAATCTTTGATTACGTATTTATTAATAACTTATTCTAGTGGCTTAATATTAAAGCTAGATCACAAACCTTAATTAGCTTTAATATTAATATACTGAAAGACAATTTCAATGAGGCTGTGTGAGTGTCTCTGTGATCTGATATTCACCCTAATACATATAAGTACCTAATCTACTGCTAATATAAATCTTAAACAACTGGCAAAAGTGTATTTATATTTTATTTCCAACATAGATTACTTTGAACCTAAATAATATTACTTTAATATAGCTAGTAGCTTGGGAGTTTATATAGATACGTGTCTATGTTATATATAAAAAAATTTTAAACAATTATTGTTTCTTCTTAGTAACCATTTATGTAGCAATTTTTAGCAAACTTTTAGTTATCTTCTTATTGATCTCATTCAAATATGATCCATCAATCATGTTTTAATTTCAATTCATTAATATGTTCTTATAATGTTAGGGATATCAAGTACAATAGATTTTTCTTCATTAGTTCAGCATTAATTCACTTCTTATATCACACAAATCAATAATCACTTTTTCATTGAAATACATTAGTTAAAATGCAGCTTTTCCAATTTGAGAATTAAAATCTTCTATGACAATTTAAAAGTATTATTTAGTCTTATCAGAAGCATCTATATAAAAACGTTCTCTCTTTAGAATGAAATCTTGCACTGACATAAACCTAAGTTATTTATATACATAAATTGAGTGATTAATTTTGCACTTCTATCTGATATACCATAAATATCTTCAATGTTGTTTTTTTATCTTTTATTTACGATTTATCCCATTTTCCTTGTGTTTCCAATTTTTGTGCCTTTATAGTTAAGTACATGTCTACATTTCAAATTAATTGTTTTACACCTTTTTTCTAACTTTATACAACAACAAAGTGTCATTTATTATTAGACTATTATTTGAATATATGTGACTTCTTTTACTTGAAGGTGATCTCTAGTTGTAGGTCTTAAATTAAAAAAAAATATCACTTACTTCTGTATTTAGGCACTAACTTTATCTTAGTTGATAATTCAGAAAATAAGGGAATACTTTATTTTTGTCAATTATGACTGTAAATGTAAAAAAAAACATTGATACAGGAATACACCATTAATTATACCTTCAAATAAATACAACTAACATCTCAGAACTATCAACATCCGAGAAGAATAACTATAGTATATTCTTGGTATAGCTCTTATTTACCTCTTCTTCCTCCCTCAATATTTTGCTTTTTTTCATATTTCAATATAAACTTCATTAATACTACTTTACTTTAAGCAATTTTTTTTATATTTATAACAGTTTCGACTGTCCTAGCAGCCTTCTTCAGATCTACCACAAAAAAATTATACAAATATTACATCAATACAACCAAAATTCTTTATATTTTCACATTGGTTGTATTGATGTAATATTAGTATAATTTTTTGTTGTAGATCTGAAAAAGACTGCTAGTTCAGTTGAAACTGTTATAAATAAAATAAAAAAATTTGCTTAATAAAAGAATATTAATGAAGTTTATATTGAAATATTCTTGGTATTAAACATGGAGATGAAAGACTTTAAACTCACCATAATGTATGTTGATGAAAAACTCATCTATGTTTTAACAGTAATGATAATCCATTGGTGACAATAAATGCAATACTAAGAACATAAAAATAACATTAGAAATTCAAAAAAGAATCAAATGGTTTATTTCAATTAATCACAAACAATTTTTTGTAATCATTGAAAACATAAAAATATATGCATCTGTTAAATAATAAGAAAAGTTATAAAAATAATATAAAAGTTTCAAAAATATATTTGAATAGCAAACAAAGATTATTTCAGCAATACAAAAAAAAGCTTGCATTATGACTAAAAAGTTAAATAGCATCTTCAAATGAGTAAAAAAATTAGTGTAACAGTTCCAATGACATGTAAAATTTTAATCATTTTAAATGAAAAAATGAGACATAACATTAAATTTATAAAGAATGGAAAAGATACAGAAATTATGGCCAGTATTTTAAAATGAAGAAATACCAAAAGAAAAAAGGTAAAAAATAATATATTAAAAAAAATCACACCCATCAATTTTTTGACAGTTCTATATAAAATCATTATTATAATCAGATTACAATATATTTATAAAGAACTTTGGGTTCAAACCAATGAAACAAGCTGCATTGAAAGTAGTTGTAATCATTCTAAATTGCATCTAAATATAAATATATTACATCTGAGTATTAGCAGTAATTAAATATTTGGAACATCATGAACTAGAAGATATTGCCAAACTCTGGAAAAAATTAATAAAAATGCAACACAAGTGATTAGATTCCATGGTGACAATAAGAAGATGAGTAACTGATAAGAGTGACAATTAATAAACCTTTTCCAGAACCTTTATAGAAAGTCACATGGGCTAAACTCTCCATACAGTAGTGCCACTCAGTGCAAGCCAGAGTAATCAATGGATGCAAAAAGGTTTGTGCATAAAATCCCTATCTAGTGCCTACTCATCCAATATCCTCATCATCAGTGAAAAGCTTTGGATCTGAGGACATTGCACCTAGATCATGTGATGTTTAGTGGTTTATAGAAAGTCTTTTGTATATTAAAAAGGATGATTATGGGATTAAAAGTAAAGATTATTTAAATCATCTAAATTTTGAAGATTATGTCATAATTTTCATAAATAAACTGTGAAACTTCATGAAGTGAATAATAGACAGAAAGTAAGACTACAAATAAATGTTAAAAAATACTAAAATAGCAATTAATGAATTTTCAAAGAAAAAAAGTAAAGCTTAATTATAATGAATTACAAAAATTAACAAGTTGCTATGTTTGAGGGTTTCTCCATGTTCGAAACCAGTCAGATAACATTATATAAGATGAACATACATTTGATATTTCTATATATAATTATTTAATTACACAAATTACAGAGGACTGTTAAGATACTACATATTTATTAGTAGAGACAATTAAAACAATACGTGCATTGCCTTATAAAGTTCAACCAATTAGTCATTTCGACCCTTGAACTCTTTGATGATTTACAGTTCATTTCTGCCATTTTGTTTTACAACTTTATCCGCAATTTATGGCTGTTTGCTATAGATTCCATTTCTATTTGTTCCATGCGGGAAGGTACTGGACTGAGGCAGAAAAAATGTCTCCTGACTTTTTATATTAATCCGTTTATCGTGCATAATTTTAGGAGCATAAATTAATAGCAGCGCTCTCTTTAATTTTATTTACTAAAAAACTCGTATGTAACATTTTCAGTTCATTTTTTGAAAAAGCGCAAATGCAGCACAAGTATACATATCTTAGATTATTTATAAAGATGAAAATATAATAGAATTAAGCTTGAATTGAATATTTAATACAAATAATAAAACACTTGAAAAAAATATGTTTGTGGTGCTTAAAAGGAAAGGTTTTAAATAAAGACATTTTATAAGATAAAGCTTATTTATCAATATAAGATTTGCTATTCAATAGAAGAATAAATCAGCAATTTTAAATATGAATTGAAAAGTAGAATATAAGAAATAAAAAAACAAATGTCTGATTGATATCATTGAAAGAATTAGAAGAATAAATTTGAATTGGAATGGAAATATTTATATGAGAGATGACAATGTGTAGACAGTGAAGTGTTAAATTGAATTCCAAAATATTCTGAAAAAACCTAAAAAAAAACAAAACACATGTGCTAAGTAGAAGAAGATAATGAAATTTGATGGACTAATGTAAAAAAGAAAAGTTATATATTGAAAAACTGGATTAAACTTGGAGAGATCATCAATAGTTGAAAATAATGATATGATTATATAAGTATATTTGTAAATGTATGAAAGCAGCCAACACGTAAACAATACCAATATCATTAACAATTAACAATCTCAATCTATTGTCAAAGTGGAAAAGCACTTTTATCTATAATCTAATAAGTTTATATAGACACTAAAGATTGCAACTTGACTAAAATTATTTTAAAAAAACTTTTAAAATAACCTCATGGAACAGATAAATATAATCTATTCTAGCCTTGAGCATTTTTACGTAATAATAGTGTGATACCCATTTTCTAACCAACAACTAGATGGAAATTGAGAATAGTTATGAGCTGCAACAAATAATAAAAAATCTGAAAATTATATTTAAAATGTCCAAGTTTATACAAACATAGTTAAAGTGAACTGATATACAACGATTAAATCACAATGCACTTCCTTATGCACCCCCCCCCCAATATACATTTAAAATTCAAAACAATCTGAGCATAAATTAAATTAACAGACTAATCTGTTTGCATATAGATTTTCAGTTGAAAATCATATATTTACTTGTATTTATATAGTATATACAATTTTTTTAAATAAAAATCTACTCTGGCATTTTTATATTTGCATATTATCGTATTACTTCGAATGTAAGATGCCTCTGAATTTAAGATACAGTAGGATTTTAAGCTAGGAAAATTGGTAAAAAAAAAAAATTTAATGATTTTATTGAACAATAAAAAACATTTTCATTTATTTAAATAAGAAATAATATAAATATAATAAGCTCACCTAATTTATTGTGAACCTTCTTCAAACACACTTTCACTTTTTACATCTTCATTTTCAAAACTTGAATTTTCAACTCACTATTCAATAGGGTACATCATCTTCAGGCCATTTAACTATATCAAGGACTTAGGCACCATATTGAATTTTTAAAAAACTGACTTGAGATACAATTTTTATAATAACTTAAGTTTTAATAATGTTAGAGCAAGATGCTATATACTGATAGAAAATTAAAAAAACTAAGGAAAACAATAAGGCTAAGATAAATAGTCATTACCATTAAAAAATAAGGGGAAAAAAGAAATTTCAACATCTGAAATAATTATTACTTTACTGTTTGTTCATAATTTCTAATTTATTATTAATTAAGTTTAAATTATATCTCCATTGATAATTTCTTTATATTTCTCACAAAATTCTCATTCAAACCATATATAATAATTTTTACCTGTGGTAATCCATAGTTTCAGAGTCTCAAAAATAGTCACATAAGAATTTATCATTTTTATCTTCTATCCCAAAAGTTAACAAATCTCAAGGCAGCTATAAGAAAAAGATTCATCCTAATAAAAGATACAAAACAAATCATTTCTAGAAAGTGAATATGCATTTGTCATCACAGCAAGTGGCTTTACTATCCAAAACTAGAAATTGAATGATAAAATGAGTTTCAGTTCTTCATTTTATATTTTTTGTATACACCAGTAATGTTTATATTTTTGGTGCATACCAATGATGCTATCTTGTTGTATTTATTGTCTCACAGAGATATAATTTATTTGCATATAACTCATTTGCTAGCTATAGACATGAAATATAATGTGATGCAAGATGTGGCAAAGTTACTGACTCCATAGCATGAGTAACAAAGCATAGGCAAGAATCAGGATTTGATTCTTTGCCTGTATGATACATAACCATTATGGGTATCACCACACGCACCACTTGAAACCTCTTTTTATTGGTTTTAAGAGTTTATATTTTCACATGATACTATGCCCAGTAAATTTTATGATTGCTTTATTAACTGCAACCTTTCTGTACATCTGATAATCAGTCTCTATAATATCTTAATTTTATATATAAAAATCATTACTTCTTATACAAACACAGACATACAAGTGCAAACACAAACATACTAATACAAATATAAACACACTAATAAATTATTAAACATTTTGAAAATCAATATGTCTACAAAATAAGATTATCTCAAACTTGGATCAGAAACCCAAAATTACATTGTACATAAACCACTATGTCATATTTGAATACAAGTATAATTTATATACTACACAAACTAATACAAATGCAAACACATTAATAAATTATAATTCATCAAATAATAAGAACATTTTAAATAATAGTACGCAATAATAAAAATGCTTTAAATAATATGAAAATAATTTAAAAGAATTAAAATTGAATACTTTACATTATTAGATTTTTATCAGGATGAAGACTTTGAATCATTGAGACATCTTTAATGCATTTTTTTACAGAGTCTTGCCAATAAAAATGTTGTCTTCTTCATGCAATCTGGTAAATTGAGCAGAAAAAAAATGAACCATAAAAAATTCAAATTTTGTCCAATTTTAACATGCGATATGGCATTTTAAAAAGCAACTCAAACAGTAGAGAATGCAAGAATTTTTGTAGATATCATGCATATAGTTTTTCCACAATTTTAAAAAGAAAACAAAATTTCAACAAATCAGCTGCTGCTAGCATCTATCATGCTTCCACCACCAAAGCTGTTAAATCATTAGCATTGCAACATTTTAAGAAAGATTTTTTTGATAATTTCTTCAGATATATCTTTCCAAGACTCCAAAATTTATTCAAATATTTGTTTACATTACAAATCCTTTTTTTACAATATTGACATTTAATGTTATTAGTAAATCTTTTTTCTTTTGATTAAAAATCTTTTATAAAATGCAAAATAATAATTTGTCAGATTATTAAAGTAAATAAAAGTTTTTTTTTAAATTAATCTATAGAAGCAAATATAAAACATATTGGTTATCCAATTACAAATTGCAGCCAAATGGTGTAATTTCTTTGTCAATTTGCTTTCGTGTAAAAGAAATTTTTTTCTATTAAAGTCTGAATCATTCTTTTAAAATAATAAATATTTTCACAAATATTTTCTGAAAAAAAGTTATAAATGTGTAAAAAAGATTTTAATACATACATTTTCATTTTGAAAATCAAAACAACATTAAAACTATCAAAATTTTGACAGGTGCTCTCTTATGTAGAGAACAAAAAACAATAAATCAGTACCTTAGAAAGCAAGTTTTTTATCTCATTGTTATTTGGAGATATTAGTTGTAAAAAATTCCAAAGATTATTCCATACAGCTTTCTTGATAAAATAATGCTAAAATTAACAAAATAATGTTACAAGATTCTAAATTATGTTTCCACTTTGAAAATCAAAATGAAGATATCAAAACTGTAGAAATGTTGACAGGCACTTTCTTATGTAGAAAACAAGAAATAACCAAAAAGTCTATTGGAAGAAAGATTTTTATCTCAGTGTTAAATTGATTTATTACATGCAAAAAATCTAAATGTTATTTAATTCAGTTGTCTCATTAAAATAATGGTAAAAACAGAAAAATACCACTAAAAGTAGCATTTTGAGAGAGAGTTGAAGCCATTTATAAAATTAATCAAAAATATTGACATTTAATGTTAAATACTTTTTCTTTTTATTAAAAACAATTCAATGTGCTATTCTACACTGGTCAACAATTGGAATATTATGTGCATGTATAGTGTAAAGTAAAGACTTGCAGAAATAAGATGTTAATAAAATGTTCATTCCCAATTTAAGATGCACCCATTTTATAGAAAAAAGTGCACCTTATATCCAAAGTAATACAGTATTATAATTTTTATGTAAATATTTTTATGCATTACTTATAATATTGATTTTCCCATTTGGTTGTATTTATAATTCAAATTTGCAAACATTTGTTTGTTGGAATAATGAAATGGTTTCTTCTTTATAATCAAAAGCTAAATATACTTTGGGTAAAGTTTAAATGGAATATTTAAATGGACTAATTTAAATAAAAATGCATCTGTAATTACATTCCAATACAAATAAAGCAACAATAATAATTAATTTAAGAGAGCTATGATTATGGTGAATTTCACCAAAAGTGCATCCAGTTTTAGATTATAAAGAAGAAACTACTTCTTTACATAGATGAGCAAACATATGCAAATTTGCATTACTTAATAAATTTTTGAAAAATTTTACTCCTTCTTTGTGTTTTTTACAATACTGTATTCAATTTAATTATCTTACAATTTCTACTATCTAGTAATATTTTTCAAAGTTGTTTTTTTCTTTACAATTTATAACTCTGAAGAAAGTGGCTACATAGTTAAAATCACAACACAGTTAAATTGAATAAAGCATTGTAAAAGGAGCAAAGAAAAATATAAGGATTTATTCAAATATATATTGCAAAAAAAAAAAAAAAATAATTAGCAACGTTTTATTTTAGGCTATAAAAGATGGTTTACTTGTTACAACATAAAAATGAAATCATAAGAACAATATTAAATTAGTTGTATATTACAATCAGCAGCATCTTTTTGTCAGATTCTACTTGCAATGAATAATGAGGGATTAATAAAGAATTTATTTCTCATATTAACTTATTTATAATATTCTATAAGGCAAATAAACAGCCATTTTGTTCAAATGAAATCTATAGTAGTAGTAGTAGTAGTAGTAGTAGTAGTAGTAGTAGTAGTAGTAGTAGTAGTAGTAGTAGTAGTAGTAGTAGTAGTAGTAGTAGTAGTGGTGGTGGTGGTAGTGGTGGTGGCAGTGGTGGCAGCAGTAGCAGTAGCTGTAGTAGTAGTAGTAATAGTAGTAGTAGTAGTAATAATAATATTAAAGTTTGCTTTGAAACACAATAATAATAATAACAATAATAATAATAACAACAATAATAATAATAACAATAACAATAATAATAATAATAATAATAATAATAATAATAATAATAATAATAATAATAATAATAATAATAATAATAATAATAATAACAACAACAACAACAACAGAGCATACATCACAATTGGACTCAAACTGAGAACCGTATGATCTATAATTTGAACACTCTATCCCTGTATCAAACCACACCAGGCAATGGAAATTTATTAAAAATTCAAAGTAAAAAGATTCTAAAGACAAGCTTAAATGTTTTGATGTTGTTTTAAAATGTGTATATAAGAAAATTAATATTATGAATACATAAGTAAAATAATAATAATAATACAATCTGGAGTGAATTGATAATGGTTGAAAATAATGATGATGATGATGATTTAAATTCATTTATTTAAAAATGACAAAACTGTTAGAAATCATAAAATATTGTATTTAATCTAAATAACAATTGAAGAACATAAATAAGATTTATTTTAAATAGGTTCCAGGGAAGGAGTATAATTTTGGATTTTAATTTTAAGTAGCTTATTCAATGGCAATTAGGTATATTACTTGAGTGTCACGTGTATTTATTTAAAATATATTTTGTATTTAATTGCAAAAATCTGAATATAATTTACAAGATTCAAAATTGAAATTCTTAAATGCTTATTATCCGTTCCATTTATACTGTTGTATGAAATGGAATAATATTCCTGGTCTTTTAAGAATAACACACAACTCCATAAATAATTATAGATACTTATTTTAGCTTACAATACAAAATATATATTACAGCTTAGACAATATGGTTTGCCCTCATTACAATTGGTGAACTTTGCAAGTTTATTTGTTATTGGTACAAATAATGTTTCAGAAGAAATAATTCAGCTTCCCTTTTAGAATCTGGACTCTTTCTGCTTTGAATGGCTTGCCTAATATTGAGGTACAGTGATAATTAAAGTTAGCAGCTTCATGCTCCAGGTATGAGCATTCCTGGCTGCATTTTACAACATTGTGGACAATGCACATACTGCCATTCAATGTCGAACAGTTATCTAGTGTTGTTCACTTTTTCTCTCAAATGGAATTCAATATATTGTGAGATTCCTGTTCTTTACTGAAAACAATTGGATTTGCTGATCTAGCATTTCAATTAACATTTTTATGTCATTGGATAGTTTTATTGTTATTTCATTGACCAGTCTTATCATACATTAAATCCAAATCATGATAATATTGTAGTAAAAACAAGTCCATTATTTGAGGATATGCTTCTGCTGATTTAGGATTTCACAACATTCTCCCCTTCTGGAAAAAATTAGTTTTGAATGATGTAGTTCTTAAAATAGTTTGGTAGAGATAATGTTTCATCTTTTGATCCTGATTTCACTATTTCTGGGTCTGCTTTAATTTAAGGTATGATTTCTTTATCTGGTTCGAATTCTTCTTTGGATGCATTTTACCTGGCTTCATTGGGTCTGATGAGCCCTTCATTGTTTCATGGTGTTTCATAGTTAAGCCTTAATTGATCTCTGCATCTGTGATCGTGTTGTCAATCAATAATGTGGGCAACCACTGCATGCAAACCTATTGTGTTTATAGTTGTTGCCGGAGCTCATTTGATGGTTTCTATATGGCAAGATAGATGGATAGATAGACAGACAAACAGTCAGATAGATAGATAGATAGATAGATAGATAGATAGATAGATAGATAGATAGATAGATGATAGATAGATAGATAGATAGATAGATAGATAGATAGATAGATAGATAGATAGGTAGGTAGATAGATAGATAGGTAGATAGATAGATAGATAGATAGATAGATAGATAGATAGATAGACAGACAGACAGACAGACAGACAGACAGACAGACAGATAGATAGATAGATAGATAGATAGATAGATAGATAGATAGATAGATAGATAGATAGATAGATAGATAGATAGATAGATAGATAGATAGATAGACAGACAGACAGATAGATAGATAGATAGATAGATAGATAGATAGATAGATAGATAGATTAAGAAAGAGAAAAATATTAATCTCATTCAATTTTATAATAGAGCTGAATAAAAGAATTTAAGAAAGTGCAAACTCTGATAGATTAACACTATTTATCAGTAAGCATTATCATTATTGTCTAATAATCTCAAAATGCTTTAGCAAAAAAAATTTCATCATCATCATCAACTATTATTAATCCACTGCAGGATGAAGGTTTCTCCAAGTTCAATCCATCTTCTATTTTTAGTTTCTCTTCTCCACATCACCCCTGCATACTTTATTTCATTCATCCACCTTACAGCTGGTCGCTTTCTGGGTTTTTTACAATCTCTTGGAATACAGTTTAATATTTCAATAGTCCATCTATTATCATTTCTTCTAGCAATATGTCCAGCCCAACTCCACTTCAGTCTTTTAATTTTTTCAATGAGATCAGTAACACCTGTTTGTTTTCTTACTCATATATTGCATTTTCGATCTCTTCTTGTTACTCCTAACATGCATCTCTCCATACTTCTTTGAGTGGTCTGAATACATATTTATAGCCTAATCACCAAAAATTACATTTCTATAATAAAAAGTAACTTGTCAAGAGTTTATAGTGTCAGTATATTTTTTTGCATTTTTCTGTTTTTAATAAAGCATTCCCAATCTCACCTCAACGATATCACGACTACAGCAAAACATATATTTTAGAAATAGTTAAAACTTCCTCTTCACCATACATTTCTGAAATACACGAACATAAACAGCTGGAAAAATTAATATATATAAGAGCGTGCGTATGTAACTTATTAATAAATAATTTCATTTTTTAGTAAATGCATTATTTTTAAATATATAATGCAATATTTATTTTGAATTATTTTTATACAACAATATTCTGTTTTTATGTAGATTTTTTTTCCTTTCTCTGATTCTAAATTGTTAAATTATGAAAATTCAATTTAATATTTTTATAATGTCAAACAATATTGTAAAATATTATAAAAGATTTTATTGAAAGCTTTTAGCCATTTATATCATAATGTCAGAGAAAATTTACGTATCACTTAGGATAGTAACATCTTAAATAAATTTATGATGTGTTTCTAAGAAGATTTTCTTTATGAATAAAAGATTGAGTTATAGTAAAATTTAAATAATATATACAGCTTTAATAGTGTTATGTAAATTTAGAATCTGCTGTTTCTGGACAACATATGATGCAGCTTATTAGAAAACTTGATCTATTAATCACATGACTAATGATGTTAGCTTAAAATAAATAACGTCATGTTATTTAATTTATAAATACAAAGTTTTTTATACTTATAATACAGAACATGAATATTGCTATACATAAATACGACATTTTATGACAGAGATTTCGATATATTATGCAATATTTTTTTGATCCCCTTTTTAAGTTAAATGTCTGTTTGGGGTATTTGGCGCTGGTTGTAATTTACAAAAAGTAAAATGCTTATCATAATAACTTACGTTAAATTTTTTATTATATTAGAAAAGATTTTTGTAAAAAGTTTTAAACAAAATGACTGATGCATTAAATTTAAAGATGGCTGACCTTCTGTTAGTGCTAATTTGAAACAACTAAGAACTTTAAAATACTCTAATGAAATTGTGTGCAGTTTCAAAAATAATTATTTTAATCAGCCTTCAAAACTAAAAGAATGTTCGGAACGATGTTATAAATGATCAGACAATTTTGCAAAGCATTAGATTGTCTAATTTTTTATTTAATTAAAATAAAGTTTTATTTGAAAAGTATGAGAATTTTTTAAATGGGACATGAATATATATTAGTCATAAGTTCTCTAGCAAAGCTATTACTACAGTTTTGTTCATACATTGGACTATTTCCATCATCTAATATTAAGTGTGGAATGTCTTTATAAAAATTTAACTTTTTTTAAAGTTTTCCAATTAGGATTCAACTGTTAGTAGTACACACAGGTTAGTATATGCACAGCATTTGGAATTTCCATGATGGCTCAGGGTCCAGGTTCGATTTCCCTGCTAGTACCATCATTAGTCAGACCAGTAACATTTGAAGAAGTGTGGATAATGATACCAATCAAAACATTGTGCATACACTAACCTGCGTGTTCTTACTAACAGTTGAATGTATTTAGAATATTTAAATAAAGTTAAATTTTTCTAAAGACATTCAATACGTAATATTAGATGGTGGAAATAGTCCAATATAAAATTACAACTAAAATACCATCATCACAAATCTTCAGAAAAACACAAACTATTACAAAAGCGTCTTAAAAATAGATTGAAAAAATTTACATGAAACAAGAGAACTATTTAAAATTTGAACTTTTGATTTAAAAACTTGAACTTATTAGTTGGATAATTTTTATTTAAAATTAATATAAAATTATAGGTATTCATAATTTATTAGCATATATATTTTCAAGAGTAAATTTGCTTTTAAAACAAGTTTTTATCTGAAGATATTTATGTTAAGAGCTTTACATGATGAATGATAGACTAAGTAAGCAATAAGGCACCACAATCATATAATATTTGATAATCATCAGAGATTATCTATGGCTGCTTATTATCCATTAACATAATTTATTCTAACATCTAAACATTTAAAATATTTTATAATCTTTAAGAGGCTCTGTATTATTAAAATGCATCTTTATATTAAAAATCCTAATGGAATACTACTTACTTTTTTGCAACAGCAGCAGCATTTTGGAAAAAATTTTATCAATCAAATGAAATAATTTACAATCAAGTATTGTTTTAAAACAGCTATAATATAGACTTGAAAAAATATTCAAATATTATTTTCTATTTCAGAAATAAATGCTATAAATCCCATTACTGAAACATAAGGAATTTGATCATTAAACCGACTTGTATAATTTGTTAAGAACACTCACTAAAAAAGAAATAGCTTAATAAATGTTTACGGTTAAAAACATTTTTATGATAAGAGTAAAGATAAGTCATTGGCTCAGTGCCCATATTAAAATGGACACACCTTTTATTTTTTTAGCATCACAACAACCATCATAGTTTAGTTTTATGGTCTGCATTAATAAAGACTATGAAACATGTACCTTATCATTAAAAAAAACTAGATATCTAGTCAGTGACTAATAACTTTATGTTTAGATAAGTTAATTATGAGCTGATTCAACCCCTAGTTTGCAGACTTAGCAGATGAATACATTGATACCATATATAACTTTTGTTTGTTGTAATAATTATTTTACTCTTATTAAAATTTATTTTCACTTTACCATCAAATTAATTCAATTTATTCATATTCTTTTTATTATTTGTAATTTTATTAATAATCAATATACTGTATTTCAAAGTAAATTTAATTATTTTTACGATAGGTTTGAAAGTAAATGTTAGTAAAACAGAATAATTAACAATAGTAGTAGTTTATCTGGAAGCATTATAGAGAATAAAAATATTATGGCAAAAGTAGTCTCTATTATTTTCAGGTCTGTTAACATCAGCTAGAGTAAATAGAGTGGAAATACAATAAAAAAAAGTGTTTGTTCTATTTGTCTTAGCTCACTTTTAGTATTGGTTATAAAACATAGAGTATAAGTAACTTTTGGTGATAGTAATAGATAGATAGATAGATAGATAGATAGATAGATAGATAGATAGATAGATAGATAGATAGATAGATAGATAGATAGATAGATAGATAGATAGATAGATAGATAGATAGATAGATAGATAGATAGATAGGTAAGTAGGTAGGTAGGTAGGTAGGTAGATAGATAGATAGATAGATAGATAGATAGATAGATAGATAGATAGATAGATAGATAGATAGATAGATAGATAGATAGATAGATAGATAGATGGATAGATGGATAGATGGACAGATGGACAGATAGACAGGTAGACAGGTAGACAGGTAGACAGATAGACAGATAGATAGATAGATAGATAGATAGATAGATAGATAGATAGATAGATAGATAGATAGATAGATAGATAGATAGATAGATAGATAGATAGATAGATAGATAGATAGATAGATAGATAGATAGATAGATAGATAGATAGATAGATAGATAGATAGATAGATAGATATAATGGTGTAGCATGCAGTAGTATTTAAAATTTTCAGAACTAATTTATAATCTACTTTAAATGGATGCAAGTTTTAAAGTTGCAGAGTTGTGGACTTGCATGTTCAGATCCTAGGATCACAACTGATTTGTACCACTTTTGAGGTCCAAATTTCTTTATGAAGTCCCAAGTAACAACCATTCAATTTTTTTAAATAAATACATTACAGTTTTATTGTACTAATAATTGTAAAATATAAACATATAGTGGCTTTTAATCATATAAGTATTTATTTTTAATTAGTAAATTTTAGTACTTATTTTTGAAGTACAGTTTCTTATAAGGTTTAGAGCAATGCTAAAGTGGCCAATTCAAAAACTGGAGCCCCATCGTTAGATGCTCTATAGAGTAAAGTAAAAAGAATATCATAATATTCATCCTACCAAGTGGGCGTTCAAACATTAACAATATAATTATTATACATTACCCAGTAAATGTTTAAAAGCTTGAAATAAATGTTTATATATCAAATACATTTTCCTAAGTCTGAAAAAGATTTTACGGTTGGAGGAATGAGTTGGAAAAATAGGATTTTTTGCTAATTTTTACTGTATTACGTAAAGTTTAAATATCGAACAAACTTATTTTTAAAATATATATATTAAATTAAAAAGAAAAAAACTGAATGCTTTTATTTTGAACTTAATGTCATGCCATTAAACGAAAAACATCTGTGCAAGTAAACTTATTTTTTAAAAAATTAAAATAATAATAATAAATAATATAAACACAAATTTTTTTAGTTTAAACATTTTGAACTGAATAACTACTATTTGTTTTTATAAAAAAAATATAAATGTATAAAAATACAAAGGTAACTAGATTCTTATTGTAGACAATACCGCCGCTTTTTAAAAGAAATATTATGTAGCTAAAACAACTTATTTGTTGTGATAGATATTAATAAATTTGATTTTTTATTTTAAAAAGTATAAAAAATGAATTTTTATTTATTGACAATGAAGCATTGTCAGTTGTATTTATAATTTGGATTACTTCTATCATCTAATATTAAGTATTGAATGTCTTTAGAAAAATTTAAATTTTCCAATTACATTTAACTATTAGTAATATCACATAAGTTAGTATATGCACAACGTTTCGAGTGGTATTAACTCTTTTCTCTTCTTTAGGTGTTGCTAGCCTGACCAGTGACAGTACTAACAAGGGAATCAAACCTGGATTCTTAGATACTTGAATATTAAATTTTAAGATAATCCTCTAACCAACCGAGCCATCCTGCCAAAAGTTGGTTAGAGTATTACCTCAAATTTCAATATTCAAGAATCTAAAGGTCTAGGTTCGATTCCCATGTTAGTACTGTCACTGGTCAGGCCAGCAACACCTGAAGAATGGAGGAGAGTAATACCACTCAAAACATTGCACATATACTAACCTGTAGATTATTAGAAACACGTGAATGTGAAAAATTTAAATAAAGTTAGATTTTTCTAAAGACATTCAATACTTAATATTAGATGGTTAAAATAATCCAATATATAAATACAACTAAAATACATTAAACATATAACATATAATTAAAATACACCATCACAAATCTTCAGGAAAACACTAAGCATTATTATTGTTGATTTTATATATATATTTCATTAAAAAATAAATTTTTTAATTATTTAATACATAGATACTTAATTATTTAAGTTAAAAACAGATATTGCTAACTTTAATAATATTTCCTTTTTGTATTATATAAATGAGTAAAAAATTCAAATTTAGCCCATTTAAAAGATTTCTAACACAAAAAATAAAAGGGTAAACATTACTCATTAATAGTTTATTTATATTTTTTCCAGGGTGCCATCAAAACATTAAAAAAAAATTATGGTAAAAAACAATAACTTATATTTGTTATTGATGTTATTTTAATAATATTTTATTTAAAAATATTCAGACCTGGGAAGGTTATTGACTCTGGCACTATTCTGCCATGGGTACCCATGCACATTCTCTGAAGCATTTGTTTTTGTTGCTTATTTTGTAGTTCACAAATTTACTCCATGAAAGGAATATATTTTAATTACAGTTTTGATCAATAGATGGAATCTCTTGTATTCTGAAAAATATTACATTTATGGATAGCAATGATAAAGATACTGTGGAAAATAGTAACTTCTCTTAATGCTATTAGATATAAAAGAAGCTAAAAAAAATAAATATTTTCTCTATTATTTAAAATTGTAATATTTATATAATGTGTATGTTTCAATTTAATCTAATTATATATGCAAAAAATGCTTATGACTTTATTACTTGCGAGTTCATAAAAAGTCTGAGCACCAAATCTGTAAGTATCAGAATCAACTTGGGACCTTCTGAAACACTCTACCCATTGCACCAAACTGTACATGGCTTGTTATATGTAATATGAGATAAGAAGCATTCAGTCTTAACATTATTATTATTCAGACATATATTGTTATTTTTTAAGTGATAAAATGTAATATCTGTCAAGTGTTGTTAGCCAAGAGGTCATCATAGCTGCCTTGCAAGCAAGTAGTTGGTTGCAGACAGTTATGGGTTCACCTCCCGGCGGATGCTATGACATATGAAAAAAAAATGTAATATCTTAATGTAAAATTATAAAAATATCTAACACTTCTTTATATCAGCTATAACATTTTAAAAACTTCATTATTATTAATTTTGTAATATTTTAAATGATATATATGCTCATGCATGCATTGTGATAAAAGACTTTTACTAATAAATTCAATCAGATTACTTTATTGAAATGTAACTTATATTTAACAAAGTACCTTTTAAACAAAAAATAAGAGTAAAATACACATTGGTAAAGTTTTAATAAATAAGCATACAGATCATAGGCGAGATTGTTTGAAGAATTATATGGCTTTTGAGTCCCCTAGTGGCAAATTGAATATTAAACAGATCCATTCAGTTAGTCTGAACTGCCCTGCATAATTTGGTACAGTAGTAGAATCAAAATCTGGAACTCTGATCAATGGATTGTGGTCCAACCTCTTTCAATTCCAGTGCTCACATTTTTTATTAAGTCCTAAACAATAACTCAATCAAATATTATTATTAGTCTGAAATGTTATATTATTAAACTGAAAATCAAACTTGAACTTTCAATTCTGAATCAGCCAATCAGAAACCACACAGAGCAAACCCAATAATTTATTGTTAAGTAAACATGTGTAAATCGATTGATTATATATAGAAATTGATAAACTTTTCTTAAATGAATTGTAATTAATTCTAAGCACGGGAGATGCTAAATAAAAAAAAGCTTCTGTGTAGATGTATCTTAAAACTTGAACTAAGCACTTTTGATATCTTAGTTATGATATCATATTCCTAGTAATTATTAGTGGACAGAAAGGTGATGGTTATAAATAGGATGTAAATTTATGAAAATGTGTCCAGATGAATTAGATAGCCCACTTTTTAGAGAGGGAAAAGCAGGATTTCTTTTTATTTATGGAGTTTGAGTTATTGGTGATGTACCATGCCTCCTTAATTTTGCACTTGATCATTTTGTTTAATGCACATGTTGCTGGATGATATGGGGTCAAATGCATAACTGAGTGCACTCAAGCTAGCTTTAATGCAGTCTGTTATAGAGAATCACATACCAGCCTTGCAACAAGATTGTCCTAAAATCAGTATCTCTACAAAAGGGCCAAAAGCAAACCAGGACACAAATCCATATTTCTGGAGCTCAAAACACATTTAGCCACACATTTGAACCCACATCATCCAGTGGCATGTGCATCAAACAAAATAACTCCAAGCACAAATAAAGAAAGCATGGTCCATTGCCAATACCTCAAACTCTATAAATAAAAAGAACTCCTGCTTCCCCTTTCTAAAATGTGAACTATTAATTCATTTGAATACATTTACATCCTATTTATATCCATCTTCTTCTTGTCCACCAGTCATTGCTATAAATATGAGATCATAACTAAGATATCAAAAATGCTTAGCCCATGTTCTAAAATACTTCTACACTGAAGCTTTTCTTATTGAGCATTCATTTAGCATTCATAGTGCTTAAAATTAAATAGAGTGATATAAATATAGCAATTTATTAGTCACAATATTTAGAGGTTTAGTGATTTTTTAACTATATAATAATTTAATTTTAGTGAGTTTACTTTAATATGTTTTTGTAATATAATTAAAAAACTCTTATTATTTTTGTGATTTAGTTCAATGGTAAAGTAGTAGATTAAATTGATTCTCAGGTAGATAAATAAAAAAAATTCAGATTGGTAATCTGTTACTATGAAGAATCCTTGATACAAATATAAATTTTTAGTTGTATAATATATATATATATATCAAGTTCTTTGCCCAAATGCAGATAAAATAAATAAGCAATAAGAAACTTCTGGATGGTGTGATGTGATCACCATTGATAGTGATTTTCTATTGTTTGCCATTTTTAAGACAATTAAATTTGTCGTCTTAATATTAGAGTTAATTCAAAAAAAATCCTAAGCAATTAAACACAGTGGTGAAAGTAGGACACTCAATCTATCATTTTTGTACTCAAACGTCACTTTACGTCCAGAGTAACTATCTTTAGAGTTATATCAACTAATCACAATAGAAATCCAGCATGTAGTATATATAAATGTATTTGTGATTTACTGATTGATTTACATAATCATCACAAACTCATCTTCAACTGTCATTCTTTGACTTTTTGTCTCTTTTTTTTTACATCTTCTGAAATTAAAAGTCATACTTATTTACAAATAATTATATAATGATAACAATGATTATCATAAATATTTAGCAGCTTTTGACAATCTTTAAAATAAAATCGTATTATATATTTATTTATTATAAGTAATTGCTTGGAAGAATGAGTTAAATTTGAGCAATATGTTGCTGAAGAAAAAAATGGTTTCATTTCAGTAGATTGAAATATTCTTCCCTCCCATTTACCTCACTTAAAAATTAATTCGTAAATGTTTGCCTCTGGAAAAACTAAGACAATCGTGATATTAATAAAATATATTAATTTATCGATCATTTCGTAGTGCATCAGTTTCATTAAGAGTAATTTTTATGAGATTACATTTGTGTATTTGTAAAACAAAATGCATATGTTATTTGGGATTGATGAACATAATATAAGTATTTTCCACTCTAAAAAATAATTAATACATTAATGGCTATGTAATATTTTTCTAAAAAAGGTGTAATATTATATTTGAATAGAATATTGCAGGTATTATTATATAAACACTATATGAATAAATATTTGTTAGTGTTATTAATTTTAGGGTAATAATTTTTTTAAGATTAATTCCAATTTCTCTTTATATATATATATATATATAAAGAGAAATATAAATTGATATATATATATATATATATATATCAAATTATTACAATATGATCTACAAATGCCAAATTGTTTGCACCCACAGATGTGACATTGTCCAGTATTCATAAATATCTTAATGATTAATATTAATTATTTATTATGATAGAGATAATCATATCATTTTCATCCAGATATAAACTTTAATTTTAATTAAAGATTAATATATCTATTTTTATTAAGTACAATCACATGATGTCATTTATTCAATTCTATCTCTCTTTTTCTCATGAGTAATACTGTTTAAAATATATGCTGGAAAAAAGGTTTTAAGTATATCTAATATATTTGATATTATATGTTCATAAATTAATTTTCTAAATCTAGAAAACAAATGTGATGGTAATATAGAGTACCAGTCTACAACCGGTGGTCCACAGACTACTGGTCCATGGACTAGTGGTAGTACATGATGTAATTTTAATGATCTGCAAAGAAATTCAGATATTATTTAAATTTTCTAAACTCATTTAATATAAATTTTAAATTAAAAATAATTTTTGTTTAAGCTGCATTTATCATATGTAAAATAGAACAAGAACTTACAAATTACTACTGTGATTTGCAAAACATCTACTTCAAAGGCGTTTAATTAACCCCTACTCCATCAGCGGCATAGAAAAAGTAACAAAATAAGAATACAGATTGCTGTACAATTGACTATGTGATATGACGTGATGTATTGAGGCTTATCTTTAAACGAAGTCAGGAATCTCTCAGCAATTATACCCAGAAAAACCTGTTAGCCACTTTATTTTCCATTCCCCACTCTAAGTTTTCACATATTCTGCTCCATCCTATTTCCACAACATAATCTTTGTCAATTCTATGGCCGTTATATCTAAATCCCCCATATCTTTTCCCAAACCCAGCATAAAAACCAATAATCCATTTTCTACATAATCACTTTTTTCATATTTATTTTTCCATAACTTCATTGCACTCTTTCTGTTTTCAAGCATTTAACTTCATATTAACAGATGCCTAATATTTTCTATCTTTTCCTTACACAATTTACAGACTAAATCACCCATATTTTTCCATTTATATGGCTCACTTGGTTAAAGTGTTACCTTAAAATTCAATAATCAAGCATCTAAGGACTCAGGTTCGAATCCCCTGCTAGTACTGTCACTGATGAGGCTAGCAACACCTGAAGAAGTGGGGAGAAAATATCTCTTGAAACTTAGTGCATATACTAAACTGTTTGCTGTGATATTACTAACAGTTGAATGTATTTGGAACATTTAAGTAAAATTAAACATTTCTAAAGACATTCAACACACATATTAGATGATGGAAATAGTCCAATATTAAAATACAGCAAAAACACCATCGTCACAAACCTTCAGGAAAACAATAAACTACTTTTCTTACTATTATCATATATTAACTTGCACCTAATATTCTGTTTACTTCTTTATATATTTAAACCATTTTTACTCTCCATACTAGTTCCCCATCTTTCTAACTCCCTATTCTTTATTAATAAATCTATTCTTTTATCCCATTTCTTACCACTTTAATACTCAACAATCCTCATAACACAATCATCCCATCCTTTGTACAAATATAGTGATATAAATTCTTTATTCAAATCTTTTTCATACCACATTATCTTTCTCACCCATCTTGTTGCCTGCCTTTTACTCGTAATTCAATTAAATACTATTTTGGCTATTCTTTTATTATCCATAAACTGCAATCTACCAAACATTTTCATTTTACTTTTTGCATCTCTCATATAAAAACTTGACCATCCCATTTCTCCTTAAATTGCCTTCCTTGCTGTCCATACATCTGCATCCAATGCATGTTTTCATACTTTCCTTTGTACTTTTTCTAAATAATCTAATATCTTTTTACTAACATATAATGCATCATTACCATATGTTAACCCTGCTACTGCAACTCCTTTCCATATAATTCTAGCTACATTATATTTATTATATGAAAATACTGTTAATTTCTTTATCAATCCTTTTCTTTTCTTTGCTTCATTTATTAATTTTTTCTCCCATTCATCAAAACAATTTTTCTGATTACTTAAGATAATTCCCAAATAACTATATCTATTCACCACACTTAACATCTTCTCTTTTCCCAGTATTAACTATCATTATATTTGATTTTTCTTCACTAAATTTAATCCCCATCTCTTTACCCACACTTGCACATGTTCTCGGCATAATTTCCATATCTTCTCTTTTTTCTGCACACAAAAACATATCATCTGCAAAAAAAAGACCTGACATATATATTTTCTTACCACCTATTAATGGTATCTCTCTCCCTTTTTCTAATATTTCTATTGCTCTTTCCATTTTATTCAAATACAACAAAACCAAATAGGTGACATAGGGCATCCTTGCCTTAGTCCCACCCCATTTTTAACTTTAACTGATTCTATATTCCCTAATTGATATATATATATATATATATTCATATTATTTCTATATATATATATATATATAAATATACTGATATATATATATCCCTATATTGATATATATAGTAATTATTTTCATATAATTTCTTAATAATATCCACTAAAGCTTCATCCATTCCCAAATTTGCTAAACCTATCCATAATCTATTTCTATTTACTCTGTCATATGCTTTCTCTATATCTATAAAACTCATATATAATTGTCTACCTGAATTTTTAATCATATCCATAAGTTGTGTAACTACAAATAAACTATCTCCTATATGCCTATGTAATCTAAAACCTCCTTGCATTTACCCCATTACATTATTCCCTTCTATCCATTTTATAGTTCATCTAGCCACCATATATGAGAAAACTTTATATAAAACTGATGTTACCATTATCAGCCCATAATTATTTAACTTTCTATGATCCTTACCCTTTCCTTTAAATAATAATCTTACTCTTGTATTACTCCAACTATCAGAAAAACTCTATTCTGTGCCATCTTATTAAAACAGGATAATAAGTTTACTTTTGCCCTATATCCTAAATTCATTACCATCTAAACCTCTTGCCTTTCCACTTTTCAATTTCTTCCCTGCCTCATTCAGTTCATTTTTGTAAACCTAATATTCCCATTACTATATGCTTTCATGTTTTCTATCACTCTTTCCTTCACATTTAACATCTTTTCTATACCCATTACATATCTATTTAAGATTCTCTCTAAATCTTTTCTAGAGCTACACTCTATTCCCTCATCATCTAGTAATATTACCTCTCTCTCTCCCTTACATTTCTCCTTTTAATGTAATTCCAATTTTTTTTACTTTCATTTCTTCCACTTTTATTAATATCCTCCAACAATTTACTATTCAATTTCATTCTCTCTATATAATTATCTATTTTAGCTAACTTCTTTTCTAAGTACTTTTCCCATTTAGCATTAATATCTTTTTCACTTTCCTTTTTCTTAATAGCACACTTATATTCACTACATGCTTATTTCCTCTCTTTTACACTTTTACTAATCCTCATTTTTTTATTACTTTTATTCTTCTGAATATTCTCACCTAAAACCCTATTCGCCACTTTTTCTATTTCTTTACACCAGTCCTTATACTCATCCCTAACCCACACTTTCATGATTTCTTCAACTTTTATTTTATACTCTTCCAACTTATTCTTATCATTCATTCTCCATCCACATCTTTCACTATTATTTTTACTTTTATTTCTATTCTCCATCACATTACTAACCATTTCAATTACAATGAAGTTATGATCACTAGTACATATCATTATCAAACACCTTAATTTTCTGTACTTTATTCATTCCCTCTTTCTCTACCAATACATAATCTATTGTGTCAGATATATTTTTTCTAGACCATGTGTATTGTCTCTTATAAATATTTGATAAATTTCCAATACTCAAATTCACTCTCTGACAAAATTTCTTTAAAAGCTGTCCAATTTTATTATTTAGGCATCAAATTGGACTACAGTGCACCCTTGTGTTAAAATTATATATATATATATATATATTGTGATATATTTGCACACTTGTGTTAAAATTATATATATATATATATATATTGTGACCCTCTGAATGGGCACAAGGAAGTGAGATACTTTATATCTGTAGTGAATAGTTATATTGTATTAAAAAAAATGAAATAGCCTTAAAATTTTAAAAATTTTGCTGGAAATTGTTTAAAGCTTTCGATGTTGATTGCTTATGCATTTGATTAACCACTTTATAAGCATTTATTATTATTATAGTTAATAAAATATTTAATGCAAAAAAGAGGGGTTATTTATTATAGGAATTAGTATATTTTGTTAGGAGGATGCAAACTTATTTTATTTTAGGGTAGTATTGGTTTGAATGGTTTCCTAATCCTTTAGTCATTGATACCTATCCTTTTGTCAATATTAATAGCCATTTCAATTATATTTAGTCAAGATAGTTTAATATTTAGGTTGCAGTACATGTGCATGCATGTATGTCTATATTATGTTTCATTTCATTTTCATCTTTTAATAACACTAAGCAATAGTACATTTAACATGAAGACATTTAAATTACAATAATTATCTTTAATAATTTAACAAATATATATTTTTTTCAATGATTAATAGATATTTGGATCAGTGGATTATTTTACAAATTAAATAAATTATTAATCATTTTTCTTTAACAGTTAATTAATATTCATTTTTTTCAAGTTTGTAAAAGATATTTTTTATTATTATTATTATTTTTTGTCTTGATTTAATTGTAAAAATCAGAATAATTTTTTTTATCAAGAAAAGATTTCTTGCATATGTAATAAGCGTAAGTGCAAAAAGGTGGGAGTTAACCTTTTTGAAGGGAAATGACCTTTTTGATCTAGGGGGGAAGAGATATCTATTTAACAGATATTTTAGATTAAAAATTGCTCATTATTGTTATAACTGCAGCCAGTAAATGGCTCATTATTGATGTAATTGCAGCCAGTGTATTGTTATTCTCAAGTAGATTTTTTTTCTTCCAGATGTCAAATTAACTTTAAAAAAAAGCTCTTAAAGTAAACTTCAAGAAAGGTCTTCAATTAGCATGCTGGGTTAAAAAAATATAAGAAGGTATATCAGTTTTTTATTTCCTTACCTAATTTAAATGTTTGAATTTACCACCTCATACTTATTATATTTTAAAATGTATATCGATAATACTAAGCTTGCATTATTTTGTTTACTTATCATTAAGAAGGAAAATAAAATGTATGAACTTTATAATTATCTAAATAATCTATGTGTGTCGTATAATATCTCTTGGAAATGTGTGCAGAACAGTTTTACAGAATTTATTTTAATTTTTCACTATGTTTTATGTCTTCCTTTTATAAAAGTTAAATATAAAATTTAAAAGATATGTGTATTTTAATGTATCATGCCATACTTAAATTCATTATGGAGAAATGACAGTATTTATTTATTTAGTATTCCTAAAAAAATAATATATGTTTTATGAAAGAAATAAAATATGAATTACTCTAAATAACCAAAGGATACTACTCATTAAATATATATTTAAATCAGATGGTACGATGGGAATGTGGTATATTTCTGTTCTCTTTGATATGGATGCATTTAGAAAATAAATTATTACTAGTTGTGGAATTACCAATAGATTATGATCTATTAATTTGCAATATTTAAAAATAAACTATATGTATACTAGCTTATAAAATGTTGGAAAAACAAATGCTATTTATTTATTAAGAACAATTGCTTACTTAATTTAAAAACTACTACGGAGTGAATTAAATAATTCTTGTACAACTGTAGCTAAAAATATCTTTCATATTTTCATCATAATAAAAATTGATTACTTATGTGTGATATAGTAAGCTCAAGTAGCTATGCTAAAACATTGGAGATGCTAGATCAAAATTTAAATTATGATTTATTTATTTTTTGTCCTACAGAAATTTATTTATGTTGCTTATTCTTAATAAACATGCACTCAGTTTGGAATCTATCTTCGTATCGTTTAATAAACATGGAGAAGGACTTTGCAAGTGAATTTCTTTTATTTTAACTCAAAGAACAAATGACTTTTGTTTCTTTATTTTTTTTTATTTATTACTTGTCATCATCAAAGTATATAATAGATAGATAGACATATTTATTATTATGTTTTATGTATAATTTTGTTCTATTATGAACTTCCAGATCGTCTCGGGATTGCATATTCACAAATTGTGGATACGCTGGTACAAATTGATTTTATTCAAATATGTTTTGTGTTTCTTTTAAGAAGGTAAAGGAAAGAAATGTATTTCTTTTTCCTCTTTTATTATGTTGTTAGAGAGAGGTTTACATTTTTTTTGTATATTTTCTTATCTCAAAGTGAGAATTTTGGCTTTTAAATCAATGGACATATAATAGAAACAGTCTGCTAGAGATGGTAAAGAAAGCTCATTCATAATAATTATAACTATCAAATTTAAAAATAGTTTAAAGTTTATTCTAAATTAAAAGTTATACCTTAATGTATTATTTAATTACCGTGTTGCTTGCATAATATATAACTTGTAATTGTTTTTGTTTTTTTGTATATTCTTATTCACGTGTATGTGTGTCTATTTTGCACAATTATAACATTTGTTTAATAAAAGTTCAGTTTGTGAATATCTTATGTATAAATTTCGGATGTTGTCGTATTCTAAAGAAATGAACGGATTAGTAGGTTATCTGTATGTATTTATCTGCCAGCGTGTATATATAAATATTAGATATGTAGAAGAGCTTTGGGAATGGAAAGTAATCTGGATGTGTTCTATGTTTGTAGGGATAAGAGATTTTGCCTATATAGTATATTTTAATAATTTTTCCATGAGTAGAGCCTAGTTTATATTATATGCATATTATGAAGTGATAGTTTTGGAGTCAAGTGATGTTTTCTTAAGGTCCTGGTGATGAGGGAAAATGCCACACCAATAGTATATTTCAGAATTAGATGAGTTATGTTTTCTTATGGTCCTGGTGATGAGGAAAAATGCCACACCAGTAGTATATTTCAGAATTAAATGAATTATTGTAGAAGTATTAAGTAAGAGTTTATTTGCTCCTCGTGTGAATTTCTCTTGGAACGTGTAGTTTGTATAATCATGAAAATATAGTTCTGTGTTATTTAGTATGTGGCCAGATAAATAGTTAAATTAAATTATTGATATAATATTAGTGTCTTATTTTGTCGATTGGTCTACGACATTGTCCGAAATGAAATAATTGTTTCATATTTTCTTGGTGAATGGATAGTGTGTAGAAAAGATTGTTTCCTATTATTGTTGCTTGGACACACACGCGCGTAATATAAACAATATCGCGGATATAAAAGTATAGAGGTATTGAAATTAAAAATGGGAAATATATGTTTTGAAACATACTATATTCATTTAATACAGAGTTATAAATCATCAAACCATCAGAATGAATATGATTTATTGTTATGCGTGAAAGGTATATGTAATTAAAAATGATTATTTAATTAGTTAGAGAAAGTTGCTTTGTTGATGGCCAAATATGTTAGTTTGATTTATTTTATTAATCAATAGAATATTCTCTCATAAATATTTATTGTGCCAATAATATAATATATTATTTAGTTAATGATATGTTTAAATGAAACGCTTAAGCAAAGCAGGTATTCAAAGTTAGAATATTCAAGTTTTGTTGTTAATTTTGATTTCAAAAGGGTATAAATAATGTAATATAATAGGGATAATCCCAAACTGATGTTCAAGGTTTGTTTGAGAATTTAAAATTATTAAGACAAGCAGTCTTATTGTAAATAAGTATATTAAATTAAATTTCAGTATAATAAATGATTTGTTTATTTATTAAAGAATTGTGTCTTAAGTTATTCTTGTATACATTCGTGTTTCAATTTCCACATCTCCACATTTCATACATCCATTATAAAATAGATATATTATTTTATAGTTATAATATCAAATTTGCTGATGTCTGACAATCTTGTTTTCTTAATCCAAACATTATAAGGAACATTTGCTACTTGATAAACGTATTAGAAAGGTTGCCCAATTAATATATTTGTTAGATGATGATGTGAGATTAAAACACCCTATTTCTGTCATTATCTAATTTTTAAACACAGTAAAGCATTTAGTCAATTTATCTTATTACATTTTATTATAAATTAGAATTATAAATTATGGGCCAATGTATTTTATGTAATTCAACTGTGTTTTTAAATTCCCTGAGATCTTATTGTATATTCCTTGATCGACCTTAAGGTAGCTGTTTAGATGATGATATACCAAGTCATAGAATTGTTTAGTGATATAATTATATCAAGCTGATATACATTATGCTTGGATGAAGGAGGAAATTAAGTTGAAAAAATATTTTAATAGACTGTACTAATAAACATTGTGATTCTTTATCATGCAGTTAGTTAACAAAAAAGGATTTACATTATATTTAATGTTTTTATAGTATTTCTTCTTTCGTTTACTTATAATTATATATATCTAATGAACTTCCTATAACCTCCCACTGAGCTGAGCTGAATGTAGACTTAGGTACAGAGTCTCAGTAATAATTTATATCAAATTTGTTGTTATATTGTTCTATTCATGAATAGAACTGGCGCCCTGGGCATTTACTCATATAATGTATATGAGCGGTGTTGGGAGCACTATTATAATATGATGAGTCATTTGGCATAATGATGTAATCTAAGGGATTGTGTGCAAATGAACACGATTTTTAAGTCATAAAAATTATTATAATGCAGAGAAATAATGTCCAATGCCTGCTAAAAGATGAATAAATATTTCTGGTAAATTTTGATCCAGTTATTCATTACTGTTTTCATAACTTTCCGATCATTGACACAATATTAGAATGCACTTTTCTAATGTTAAAATTATTATTCAGAGAAGTATTTAAGATTATGGCGAGCAATGAGGAACTAAAAGATTTACTAATAAATGGCTCTTACTAATTGAATACATTTTATTTTAATTTTAAAAACTACTTTATTATTAAATACAATAATTTATAAATAAATAAATAAAAATATGCTTTATGTTTAAAATCAAACTTAACATATTATATTTAGAAAAAGACATTGATGTATTTTGCTGACTATTTTTTTAGTATGAATCTTAACATGAGTATTAACTACAGATCTTTATTGATAAGGGTGTGGTTATAAATATACATTTCACTTACAACATAGTAAATTCCATAATTTAAATAATAACTGGTGTCATATTATAAGTGTTAATTTTATATCTGATATTTTAAGTCTTTATAATAGTGTTTAAACCAATAAAATATCACATGACTCAATCACATGATTTTAACTTAATTATTGCTGTCATAATAGCATAATTTTCTAACATCTCTAAGTATATACCACAAGCTTTAAAAAGTAAAATTATTAATGCCAGATGATAGAAATTCTTAAATCTCTATTCTGTGATGTTTCATCCAATATCCCCAAAACAGTTTCAAGCTTATGGCTTTCATCAGTGAAGAGTTTAAGATCTTACTGAAGCTTATAGTAAACAGCATACAGATATTGGAAAATTGTGTTACTATAATACTGTTTGCAGCAATATTCATAGAACTGTTGATCAAAATAATAATATTTGTTTTGGAATATTGCCTTACATTTTAATAGCCATGTAAATTTCAAAAGTTATACTGTAGCAAATAGTTTTTTTTGTCATTCATCACAAACCTTCACATCAACATTTTGTTTAATAAGTTATTGGAGAGGATTAAATTTGGTCTTATTGAAAAAGTGGTAATAATCAATAATATGTAGAACTATTTTTTCATCTATTTACAGTATATAACATCAAACCACATAACTTACAAATCATGTCAAAGAATTAACTGAGTCTTGATAAGAAATGTTGTAGTCAGATACACATCACATAGAAATATCGTGCTTATGTGTATAAATGATTTATACAATAAAACACCACAATAAAGTTTAGGAGTATATCCTCATTAATACATTTTTCTATGATTTCTGAGTTATATTAAATATCTTTATTTGATCCTGTAGGTTAATTCCCATCTCACTAAATATGATGTTTTTTTCCAATATTACCAAATCAGATAGCTGACAGAAAACCTGATATCAAATAGAAGGTCAGTATATATTCTGTAAGTGACTGAAGTTTTATGAATTGACAAAATAACTTGTTCTTAGAATATTGTATGATAAACTTTTTTATGTATAAAATTTATTTTCATTTGTTTGCATTTTGTGTTAGTTTTATTTATGTTAAATTCTTAAACTGTTGAGAAGAATTAAAGAAGTAATTATAAACCATAATGGTTGAATCATAATTACTTAAATTTAAATTATTAATGAAGATGTGGGAAGATTTAAGAATAATTAATTAGCACTGAACACTTGATACTTATGCTCAATAGCCATAGATTATTCATATAACTAAGATTCTGTTTTTAGTATATAAAAAAACTATTTTCTAAATTACTCTATTAATCAACACACATTTTAAAACATAATTGAAAAACATCTGAAAAAGATAACCTTTTAAAAATGTCTTAATTCATATGTTTGATTTGTGCATTATGAATAGTCCTTTTTAAGTATATCTAAAATATGAGGTTTTATTAATGATATTATTGGATTACATTTAATAAAAATAATTATATTAATTTATATCTGGGCTAAAAATAATAAGATAATATCTAACCTAATAAATGATTTGAAATAATCGTTAATGTATTTATTTAATGTGGATATTATCAATTATATGAATACATAAAATTTGATATCTATAGATAAAATTTTAGTAAAACTATTTCTTAAACAGGCAAAACTCTCCATACAGTAGTGCCACCCTGTGTCAACCAGAGTAATCAATGGTTTCCAGAAGGCTTGTGCATGAAATCCCCATTTAGTGCACAAGCCTTATGGCATCCATTGATTACTCTGGTTGACACAAGATGGCACTACTGTATGGAGAATTTTGCCTGTTTAATAACAGTTATGTGCTAGTATAAGAGCTGGTGTTCGTGTGGTGTTTAGTGGTTTAAAAACTCTTTCTTTTTTAAAAAAAAAAACAATTTTACCTAAATGAAGAAAAAATGTCACTTTCAACTGGCACATGCATGCATGATTTTTAAGTGGCAAAAGCTAAAGGTTACCTGTTTAGTTTAATGATTAAATTTACAATTAAAGCTTCTGTCACTCACTAACTGATTAAGTATCATGCTGATTTAAGTCATCACCTGAAACCAGAGATTACTAACTAAAGCATAGAATATATGAGACATTTTGAAAAGTCTTACTTAGACCTTTTTTTTAATAAAACAAAACATGGTGATAAATATATAAATGCATTATTTCCTGATTTGAATCCTAAATTTTCCCTGATAAAGACAAAATTCAAAAACTGATCTGTGAATGTTGATTTAATAGAACCATTATTTAGTCTCCATTGATTACTAAAACTTATACTAGATGGCTCATGAGTAGAATGAAAGAATCTGCTCTTCAAATCATGTTTTACCCCTCTATATCTTATTTTATGGTCTTTTAATAATTTATCTCATTAATGAGTATTCTAAATCTTACAAATTTTACTTACTCTCACATTTTTAACAATACTTTTTGTTAAGATGTTTAGAAAATTTTGACCATTCAGCAATCTTCTTCAGAGTTATAAAATAAAATTATATTTTTTATTTATCTTCATGTTTTTATATATACATTCATGAAAATTTTTTTTTATAATTTTTTTTTGTTTGCATATATATGATATAATATTTTACTTCTATTTTTTTTTAACTTTTTTTAAAACAATTTTATTTTATTTTCAGTTTCAGGTGAACCTGTAATATTATCTAATGTCTGTTTAATTTTTTATCTAGAAGGCAGAACACTCAAAAAAAGAAGTGTTGTGTTATATTACACTGAGCAATAAAGAGATCATAATCACATTGAATCATATAACTGTATATATAAATAAGCAAAAAATAATGTAATACAATTGTATTTTACAGCTCTGACAAGTCTGTATAGTCAAAAGTATCAGAAACATCTTAATAAAAAGCATTTGTTAAAATTGTAAAAGGAAGTGAACAATTTATTGTTTTATATAAAGTAAGCAATGTGAAAAAAATGAAAATGTATGGAACATTTTTAAACATCTAATTTATCCAGTTCATTATTCATTTACATTTTAACACTTCTCTGCACCACTATGGGATTCATACTTCTTTATATTTATGTAGCATCTCTGGTGTTTCTCCACGTTTTTCAATGATCATTGAGTTAATTATATATCTTCCATTATTAATTTTTATTTTATTTTAACTGCTGACCTTTTCATATATGTAATGAATACACTTTATTGGATTGAATTTTCTATCTTATACTTATTTCAATTTTAAATATATATATTTTACTTTTATTTTCTAAAAATTATCATATTGGCTTTTCACTCATAAATATTCTTTAGATAATTAATTATATTATCTGTTGGTGATATGACTGTAAACCTTCCATATATATTTTTTTAATTTTATGACATAATCTGCAATAGAACAAAATGATATTTATCAAGCATTGGTGATAGAGAGGTCAGCACAGCCGCCTTACAAGCAGTTGTCCCGGGTTAGCAGGTTCACTTCCCAGCTGATACTATGACACATGAAAAAAAAGATATTTGTTGTATGGTATCTTTGTGTCATCTAAATCCAACTGTTCATCTGTCATTTATTTATCTGAATTTTTAGTCTTGAGTTAAAATATTCATCAGATTTTTGTCCAAAGTACTTAGTACTAAATTATTTTGTAATGCAGATTTGTGATTTAATTTTCTTTTTGTAGAATGCATCAAAAACAATTTTGATTTTTCCATAAGCAAGTATTCAAATTACTGAAGTAAACTGCCCTCATTATATTTCCACATTTTATTCCATGGGTTTATGTTTAATTAAAAACCTGATACCTTAATCTTATTTGGATTGTAAGTTTATATCTGGAATAACAATGATATGATAATCTTCAGCCTAATAAGTGATTAGTAATATTTATTAAGATCTTTATTTTAAATGGATGGTGATAAAGTTGTGAGTCTAGAAAGTTTCACGCTTATAAATAAAATTGTAATAATTGAATATTTTACCAATCATTTTCTGGTCATATATTTCATCAACAAAAAAAATCACTGCTCTTTGAACTTTTTCAAATAAAATATTACTATTATAAAATAAAAAATATACCCTCTAATGTCCTACTTAAAAATATTTATGTATTGACTTTTTAATTAATTGAATTAATTAAGCAAATCAAAATTAACAAAATTTTATTCTACCAATGTAATATTTCTCTTGGCTCAATTGCTAAGGAGTTTTTTTGGTTAGTTTGAGTTCAAGTTCAAAATGGGGACAAACTTTTTCCATTGTTAATTCAAAAACGTGGACATTCCAACAGAAACACAGACATGGCAAATTAATATAAAAGCATTTAGTGATATACTATCAGTAAGCTGTTTTACTATTTTTTTATTTTAACATTTTAGCCTATTTTTTTAATTTAATTCTTTATTTTACAGCAGTTTTTCATATCACTGCTTTATATTGTTTGGTTATCTGTTTCATAGTATCTTTTTTTGTGTGTGTCAGCTTGAGTGTTTTTGTTGTTTTTTTTACTATTCTATCTCTTTTAATATTTACTTTCTTAATAAAATTCATTAATAGTTTTTTCAAAATCTTATCAAGATGTTCAATTCTTAAATTTATATATGATACTTCTACAATAAACATCCAAAAGATGATGAAGAAAATAGGATGTTGTCAGGCATGGGTGGCCTAGCGGTTAGCATAGCTGCCTTCCAAGCAGCTGGCCCGGGTTCGCTTCCCGGTCAACGCTTTGACATAAATAAAATTAAAAAAATAAGATGTTTCTATTAGCGTTTTAACAATGTATTTTTTCTAAGATAATCAAATTAAAAGGTCATTTTTTTTTGCAAAGTAGCTAATGATTTTTTTTCCTGTGTCAAATACGTTGACCCGGAAGTGAACCAGGGCCAACTGCTTAGAAGGCAGCTATGCTAAACACTAGTCCACCAACGATTGACGGAGCTAATGATTTTAGTCTGATATAAAAAAAAACTGCACTTCAAAAACAAAAGATTTTAGCTTTTAATTTATAACTCTTAGTAGATAAACTGTAGAATATAAAATCGTAATTATTCTTCCTTTCATTTATGTATCACTATAAAATGATTTTATAATACTCATATTTTAATAGATAGTCTACAACATGTGCTTTTAATTTTATCTTTAAGTTTCTTTATTATATGTTTTTGTGCAATGACAGAACAATGGATTCAAAAGGTAAAAGTTTTTGCTTTAAGCTCAAGTTGTCATCAAATACTTAAATGTCACATGACCTTCCAACATATAACAACTTATTTATTTTTAACAAAACCAGCAATTATGCCTAAATTATATTGAATAAGCCTGTACCATATTCAGTGAGATGAATAAACAAAAATACCAGATCTTTTTGCAGACTTAAAACAAGTTGCACAAAATTTTTGTTAATTGTTGATACCATTTCAGAAGTACTACTAATAAACTTTTGCCCATTAACATTATTCATCATTTCACACCACTCGATCCATTTTGAAGATGTTATGCAAAATATAAAACAGATTATCAAATAATGTTAATCTTTTGATATACCCCAAACCATATCAAAGTAATTTATTTACATATACAATATACAGGTAATAATAAAGCATCATTTTTAGATACATGACAGATATGCATGCACATAAAGTCATGTTTATTTACACAAGCATGAACACCCACAAACATTTATTTCAACATGATCTAATCAAAGAGCTTTAAGATTATTTTTTTTATATTTGACAATTTATCATTGGAGAGATAATGCATTTTGCTGTGATGCATGAAATAATGATCTACTCCATAAACAAATAATTTGTTTAGATCTTTATAATCATCTTATAAAAACTTTGTTGAAATATGAACTTTAATGTACATTCTTACCTTCTTCTAAAAAAATTTATTTGAAAATTTACATTTTTTTAAAAATTTTTAGTCACATTGCCTTCATTTTTTAACTTCCACTTTTGTCATTTATTTTTTCAAAATATCTTATTACGTTCCTCTCCATCATCTAAGACTGTCAATTGCTGAGCTTTTTCCCTATAAAATATAAGTCACTTCTATCTATGTGAGTTTTTTATTTGGTCATTTGATTAACTTGATCAGGAGATCATGAGACATTCAAGCACTTTAGTAGCCGATTGAGTATTTAACAGCTTCATTCAGTTATTCTAAACATAATTTTTAAATTTCTTATTTACATTATTCAGCTGAAAATCAATGATATTTGTGACTTTTCAAATAAACCACGTTGGCAGCCTTTTTGATAAATCTACAGTTTTGGGGGCTTCCAAAAAATGTTCGCAAAAAAATGCCTGCTAGGAAATGTATTTAATATTTACATTTTATTTTTAATTACTATTATTTAAAAAAAGAAATCATACCTTTGGAAATATTCCACTGCATTATATTCTGTGACAGGAAGGTCCCAAATTTTCACCAGTCTGACAATTTATCAAAAAACTGCTGACAAAAAGAAACACACTGAATTCAACCAAAGTATGACAATTTAAGAATGTCTCATCACTTCCCACCTTATAACATAAATTTTAAAAAATTGAAATAAAGCTTCTTAATAAAATTTGTTGAAATTTATTCCTTTTTTTAAATTTAACAATCAATTTATTAATTTTGTTTTAATTTAACAACTAATACATCTTCGATAGATTATGGCCCTTGAAACTGTATATTTATCAAAAATATGGGGTGCCATCTTGGTTTACTTAAAAACTCACAAGTACTGAATCAATTATATGACATTTAGCTATAAATCTATCTTTAACTGCTGCAATAAAGTGCACAAGGTATACTAATGAGTTCTTTTGTCTTAATCTTTAATATTTCTGATTTTCAATCCTTTCATAAATCTGTCTTTTTTTGTGTGTTTACCATTGAACACAACATTTTCATTTCAGTCATTCTTATCTTTTCATTGTCTTTTCTTTGATTCAGCTCCATATATACTGTAATACCTAAAACTTTTATTATACCACATATTCTTGAAACATAAATAAAAACAATTGAGAAAAGAAAATGTTTTCCAAGATATATTTCATACTGATCTAGCACTCTTTAATTTGGCCAAGGTCACAATATCTTAAACAAGTTTTTGTCATTTGGTATTTGCCTAATAAATAATTTAAAATAATTATTAAGGTTTTTATCTAAAATGGATCATGTCTATAATGTAGATGCAGGAAGTTTGACAATTTTAAGTCAAATTAAAATGATATATATATAATCAAAATACATTGGAATAAATCCTATAATATTCACTATACCAATATAAAAAATATAGCTATAGCCAGAAAATTGAAATGTATGCCATACTGAATAGCATTTAATGGTTAATTTTTTTAAAAAAATCTCATTAAAGTCACACAATGCTAACATTTCCGTGTGAATGGAACTCGCCATTATTTATGTATATTCACACAGTTATATTACTTATGTAGTCTGACAACATAGTAAATAGTCAATATAATTCTGGTGATAATTTATCTGTGAATGGCCAACTTTCCATAATTTATGTATATTGACACAATTATATTGCTTATTAATTACATTGTCAATTAACAAAAGAAATGTAATTGTGTGACTTTAATGGGATTTTTTTAAACTGTTAAATGCTACTCAAGTTGGCCTACATTGTCCTAAGTCAGCTGTAGCTAAAAGTTATTTTATTTATATTATACACTGAATATTGTAGAGCTTATTCCAGGATATTTTGATTATTATATTTATCTCATTATATATATATTGTAACGAGCACAGACGTTCGTTACATTGTTTTTTTTTTTAAATTTATTAAACATGAAAGTAAATTAAAAAGTTCGCATTTAAAAATTTTCTTTAAGAATTAAAAATTGAAATTAAATATCATCTTAAACTCTTATATATTAAATCGCACAGATAATGAAAAATTATTAAAATAAAACTTTATTAAAGAAAAAGTATTTTAAAACTAAATTTTAAAAAGATTTGGAGATGAAATTATATCTTTAAATTTATCTTTAAATATATTTTTGATTTGGAAAACAGGTTAATTAATCAGAAATGGAAATGATTGTTAATTAGTTAAATGTAAACCAGCCTTCGGCATTTAAATGTAAAAACACCGGTCAGATAAGAAAACAATAAAAACTGTTAGCAAATAAGAAGAAATCCCTATGGAATCGGACCGCAGCGAAAGGACCATCGCATCGGTGACGTAATGTAAATTCAATCCTTCACATTAATATAAAAGGAAAATTTGGAAATTATTAATCAGTGACTGGAAATTGATTATTACGATGTGACTATATGTAGTAGTACGGAGTTGGAGGAATTGACAGACGCACGGTCAATTCTTTCAGCTGTTAAAGAAAGGAGAAATGAACTATCGTTTCCTAAATTGAGGACCAACTAAATTAAAAAACCTCCGAATGAATAAATAAAACAACGGCTAAATGGATACCAATTTTAGGACGGCGTGGGAATTTGCGTTCATGGCAAGCAACGGATAAAGTTGGACGTTTTAAAAATCGTAAGAACTTATATATTCACTTGAAACAATAAGAACTCTAAATTTTAAAACTTTTTATTAAATGATGCAATAGAATCCTATCTGACCAAACTAAATTCTTTATTAATAGTGTTATTTGATGTATTTTTTTCTTATTTATGTAAAATCATTTCCATTTATTTATTTTTGTATTCTTTAAGTTTTTATCATGATTTTTTTTTTTGTTTTTCGTTAAATTAATTATATAAATGTTAAACTTAAGTCGGGCGTGAATGGCTGTATAGATTTGTAAAGTTATATTAGGGGAGGGTAATCTTAGGTTATTTGTTTCGTGGTTAGATTGGGTCAATGGATTGGATATATTGGTGTGATTAGTAGGTGTAATATTGATTCGCTACGGGCAGAATCGCTTCATACGCCGCACACTTCCGTTTGCCTATGGAAGGAATTATAAGTCGGATACCGCAGTTCCTTTCTATGGAGTTTTTTGTTTTATTGCTCTTCTTTGCAGATAGATGTAATATTCCTATCTCATAAGAGGCAATTTCTTCTCTTAACCTTTTGTGCTGCCGTATTTTATTACATTGAATACATCGATGTATCAGATGGATTGATGCCAGTTTGACTGCGAATTTTAGCCTAAGGTTAAATAGGGATAGAATATTTTAATTTCAATGCAAATCTATGTAGTATTCATGCTCGACCCTAAATAAAAATGCATTAAATTTAAGTTGTTTATAGACGCTTGCATGGATTGTTTATCGGTTAACTATGTTTTGCGTTATCATATTTGATCAAAATATATAGACATTCGATAAATAATGATACCTTACGGTGAGTATCTAAAATGTATTTATTCGGATGTCTTTTAAGTTATTGGTGACAATGCAAGTATCTTACGGTGAATACTATGGGTTACGTATAAATTTCCCTCCGCAATTGTCAGTAATCAATAATTTTGTATTTTGATCGTTTATGTTTACTTTGAAATGTTTTTGATTGTGAAATCTATGTAACCGGTCTATATTCAACGTGATAAACAAGCTTTCATAAATTTATCTGTGCGAACTTAATAAAAATGTAAAATTAGAATCTAATAGTAATGAAATGTAAATTAAAGTCAAAAATCAAAGTTAAAAATAATGTTAAATGTAAAAGTGTAAACTAATACTAAAATAATTTCAAATCTTATATATATGTGCATAAATAAATGTTTGTATGCTAATTACTGGCAGTGGCTTATTTTATTTATTTTTTTAATATTGAAATATAATTAGATAAGATATTATATTAATCTCTGCTATTCCACTGAGCTAGTGACATGGGCTAACGACCGGAACCAAAATATTTAAAAAAAAAAAAATTTTTTTTTTTTTTTGACTTACGTATCTGCCTACTTTATAAATTTTTCTAGGTTCAAATGCCTAGATGGCGCCCCGTAGTGCAGATTACGTTAAGTCGCATTCTCCGGATCGTTACAATATATATATATATATAACATTAATCGATGTCTGTATTCCTTTAACTTATTATCTGAATATAAATTATATTAATTATCTCATTATAAAATTATATATATATGAATAAATAATAATATATGTATATACCATAGATAATATGTAATAAAATAAATTCTACAAGAGTATGTAGATAACTATAAACTATTACGGTAATAAATTTTGGTCTAAAACAATATTTATCCTTTGCTAAGCCAGGCTTTCAATATGGTGTATATTTGACAAAGCATAACTAAATTGCATAAATATATATTAAATAATAATAATAAAATAAAAATTAATAATAATAATGTATTAAATAATAATGGTTTTAAAAGGAATAACCATCAAGTAAAATATATATATCACATGATCACCACTTCTTATTTACTCTAGCTTGCTGTGTGTGGCAATACGTATAGTGAGTTTTGCCTGTTGAAATGTATATAATAAATTAAGTTTGACCATCAAATGTTAATGAATCTCACTCATCAAACAGAATTGTGGGAGAACTGAATTGAATTATGGGAGTTATGAAATAATGTCTCGTTTTAATTATTCAACGTTATATAGTTGACAAAGACTACAAGGAATATAGCCGAAAGTACTTCTAATAAAATAAGTTACATTTATATGAATATTACTGTATTTAATATATATATAAATTTGAATATTATATATATATTGTATTCTTTTCTAAAGAGAAAAAACTACTGAACAAAAGAGAATCTGGCTAACTAGGATATAATTATAATGTACTACAGTTAAGTTGTATAAACAATGACTATTAAAATAATATTGTTCTGACCAGCTCAAGCTATATTGCTAACATACAGTATCTACAATATTTTCAATAATTACATTTAATAAAACTTATTCAATTAAAATATCATAATACTTAGGTTCATAATAAATAATTCAGGTTCCAACTCGTATATTACTCAATCTATTCATTCACGAATCAATTTAACTTATAACTAGCTCAGTATTGTAAATAAAATAAAGTTCTATCAAAATAACAAATACAACTGTAAAACTCTTAGGATGTGACGTTCAGTAATGTACACTGGCTTAAACATTGAGAATATATCCCAAAAGATACATTCCCAATGACATAAGAATATTACTTACCACATTCATATAACAAAACTACCATGTAATACTCTCATGTCTTTAAAACACGCATGTAATAATCCCAAAACATGATTTATAAATTTATTACAGAAGTAACAAATTAATTACTTCATATTCTTTTAAAAAAAATACTAGACATTTAACATTAACAAATAATTTTTTACTCGTCATCTTTCAAGAGAAAATTTTAGCCTTTTCCAAAATAATAATAATCATAATAATAATAATAATAATCATCATCATCATCATTTCATGTTCATTTTTAACAAACTAATAACAAAATGAATTAATTAATTAACACCCTGTAGTTAAATATGATAAGTGATTTTATATGATATCTAACTACTTTTACAAAATAAATACAGCAATAAGCAACTAAAATAACTTAATGACTCTCAACATTCAATCTACTTAATAACTAAAATTTAGTAATAATAAAAAATATATATAATATAATAAGTTTTTAAGTAAGCATTGTACAATCTCTCTTTGTTTAATGTGGCATTCTTAAACTTATAATGTATTCTAATATTGTGGCAATATCAATTATATCTTTCATTGGTGTTGTATCAGTTTAAAAATAATTACCAATCATCACATCTTCTATGATGATGATGATGATGATGATGATGATGATGATAATAATAATAATAATAATAATAATAATAATAATAATAATTCAATTCATTTATTTAAGTGCTAAACAACGGCATAAAGCCAATTACAGTTTGCACATATAATAAAAGGGAAAATAAAACATATAACATAAAATGAAAATATAAATGTATGCATAATAAAGTAAAATTTAAAAGACAAAATCAAACATAACATTTCAGTTTAATAAGATTACAAAATTTCTTATAATCAATGTCACACAGATTAAGGTTACTCCCAATCTGATTATATAAAGAGGATAACCCAAATAAAGGAGAAAATTTAAGAATATTAGAATGACATGTTTGAATCTGATATACATAAGTAGACCTAGTATCATAACTCAAAGACCTAATTGAGATAGTTGAAACTATATTTGATAAAATAACTTGTTTATTAACAATTTTATAAAAATATTTCAAATCCCTATACTTTCGTCTAGATGAAAGATTAATCATTTTACCCTCCCAAAAACATATTTGAAAAACTTCTTTGAAATAGACTGCAACAAGTTACATCCTTGCAAAGAACTAGGGTTCCAAATTATTGAAACATATTCAATAATAAAAAAAAAACAATGAAAAAAACAATTTCCATTTAGTATCATTACTGAACTGATAGCCATGTCTAAGAATGGCATCCATAACCTTAAAAGTCTTACCAACAATCATTACAAGATGAGGAATAAAAGATCCATTACAAGAAAACATAATTCCAAGATCTTTTTGGCATTTAACTGAAATAATTTTATGGGAATTGATATAATAACAAAATTGTAAAACTTCAGATTTTTTGGAATAAGAAACAAAGGAGCATTTATCAAAATTAACTGTCATATTATTTGACTCATACCAAGCACTAAAGTTATCAATATCCTTCTGAAGGAGAACACAATCATTAACTGATATAATTCTTCTAAAAATCTTACAGTCATCAGCATAACTTAACAGAAAAGAATATCTCAAGCAATCCTTAAGATCATTAACATAAACATTAAACAGCATGGGTACTAAAATACTACCCTGCGGAACACTTAAATTGCATTCAAAATTAAATGAAACTTTATTATTGAATTTAATATATGCTGTACGACTACACAGAAATGATTGAAACCAATATACAAGTTTATTAGAGAATCCTATTTTATGTAATTTATGAAGTAAAACACTGTGATCAACTTTATCAAAAGCTTTTTATAGATCAAAATAAATAACATCTAGTCTTAGATGATCCTCAATAGCATGAGCTATATGATCATAAATTGTCAGTCGATTACTATCAATTGATCTATTAGGACTAAAACCATGTTGGGAAGAAGAAATTATCTTACCCACATCTGAAATAATTTTATTATAAATACATCTCTCAAAAATTCATGCAATGGTATGCAGAACAGAAATTGGTCTATAATTAGAAACACAATCTCGATCACCATTTTTGAAGATTGGAATCATTTTAGCACATTTCAAAACACTAGGAAAAGTGCAAGAATTAAGAGACAGATTAAAAACAAATGATGATGATGATGATAATGATGATGATGATAATAATAATGATGATGATGATGATGATGATGATGATGATGATGATAATAATAATAATAATAATAATAATAATAATAATAATAATAATAATAATAATAATAATAATAATAATAATAATAATAATAATAATAATAATAATAATAATAATAATAATAATAATAATAATAATAATAATAATAATATACTTTGTTAGTCAATCAAATATAATAGAAATAATATCTAAGTAATCTTTAAGAATCATGTGCCAAATAAATAACATTTCAAATTATTAATTTCTGTGGATCATGCATGTAGAGTGAAAAAATCAAATAAGCAACATGCAGATAAATCACAACTTAACTAAAGTAAGATTCAAAACAGTTAATAAATTTATTTACAAATTAACAACAAATTTATAATATAATATAAAAAATATATTTACAAAGATAAAATAAGAATTAACATTATTTACCATAAAAAAATATTTACAATAAATCGTAGCAATAAATAAAAGAAACAAAATAAGAATAGCCATTACTCTGGCCATTTCAAAATAAAATAAAATGAAACTTACAATAGTAAAGATAATATGTAATCTTAATTCAGTAAAATAGGATTCTATCATTTGTATTGGGGACAGTTACAATAAATTTCCCAATTTCTAAAAAAAAAAAAAAAAAAAAAAAAACTTAATAAAATACATCTCTTAATAACGTTTAACAAATAAAATATTAAAAGAAAAATTATTAAAGACTTTCTTTGCAGTTTAACAAAATATCATCCTGATATTTGAATATCTGAAAATTTTAAATAAAAAATATGAATATCTCCCTCTATAAAATTAACTATTATGCAAAATATTTAAGAGATAATTTCATAAACTTTTGCAACTGAAATGGGTTTAAAATTAGTTATAATAAAATTTAAAAGAACTATCCATAAATTACATGGCTTGACATTTGTATTACTTTTTGTTTTATACTCTTACATTCATTATATCATTCAAAATCATTTTCATTATTGACAGTCTCATTTTGATTTGAATATGCATCTGTTTGAGCTTAGTGATCTCTACTATTTGTATGAGTATCAATTATTCCTCTCTTAGGTTATATACTATGACATCATCTGTGAAAGAAAATTCTATATACTACATCATACCCTCTCACAAAATTATCTATTTCAAACAGTTTAGTTATTACTTTACCAACTTATAAAACTACTTTTATGATGATGCCTGTAGTGATAGATAGCAATTAAAGTATTGGGTATGGAAAAAATAACAAGAATGACTCAAAAGAGTAAGATAATATCATGGATACAGTGCAAATCATAATAATAGGTCCATATTCATCAGGCACCTAAGATTTAAGTCATGGTTCTACTTATTATAGCATTTATTGATGATAATGAAATGCAACTGTCCATTGAAAGAGATATACAGCTCTATGTTATCTGTATATTTCAATAACTTTAAGATATGGAAATATAATACACAGTCAACAGTTTTCAACATATTTCTAACACCTAGGATTTCATATAAGTATTAATCTCCCAATCATGATCCTATATATCACACACTAAATAACTCACTCAACATCATAAAAGATAGAAACAGAATTCTAAAATAATTTCCAGAATGCAATGTTAAAGACACAACAAAGATCTAAATTCATGTCAAGATGATTTTTAAATAGTTTTCATGCACAAATGATCTTGATTAAAAAAACATACATTCATTCCATACATTTATTTATTTGTTATTAAACAATTTAGAAATCGGTATTAGGTTTTTTCTGCATTTCAACAGATAATATTCATAAAAAATAACATATTAATAACATAATGATGTTATCTTGTGTACACATATTCAAATCCTCATATTAAATAAATATTTAAAATATCCTTTAATGTTTTCAAACATTCCCCACATTAATCAAATCCTTTATAAAAATACACACACATGATAATTTTAACAACAGTTCATTCCACTGTTTAATATTAAATTCAAATAATGTCTAATATTAATCTTAAAATACTAATTATGATATATATTTTTTAAAAAAACAAATACAAAAAATTATTAAGCAAAATGTAATCTAAATAACAAAAAAATTACCAATGATGTCATTATATTAATAAACCATTCACGGTGATCAGCTTCTTAAATAATACATTAAAAAAAAACAATTATGATTGATATTTGCCCTGTTCAGAAAATTACTTTCTGAATACTCCTTTTTTTAAAAAAAAACAACATAATAATAAAGTTAATCTATTTGTAAATTATATAATAACAACAAGTTAGTTTTAAAATAAAAAAAATTAATATTTTAAAATACTAATATTAAACTTAATATTTTAAAATAATAATAATAAAGTTTTACAATTATAAAAGGATTTTTTCCCCTCCTGCTCATAAGCTAAATACTTGTCAGGAATTTGCTTGTCAGGAATCTTGCACTGTTGCCTAGTTACAGTTGGACATTTTACACAAATCATATTTTTATCTTGACACCATATGGAGAAATGTACAAATAATAATAAAATCCAGTAAAATCTAACAAAATCCATGGAAAATATTAATATCCTGGAAGATAAAATTTCAGTCATTTGTGAAAACTTTTATCCACACACTTAATATCTTCATACAATAACAATTCAAAATTCATTTTATACAAAAATATTTCCTTATGTACGTTTTGGTCATTGCATATGTTGCAATATATATGATATAAGTAATACTTGCATTTTCCATCGGTCAAAAATATTAGTAGCAAACATTATATAAATTATTTATTTAATACATTTATCAGCAGACATGAGATTTATGAATTAAAATAAATATTTCTTTCTTTAAAAGTTTATGATTTTTTTAATCCTTTTAAACATATCTTATCACTAAATATTTTTCTTTTCCAGGTAAAAACAACTATATCAATCCAACATTTATTAACTGATAATATTTTTAATCTTTTAAAAAGACAGAGTTCATTATTTCCACATAAATTATGTTAAAATATAATCCTTTTAAAAGTATAAAAGACATTCAAAAGTCATCTTCAATTTGTCTTTAAATACTTCATTTTGATCTCTTTAAAGACAAATCAAATGTGAGTTATTACTATCAATTATAATAAAATAGACATTCATCATACCATAAAACATTTTAAGTTTTGTTTTAAAACAAATGCAGAGTCTTAATTTCATTTTCTTTCTTTCAAGTTTGATATTACAATAAAGATTTTTAATGAATATCCAATTCCTCTTACTTAACTTTAATAAATTAGCTGCATTGCAATATGATAAAGTTATTTCACATAAATGGTCACTCATTCCAAATATACTATTTATAAAAATTACAAAGTTCTTGCATAAATCCTCTCCAGTTTTATTGCAGTATTTTTCTTGATGTTTGGTATTCATTTCCCCAATATCACATTCCATAGAATTATTGATGTCCTAAACTAAATTTCAAGTAGACAAACTGACAGGGATATTTGGTGTTTAGTGATTATTTAAGTAGTTATTCTAATTATATTTCCAAAAAAAAAACACTTTTAAGTAAAATAATAGTAATTTAAAACAAATTACTACTGTCACAATAAAAAATATAGTTATAAATTTCAAACTAAATTCACTTTTAAATTTAAATCACTGTCTTATTCTGAATTTGAATCTGAGAATCTATGAAAAATCTGTCAATAAATCTGTCTAGAGTGGCCTCAACCTTAGTTTTTATACTGGGCTTAATCCAATGATTTCATTGGTCAGTACTGCTTATAATAATCTGCTAATTTACATAGCTACATCTAGTATCATTTTTAAAATTAAGTTTTAAAATTATGAACCAACAATATTAAATATTATCAAATTATTTAATACCTTAAATATCAAATATTTTTATCTAAAAAATTAAATATCCTTATTAAAACAATTTTAAATATTTTAATAACCTAAAATTGACTTATAATATTACACTTAAATAAAATAATAATAATTTTATTCATTACTTTTCTAATATTATCTCTAGGCTGGACATTTGCTACACTTTATTATGTATCAAATTTTTGTTAGCAAGTTAATATTAAAAAAGTTTTTTTCTCCAACTTTATGAAAGCACATATATTCACACAATCACCTACTCATGTGATACTTTCAGTACACTTCAAACTAATATTAAATTTACTTATTATTTTAACTAATATTTTAAACAAAAATAATTATCTTAAACATATAATATAAAATATTTATGACTATAATTAAGCTATGCTACCATTATAGTATCCTTTTAATAAATTATATTTTAAATAATTTATTATATCATTTTATATTTAATTCATCTTACAATGAGTTCAAACTATCTAATATATCTTTATAGCTCCTATCTACTGAGTTTGAACCACTATTACCTGGAATATCAAAATTATATGCTAAAAATAACCTAAATTTAAATTATTTTTAAATATAACTCCTTTTCCAATCCTACCTAACTACCTGTACCAATTATAAAGGTTACAATATATATATATATATATATATATATATATATATATATATATATATATATATTATATATATATATATTATATATATATATATATATTAACATTATTTACTTTCAACCTCTATAGACATTTCCCAATATTTTAAGTCAGTTGATTTTTTTCACAAATATTGCCACTTGAAGCATAGAAATTTTCAATATAGAATGTAAGTAAATAATTTATAAAAAAACAATAATACAATAAAAAAAATTATTTGATCAGTCAACTTTTATAATAATATTATGTTTAATTTCACCAACCCAGATTTCACCTCATATTAGAGCCTTATCAAGGTGCAAATACATGAAAAATTATTTTTCCTTTCTTTTCTTCTACTAACTCCATCTATAGGCTATAACTTACATTTCAACTTCAAACACAAATCAAATATTCCATTTATATTTCATTGCATATATAAAAACAATATTTAATATCAACATATAATCCCGATCTAAATCATAATCATACACTTATATTCTAAAATCCTACATTTATATTACAATATTAATGCAACCCAAATTAAATTTTCCAGCTATCTAACAATATCCATACCAGCCAATTTTACAGGACCTTCAACCATATTCATACACCTTTCAAAATTCTTCTATATATATAAAGTTTCATAACATATTATTTTATTATACTTCTTTACATACTTAATCACCTGAATGTTTTTCTCACAATTCTTTCTATGTTCAGTATTCAAAAAATGTACATAAAAAATCCCTGATCTCATGTCCTTTCTTTTAATTGTCCTATCATGTTCCTTACCCCTTTCCAATGCAGTCTTCTCTGTCTGACCAATATTTATCATACTACAAAACTCACAAATAATCTTATAAACCAACCCTGCCATACCATTTTCATTATTGTCTTCCATATTACATATTCATTTTCCCAATCTGCTACTATTTTTTCATTCTATTTTTATATTACCAGGTAATTCTTCTTTTATCAACACTCTATATACTTTATCAAAATATGGAATTGAAATCCATTTATTATTTATATTTAATCCCTTCTTATTATAATACTTATTATGTTCATTTTTATTTCTAAAAAAATTATTTATATCTTTCCTGTTATATCCCATACTAATATAATCATTTTCAACTTCCAACTTTTGTATCAATGCTACATCCATATCTAAAGTTAATCTGCCATTTTTTCTTTAAATCCTTTTATTGCTGCTATTTTTTGAGATGATGGTTGATATGAACTTGGATCTACTATACCCCTTTTTTTCTTTTTCCTTAATATAATGCTTTATAACAATCTCACCTGTCACATGTTTCTTTATAAAATTATCCAAATATCTTAACTCTCCCTCTCCATTTTCCATTGTAAATCTAATACCACATCTATTATTATTTATTTCATTAAATGCACCATTGATACTCCTATTATTACCCATTATAAGTATATTATTGACATATCTGTGATATTCTATAATTTCCTTTATCCTTATATACTTATCAATTACACTTTCCTCAATATATTCAATCAAGATAGATAACAAAATACCACTAATGGAACAATCCATAATAATCTTACTAATAGAATAACTAAGTCTAAATATATTACCTTAACAATTCACAAGTCAAACTCATTAAATTATTTTAATAAACTTATAATTAATACTCACTTTTTTATATCAATGCTAATTTATTAGTTAGACAAAAGATATCCAAAATTAGCAGTGATACGAGAAAGTAGATATTATTTTCAAGTATGTTAACCCAGTTCTCTATGTTTGACTTGTGAATTGTTGTTACCATAATATATATGGATTTAAGTAGTTCCATGAACTAGATTATATATCATCAGTGTCTTGTATTTAATAGCTATAATTTGTCTACAGGCTTATTAAAATTATTTATATGATAGATAATTGTAGTGTCATATATATATATATATATATATATATATATATATATATATATATATATATATATATATATATATATACACATACATATATATATATATATAATCATTAGAAACCAGTCACCACCTAAACATATCAATATAGATAGTAATCAATATTTTTCACTGTTGTCAAAGCAGCCTCTCTCCTTTTAATAATAAGAGTAGAAATCCACTCTTACTCATGGTCCAGTAAATATATGTGGACACTTAAAAATTGCAACTTGACCACAGATATTGAAATATTGATACAATGAAATTTTTTTAAATAAACCTCCTTAAACATGAAATAAACATGTCTATGTAATGAAGACTAATAAATAGTCAATTATAATAAATGAAATAATACTTAAATCTAAATGGGATAATATCCAACCATTCTATATTGGTATGTTTAGATGGTGACTGTTTTCTAATGGTTGCATATTATCCCATTTAGCTTTAAGCATTATTTCACTTATTATTTAAATAATACATGAATAATTTGAAAGTATTGCAGTTTGTATGTTAAAATGACTATTTATTAATTTTCATTACATGGACATGTTTATTTCTTGTTTAAAGAGGTTTATTTAAAAAAACTTTATCGTATCAATATTTCAATCTCTATGACCAAGTTGCAATTTTTAAGTGTCCACAAATATTCACTGGACCGTTAGTAAGAGTATATTTCCACTCTTATTATTAAAAGGAGAGAGATTGCCTTGACAACAGTGAAAAGTATTGATTACTATCTATATTGGTATGTTTAGGTGGTGACTGTTTTCTAATGGTTACATATCCCATTTAGCTTTAAGCATTAATTCACTTACATATATATATATATATATATATATATATATGTAAGTGAATTAATGCTTAAATATATCATTATATATATATATATATATATATATATAATGAGATGACTTTTGAAGCAATGCTAATGTAAATAATTTAAACTATCCTCTAGGTGCAGTGTTTGATAATTTTATGCTATAAGAAAAGACTTTATTCTGTTTCAAAATTTTATATAAAGGATTATCAAGCATAACTTCAGCCAGGGGAATAAACATTAAATCAATTGAGATATTTCAGGAAAATTAATTCAAATTAACAGATATTTTAATTTACAGAGCAGGGGTATTTCTACCTATTTTAAAATTCTGTAGTAAACGTTCAAACAATAAATGGATAATTATAACCTCTAATATATATCATGTATAAAATGACTTTTGAATTGCTGCTAATATAAGTAATTGCTCTGTTTTCTAGCTGCAGTATTCAGTAATTTTATACAATAATGGCCATTTTTATTGTGCTTTAAGATATTATGCACAAGAATACTATGAATAATTTCTGCCAGACAAATTATTTAATTTAGCAGTGCCTTAAGGGCCATCTCAGGTATTATACATATTAGGTATTATAATTATTCATTGTTATATACCTTACTGTTTTAACATTTTTTGCAGAGTTTTAAAAAGGGGGGAAATAGTTTTGCTCTGTGAATTAAAATAGGATTAAAATAGGAATCAATTTAAATTAAGTTGTCAAGCATTGAGAGGTCAGCGACATCTGCTTTATAAGAAGTTGTCCCAGGTTAGCAGGTTTGCTTCCTGGCTGATGCTATGACACATGAGGAAAAAAAATTTAAATTAATATGTGTGACATATTTTCATTGATTTACCATTTACTCTTTGGCAAAAGTAATTCACAATAATCCTCTATATAATATCTTAGTGTGCAATAAGAATATTAGTCATTTTTACAGCATAAAATTACTAAACATTGCAGATAAAGGTCAGATCAATTATTTAGCAGGGTTTCAAGAATCATTTTGTGCATTACATGCATTACACATTGTAATTTATCCAACATCACATATCATTTGAACATGTATTTACAGAGATTTAAATGGGTACAAATAGCTCTGCTCTGTAAATAAAATTACTAACCAATTTAAATCACAATCTAACAATACAAATGTTTAAAGCACTTGGAAATAGTGTTTTCTATTATTTTAATGTTTCTCTGTTTTATACAATAGTCATATTGTTAGATTGTAATTTATATTGTATACTAACAGAAGTATTGTATTTATTATTTTAACCAATTTAAATTAATCTGTTGTAATATTTTGGTTGATGTAACACTCACTCTCCTGGGTGAAGTTATTCATTATAATCTTCTGTATAATATCTTCAAGCAGAATAAGACATGATCATTTTTGTTGTATATAATAATCAAACATTATTGCTAGAGAGCAAACCAATTAATTATATTCAGCACTTCAAAAGTCATCTTATGTAATACAAACAAACATATATATATATATTGAACCGTATTCGAATATGTGGATTCGAAACACCGGCCTCTTAGGCAGAGAAGAACATACTCGGAGAGTATGTATGCCCAAATGATAGCTATAAAGTATATAACTAACGTTACATTTCCAGGACATAACTTCTTCTCGACTGTTGAGTTCAACACCAAGTTCAAAGCACTTTTTTTGTTTGTGTATAAACACGGGCGCCAGCTGCTTATTCTAAAAGAATAGACAACGCACTTTGAATAGTGGCAACTAACCCAACGCCTAAATCCACGACTAGCTCAGTTGTTTGTAATCACTAATAGATTATACTTAATTAGTGGTTAAAAGACTTGATAAAGAATTTGTTAAAAAGAATTTATAAAAAGAATTGTAAAAGAATTGATAAAAAGGAATTGATAAAAAGAATTGACCGACAAATAAAGTTTAATTTTAAAGATAATTTATTAACTAACATTTATTTTCTAAATTTAAACATTTTATAATTCTAATAAAACACACGCATATTTTAAATTGACATTTCTAAACTAGTTTAAATATTCTTGTTTACTTTCATAACAAAACACTGGTATTTATCTAATTTAACTAATAAATATTGATATAAGGATCACGCACATATTAACTCATGCACACACATAATAATATTAAGGTATTACATAGCATTTGAAATTTAATCACACACATATCAATAGTTCATTTATGTATGATATCGAGTTCATATAATTAGACTCTTGGAGGATTCGCACGAATTAATGAAATGCAATGGCTATTACAGTATAAACGAAAATAAGCAAATGTTTTACCTAGGATTTTGAATGTTGACGTAGAATTTTGTTCTTTGGAGGCTGCTTTCGGTGAGGATATTTCCATTATAAATGCTTACCAGCCGGCTGGGACGTTTCCTTGCTGAGTTTCCTGATTTTCACGATTATTGCTATCGGAGACAAATAGATACTGACGGAGATTTTTCTAAGATGTTAAGCTGACATTATTTCACGGGCAGATCTGCTGTTTTCATCGGACATCTGGGCTGGAGGTGAACGTGCGTTCCAAAATATTCTCAGCACTGCATTTTGTTTCTTAACTGACTCAATTAATTTCCGAACTGCACTCTCTCAATAACTTTGTGAACCTGATTGTCTCAACTAATTTGTGGAATGAATTACTGTCCGATAAAAAAGGTCTATTTATACCTGCGCCTTGTTGTCTTTCTGATATCTCCGGCAAAGATCTGTTGTCGAATTCCTTATCAATTAATCCTTTGATAAACGTGTTTTGGAAGATTGCTTAATTAGTAATAGCCATGCAGAGATGTTTTATATTTTATTAATAGCCATTGCCGTGTTTTTTAATAATAATCTTCTTTAACTTTATAATAACATTTATTCTATTGTTGACAATCGCACATATATACGGTCATATATTTTTAATACAATTTACTATTTAGTTTTAACATTATTTTTTCTTTAATTAAACTTGAATGAAAAGAGATTTGTATATTTATATTTTTACGAACACTAATAAAAACTATTTAATTCCTATCCTTTTCTAAAACAAACTGAATAAACTCTTTAACATTTAATTTTATGTTTTTCTTTTACGAACGATTACTTTAATAATAATTTTAGATAAAAATTATATGTGCCTATATCAATATAGGTACATTACACTGCCCTTCCTTTTGAGAGTAAAATGCGTCATTTTTGACCATTTTATCTCTGACAACATTAAATCTTAATTTATTATTCTTTCTAAGTTTGCTTTTTGGTATCTTTTCCTTTCCATACTAAGGGCAATCTCCAATTATGCTTTTCTTCTTTCTATGCTGGTAACATTGCTTACAATGTTCGTCCTGGATAATGACCACGAGGACAAACTAAATTTGTGGCACAGGGATCTTTTGTAAACGAAGCTTCGGCTGCCGATTCTCTTGATCGGACTTTGACTAAGAAAAGGTGGCTGCAAATGGCAGGAATTTCAACTGTCCATTTTCGACTTACGCCCTGGAAAACGATTGCCGATTCTCTTGATCGGACTTTGACTAAGCAGCTACAATGGCAGGAATTTTCAACTGTCCATTTCCGACTTACGCTTTGGAAAACGAGGTACGACTTACTCTGGTTGTTGCCAGTGCGCTTTTTAAAAGAGGAATGATCCCGGCCAATCCGTTATGGGTGCTAGAATTTATCCAGTCGAGAGCCTTAAACTTAATCCTTATCTAACTTATTTCAATACTACCCTCATCCCTTTAGATTCAAACCCTTATACGCTCCTAATACAACTTAGATTGACTTTATATTATTTATCACTAATCTTACAATATTATTTTAAATACACATGAACATTACTTTAACATATTTATTTATATTATTCTGAACTATTACGAACATTATCTTACATATTTATTTAACTTACAATACTATTCTAAACTATCACGGACATCAATTTACATATTTATTTATATTACGATATTACTTTTAACCCATTACTTTAACTTATATATTAACGTGCGTGTACTCAGAAACTATTTTATTTTACTACGAATATTTTATTTATTTTCTACAGACATATTATACTTATTTATTTAACTTGATTTTATTGATTTTTATTTATTTGAACTGTTTATTTACGAACATTTCCTTAATTAATATGTGCGTGGAGAAAAAAAATCTTTTATTTTGCGAAGCCTCCGTTATTATTATTTGATAAAACAATCCATCATTTTAAATAGCGAAATTCTAATTCAGGCTTTTCACCTACGTCAAAATAATTATATTAGACTCATAGTCCATTTCCGGTCCTTTTTGTTTATTTCCTTTACTATTCCGCCCGATTACTAACTTTTAAGCTATGTCAGGCGGTTCCTTCTTTCTTTCTACAAATTCTATAATATAAACTAACCTTCCTCTCTTATCGGTTCCGTTTTTATATTTTATTGCTTTATCTCTTTCTCTTTCTGTTCTGTTCTCGACTTCGTAACTCAGAAAACCTTTATACCTAGACAAACTCCGAATTACTTCAATCTGGGAATATTTTTTTCTACGCTTTCTCTTTGTTTTAAATCTACGTCTACAGCGAATGCGAACGTTTACTTTAACCTTTTTAAATTTTTGTAAAAACTCTTTTACGCGATTTTCTACCTTTTGATCTACATAAGTTTCTACTTTATCTGTCACAACGCTATCTGATTCTAATTCAATTTCTACCTCTTTCGTGACCTCAACTCCCTGACTTTCTTTAATTAAATCTAACTCTATAACTTCTTGGTTCTTCTCTACCTTTACCGTTATCTCACATCTTATTTCTCTTACTTCTGCTCTGAGTTCTTTAATTTCTGTTTTAACCTGACTAAATTCTGCCTTCAATTCTGCTTTGAGTTCTTCTTTAAGCTCTTGTTGGCTTTGCTCAAATTTCTGACACAATTCTTGTTGACTTTGTTTAATTTCTTGACGCATTTCTTTTATCAATTCTGCTTTGAACTCTTGCATCATATTCATCATCATTTTCATCATCATTCGCGTCTCAGATACTTCTTCTTTCTCCTTTTCTACTAACTGGGGATTTTTAAAATATATTGGGCTTTCTTTCGGATCCATTTTCGAAAATTTCAATTTCAAAGTACTAGCGCTTATGTTAAACTGAATTTAATATACGACTTATTTATTTATTTTTCTTACTAATACGGAAACTCACGTTAACTCCAGCCTATTGTCCTTTTCACTACCCGCTCTTAATGCTTTAACTCCGCCCATAACACCCAATTGACTCTGATTTGATAGCATAAATGTCAAAATCTCTTTTCATTTCGAAAAAAAAAATTTTTCGGTCAATTCTTTCTTTTTTAAATTAAAACACTTTTACATACGTAATTTAACTTTTTAGATTTTTATTTTCAACAAGAACAAAGTATTTAATTAACTGTCATTTATGACAAGTTCGGCCCACGTTGGGTAAAGCCATTGAACCGTATTCGAATATGTGTATTCGAATCACCGGTCTCTTAGGCAGAGAAGAACATACTCGGAGAGTATGTATGCCCAAACGATAGCTATAAAGTATATAACTAACGTTACATTTCCAGGACATAACTTCTTCTCGACTGTTGAGTTCAACACCAAGTTCAAAGCACTTTTTTTGTTTGTGTATAAACACGGGCGCCAGCTGCTTATTCTAAAAGAATAGACAACGCACTTTGAATAGTGGCAACTAACCCAACGCCTAAATCCACGACTAGCTCAGTTGTTTGTAATCACTAATAGATTATACTTAATTAGTGGTTAAAATACTTGATAAAGAGTTTGTTAAAAAGAATTTATAAAAAGAATTGTAAAAGAATTGATAAAAAGGAATTGATAAAAAGAATTGACCGACAAATAAAGTTTAATTTTAAAGATAATTTATTAACTAACATTTATTTTCTAAATTTAAACATTTTATAATTCTAATAAAACACACGCATATTTTAAATTGACATTTCTAAACTAGTTTAAATATTCTTGTTTACTTTCATAACAAAACACTGGTATTTATCTAATTTAACTAATAAATATTGATATAAGGATCACGCACATATTAACTCATGCACACACATAATAATATTAAAGTATTACATAGCATTTGAAATTTAATCACACACATATCAATAGTTCATTTATGTATGATATCGAGTTCATATAATTAGACTCTTGGAGGATTCGCACGAATTAATGAAATGCAATGGCTATTACAGTATAACGAAAATAAGCAAATGTTTTACCTAGGATTTTGAATGTTGACGTAGAATTTTGTTCTTTGGAGGCTGCTTTCGGTGAGGATATTTCCATTATAAATGCTTACCAGCCGGCTGGGACGTTTCCTTGCTGAGTTTCCTGATTTTCACGATTATTGCTATCGGAGACAAATAGATACTGACGGAGATTTTCTAAGATGTTAAGCTGACATTATTTCACGGGCAGATCTGCTGTTTTCATCGGACATCTGGGCTGGAGGTGAACGTGCATTCCAAAATATTCTCAGCACTGCATTTTGTTTCTTAACTGACTCAATTAATTTCCGAACTGCACTCTCTCAATAACTTTGTGAACCTGATTGTCTCAACTAATTTGTGGAATGAATTACTGTCCGATAAAAAAGGTCTATTTATACCTGCGCCTTGTTGTCTTTCTGATATCTCCGGCAAAGATCTGTTGTCGAATTCCTTATCAATTAATCCTTTGATAAACGTGTTTTGGAAGATTGCTTAATTAGTAATAGCCATGCAGAGATGTTTTATATTTTATTAATAGCCATTGCCGTGTTTTTTAATAATAATCTTCTTTAACTTTATAATAACATTTATTCTATTGTTGACAATCGCACATATATACGGTCATATATTTTTAATACAATTTACTATTTAGTTTTAACATTATTTTTTCTTTAATTAAACTTGAATGAAAAGAGATTTGTATATTTATATTTTTACGAATACTAATAAAAACTATTTAATTCCTATCCTTTTCTAAAACAAACTGAATAAACTCTTCAACATTTAATTTTATGTTTTTCTTTTACTGAACGATTACTTTAATAATAATTTTAGATAAAAAATTATATGTGCCTATATCAATATAGGTACAATATATATATATATATATATATTGAACCTGATTGAAATCCGGTTAAGGGGGGGATAAAAAAAAAAAAAAATTATTAAGTTTTAATTTTCATTAAACTTAATTTTGTGTTAAATCTTATTTAATGTTTATCAGTTTATTTTAAAATAGTTTTCTTATACCGCTTGTTTTTACTTTAAATCAATTAATTAAAAACAAAAAAAAAAAAAAACAAGCAACCTAGCTAATTACATTCCTGTGGCTTTTATGTTAATTATTGTAAACAATTCTAAAAGCGGAGATTTGATTTCTATGTAGTTGTTTTCGTTTCAATAATCCCTGGGTAGAATTCTTAGATAGATTGAGCGGGAGATTAATATTTGCCCTGCCTTAGGCATAGAAATTGGACAACAAGGAAAGTGTTTCGCGGGAAATGGAGCGAGATATAAATAGCCCTGAAAATTTGGAGAGTTAATTAATTCATTATTCGTAACTAGACAAGCTGTTTCTAAAGTGAAAGTTTATATCAGTGCGGACATTTAAATTCTTAAAGGACATCAGCTGTTATTAAATACTTTTGCTTGCAACAAGATGAAAAATTCTATACGTGTTGTCAAAACCCGAATGGCTTGCTAACTCAACAAAAGACGGATCCCTGACTTCCAAATTTGCTCCAGTAATGCCTTAAACACCTACAAGAAGCCAGAACCTTGTTACATCTACCTTGCCATGGTTGAAGAACCTGAAAATGAACTTAAGTAAAAGTGCGCACTCTACGTGAACATTGCTTTTACCGAAAGGTAACTATTTTCCTTTTATTCTTCCCAGGGTAAATTAATTCTCAGTAAATCTCCGCTCAATCTAATCATAAATATGTATTCTTAAATAATAGTTATACTCATATTTAACCTTTATTGTGTTTTCTTATATTTTTGTAATGGGTTTTGGAATCTTAGTTTTAAGATTCCCAATTTGCTTTCAGTTTTGTTTATTGGAGAGTGACGAATGAGTTTTATATTTATATTTTTATGCCTACAACTTTTTATAAATGCTTTAGCGGTTGTGCATTTTAAATGCTTACCTGTAATTATTTAGTATTCAATAATTAATTTGTAAACACTGTGTTTGCGCTTTCACAAATCTCCAAAAATCTTTTGGCTGGCGACTTTATCATCTAATTTACCACAAGTGGATATTTCGTTTCTAATATCTCTAAAAGCAGAAATTAGAATTGTGTTTTTCTTTGTAATTTTATAAGTCATCAGCAGGAAGATAAAATTTATCCTTTCTTAAATTACAGGTGAGCAATACTTTTGTTCTGCTAGAGTATTTAAACTTTTAATATTTCGTACTCATGTGCACTCTCCGATAGATTTCTTTTTGTATTTATTATGTGTGCTTTAAATTTATCAGAGTGTGTACTCAGAATTTGTTTGTAAGTTTATTTTCTTTAAATGCTGGGTAGACGTAATTGTTTTTCTAATTATTTACTTGTCCCTTATTGAGACCTTTTCTTATTAATTTTAAAGTAATTTTCGCCAATCGTTTGGCTGGGATTCACCAGTTTTTAATTGTTTTACTTCCTTTCAATCTTATTTTTCGGTTGTTCTTGAGGTGGATCAATCACCATTATTTTAAACGTAGTAATAGGTGCAGTTCTTACCAATATAAGGACATTCGAGGTCTGACCATGTTTAGATCTCGAAAAGCTCATCGGCACTGGCTTCTTTGATCTATTTCAAGGACGTATTGTTTGAATATCTGAAAGTGAAACCAATGTTAAGATGAATCCTCGGCTGAATGAAATTTGATTCCTCCCTTTTAAATTTGTTTATTAGAGAATCAGTAGATCTGCCAGAGCATTGCATTTAGTCTTTCTGGTACATGCCTGAGCTAATCATATTTGTTAACTTATAAACTTTTCTTATAAGTTAATTTTCTCTTAATAAAATTTTATTAAATATGTTTAAACTTAATTTGGCTGATGTTTGTCTTTGTGCTTTTGTCTCAATTGTCTAAACAATTTAAGATCTCTTGTTTCTCCCTGAGTCTAGTCAGCGCAAACCATCATCATCATCTATTCTGATCACAATAAACAAATTTTCCAGACACGTAGTGGTCTGGTGGCGCCCTCTGTATCAGAATAGATTGATAGACGAAATTAAAAGCTTTTGTCCGGCACAATATATATAAATATAAGTATTGTTTTTAATATAATTGCTATTTACTATATTATTAGTCTTTTATTTTATTTTTAATAACAATTCTAAATCCAGACTCATTTGAAATTATATAATATAGATATTTAAAGTCTTGGGTTTACAAATATACTATATTCAAACCACAGAGATTATCTGTTATGAATCATCATCATCAGCCATTATCAATCCACTGCAGGATGAAGGTCTCTCCAAGTTCAATCCATCTTCTCCGATCTTTAGCTTCTCTCTACATATCATCCCTGCACACTTTCTTATTTCATCCATCCATCTCACATGTGGTCTCTTTCTGGGTCTTTTACAATCTCTTGGAATCTAGTTTAATATTATGAATAATATTGTTTATTGATTTCATTCACCTCTTTTTTTCAATTTTCATCAGTTGGTTTTCAAAGAAATGGCTGCCGTTCACTACAAAGAACAACATTAAGTGTTTAGAAAATACCCCATATTTTTTATTTTTTAAATTCGGTGAAAATCTTCTAAATATTATATATTTTTACAGGAATGGTTTGTTTACTTGTGAAAATATTTAGAAAGCTACGATATTTCAAATTTATATATATAAATTTTATCTACAATTCTTACAAAATCCAGAATAATAAGATAAATGTGATTTTCACCTTTGCTTTTAAAATGATTTAGACAAATACTGTTAACTGATGGCATAATTTCAATTTATAATGTCGTTTTTTTTTTAATTGATTGTTTGCCTATTTATATCATAAATGAATTTATCAAAAAAAAAAAATTACACAAAACTTCAACTAGATGAATAATATTTATTGTGGAATGTTCATAAAAATCTTATAATTGTAATATTCGAGCGTCACATTTATTTAGCACAGTAATTGTTTATATATATATAAACAATTGTTTAATGTATATATTGTTTCCAAAATTAAAATAAAAATGAGTTGTCTAATATTAAAATTATTCCAATAATTGTCTTTTTAAAAGTTTCAGACTGCATTATTAAAACCAATTTCTAAAAGTGTCGTGTGAACAATAGTGATTTCCTTTAAAGTAGAAATTTGCAAAAGTAAAAGGAAAGGCTTAGAGTTTTAAGTTCTTGTATTTTGAAGAGCTTAAGGAAATTAATTCTGGAAATAAATCATTATATATATATTTTTTTATAAAATTGTATTAACTTCTTAATTTTCATATGGGTTTGTAAAAGTTTATATTATATATATGAATTTAAAAATTTCATACTGCCTAACCTATACCAGTAATTATAAATAAAATAGAAATTCATGTAACAGTAAAACGTTGTTGTTTTTTTTTTGCTAATATTGTAATGTTATATGAATTTCTATTTTATATATATATATGGTATATTTAAAAATTCGAAAATAAAACAAATAAAAATTAATAATGATGAGTTAGAAGCAAGTTAACAACTACAGATACTTGGTCAGATTATTAATATAATTGGAAACAGAGGATAAATTAATCATAGAATTAAAGTTGCATGGAGTGTTTTGGCAGAAATAATGTTAAAATGAAATATGCCAATGTGTTTGAAAAGAAAGTTTTTTTAATAAATGTGTTTACCAATTCTTACTTATGGATCTGAGACTTGGACATTTAACAAAAACCACTCAACAAATTATGGAAAGATGTATAGTAGAAATAACAAGAAGAAATGAAAGATGAAATATATAGGTAAGAGAATAAGCACATATTATTAACATTATTGAAACAATCAAGATAATAAAATAGAGTTGGTTTGGACATATTGTTAAAAGAGATGATAATAAATGGTAAGTTGAAATCTTAAACTAGTTCCAAAAGATTGTTAAAAATATATAAAAAGCTCACATGTGAGATGAATTGATGAAATAAAAATGTGTGCTGAATTGTTGCAGAGAAGAGAAGCTAGAGACTGGGGAAACTGAATTAAACTTGGAGACACTTTCATTCTGCAGTGAATCAATAATAAAAATAATGATGATGATATAAACATGTATATACATGTATATAGTATCATTTTTATAATCCCATATAAAAATTAAACCATATGTTTAGCAAAAGAATAAAACAAACAAAAAAAATTTCTGATAAATATTATTTTACTCCTTTTTTTTCTGAGCATTCAGTGGAAGCCAGACTAGGTAGAAAATATTCAAAGCCTCTATCCCACTCCCCTCTCAAATTAAGATTAAATATTCATGCTTAACAATACAATAGTATTAAATTCATAAAAAAGGTATGTAGTAATATATTTTAAATTGGTTAATACTACCTAAGTTTTATTAGTACTATATTGTTAAATCTTTAATATTGCAATTGAAACAACAGTCGATATATTTTCTAGAAAAAAATATTAATAATTCACAGAATATTAAAAATCAAACCTGTTCATACAAATAAATGAATATAAGAAAAATAAAAATATATATTTAATTTATAATCTAAGTTTAAAAATAGTGATATATTTTCCTATTAGGTAAATAAAAATAATCAAAAGGTTTGTTGTGAGGAAAATCATATAACATTCACCGCTGGAAGTGACAGAAAATTTTTAAACTATTAAATCCATCTCTCATTTACAGCACTAAACTATATAGTAGCATTCATGATAGATAAGAGACTGAGTACTAAAATTAGGAACAGATTAGAAGTATTTGCAATGTAGTAATGGAGAAGGCTGGAACAAATGAGTTGGATGAATTAAACAAATGAAGAAGGTTTGGAAAGACTAAATTAAAAAATAAGATTGATTGAGGAAATTGGAAATAGAAAGAGAAATTAGATTGGATATATATTAAGAAAAAAGTACAGTTTAATAAAAGATTTTTTGGAAGGAATGATGAGTGGAAACAAGAAGAAAGGAAAGAAAAGATTGACATGGATGATTATGATATAAGAGATGAAAAGAACAACATGTATTTGAAGAGCTGGTAAATGAAGACAATGAATTGACAAAATAAATCAATTGTTAATATGACCACTCTCTGGACCAGTCAATGGGACTGAATACTATTGATTGATTGAAAACTGTAACATTATCTAATCTCAAATTCCACTTCTATAAATGGCTTTGTAGAACAAGAAATATTAATATATTAAATGCCCCCCCCCCAAATATTAATGAATGGGAAAAGATTAATATATTTAATTAATAATAATAATAATAATAATAATAATAATAATAACAACAACAACAACAATACTACTACAACTGAAGTTTAAATAAATTTATAGACTCTGAATAAAACCAAGTAAGATAAATATATTTTGTTGTAAATAATTAATAAAAAATTTTGATTTTTTTTCTATACTATTGTGATGCAACACAATGCCACTATTAGGAAGAGAATTAAATATAACAAAAATAATATAAATAAATATAGTAAATGGATAAAAGGAGTCATAAAAACACTTGGATTTTTACACAACATCAAAAAAAAAAGATAACTCGTACCTATTAGATCATAAAGATAACAGAAGAGAGCTCTCTCTATATAGTTTTATATATATTTAATAACATTTGGATAAAAATTTCTGTTGCTAGAGAATATTTGCTTAGTGAATGGATGAGAAACGAGAGTTGAAATGTAGAGAAATAGATTTAATTTGATTTGGAAAGATAAAAAAAAAAAATATTGCTAATGTTTGGAAAGTGGTTCAATATGCCAACATTTTAAATATAAAAGGAATTTTGTGTGTGCGTGTTTACTGCAAGGAGGCTTTAAAACTAAGTGACATGTAAGATCAGTTGGATATTATGAAGTTTTTTACTAAAAAAAAAAATTCAGTTTAAGTAAGAGAGTGATTTTTTTGAGAAAGAAGGTAAGAGAAGTAAGTTTAAGGGAGCACATGTTTATCAATCAACATTTTTAAAAGAAAATTTTTTTCTTTTTATATAAAAAGATTTGAAGAGTGTATAAAAATCATAAATTTTAATATACAGTAGGGGAATTGGAAAAATAAAATATGGATTGCATTTGTATCCCACAATGTATGATTGTCAGAAAGAAATTAGGCATGCTTTGGTAGGGTGTATGGTTAAGTGATATGGTTTTTTATTTGAAATGCTTAAATAAGACTAGGAAGAATATAAAAAGTGTATGATTGTATAGATCAGTTATAAATATGATAAAAGAGGTGAAAAGTGATTTATAAGTGTAGATAATTTTTAAAAAAAGTCATGAGAAATGGAGGAAAATGTAGATAAGGATGATAGAATAGAATATATATTTTGTGGAGTGACAAGAAGTATGGATAATAAAATAAGTAGTGCAATGGAGATAGTCAAAGAATAAGTAAATAGAGGAAGAGGTAAAGGATGTAAAATGAAAATTAAAAGCATTAGTCATGAAATGTGAGCAGATCAAAGAATTAATGAATAAAAACATTAATGAAATAGATAAGAAAGTCCAGAAGGTGGAAGAGTATTACAGATGAAATAGAGATAGTAAACAATGAGACAGTCTTGATAGAGGACTCACTAATTAGAGAATATGGAGATGTAATTGCAAGGTAAGACAGAATTAGGTATGTAAGAGTATGTTTGCCGGAAGCTAGAATTATGGATGTAACAGATAAGGTAAAGAAACAGGGGAGTAGAGATATTTATGATATGTTAGAGACAAATAATTTGTCAGAATGATTAAAGAGAGTAATGGATGAGTACAAAGAATTGATTAGTAGTTTGAATATGGTTAAGATAAGAGTAGGAGTAGTTGGACTATTACCAAAATTTGACAATAGGTATATGTTAGATAGGGCATGTTCTATAAATAAGAGATTGAAAAAATTATGTGAGAGAAATAATATTATGTTTATGGATATGTTGAATATTTATTAGTAAGAGGGAGTTATATAGTAAAACTGGATTGCACTCAGCAAAACAAGAAAGTGAAGCATTGGGGAGTTTGATTTATAAAAAAATATTATAGTTTGGAAAATTTATAAAGGGGGGGGGGTTGTTTTAAATTACAGTATTATCAAAAAAAAGGTTAAGAATGGATGGGATGTAAGAAATAAACAAAGGATAGCTGATTCAGATATAAATGTATATGTGGAGAACTAATTGGTCTATAAAACTAATGATAAACAAGCTAATTACAAAAGTAATAAGAAAGAGTCAAAAGAATTTATAAACGGGGAGTAAGAAAGTAATAAATTGCTAAAATTGAATATTTGAATATGCAAAGTAGCAGGAGACCAGAAAAGTGGCTGGAATTTAAAAAGCAATTAAAAACAAAGGGATTGAGATATTAGCAATAGAGGAAACACATCTAAGAGAAGAAGAACCTATACTGGAATATTTGTTATGATAGGATATAAATAGACCAGAAAAAGAAAAAGGGGTGGTGGTATAGGAGTTATGTCAAAAAAATATGTAAATACTGTAAAGTGTTAAGAACATTTGTGGTTTGAAATAGGGTTAGGAAAAAGAATAGATGATGGATATAGTGTATATGACCACTGGAGATAGTCAAACTATAATGGAGTAAAATAGCCTAGTTAAAGATACACAAAGTTTTAAAAAAGGGGGGAACAAAATAATGGTTATAGAGAATATGAATGAGCATATTGAAGAAATTGATGATGTGTATAACAAGAATGGACAGCTTTTGAAATTTTTTTGTAGGAGAGTGAATGTGAGCATTGGAAATTTATCAAATATATATAAGGGATAACATACATGGTCTAAAAATAATATATCTCACACAATAGTAGAAAAAGGGAATAAATAAAGTATGGCAAATTAAAGTGTTTGATAAAGAAGAGAGAGTATGTAATAGTCTTCTTTATAATAGAAATGATTAGTAATATAATGAAAAACAGTAATGAAAGTAGAAAGGATGGTGAAAGATGTGGATGGACAATGAATGATAAGAATAAGTTAGAAGAATATAAAATAAAAGTAGAAGAAATCATGGAAAAGTTTGTTGGGGGTGAATATAAGGACTGGTATGGTGAAGTAGAGAAAATGGCAAATAGGATTTTAGATGAGAATATTCAGAGGAATAAAAGTAATAGAAAAGTGAGAATCATGAAAAATGTAAAAGAGAGCAAAAAAGCATGCAGAGAATATAAATCTGCTATGAAAACAAAGAAGAAAAAAAAGATGTTACTATTAAATGGGGAAAAATTTTTTTTTAAAAAAAAAGAAGTTGCCTAAAATAGATAATTATATAGAGAGAATGAAATTAAATAATAAATTATTGGAAGATATTAATAAAACAGGAAGAGATGGGAGTAAAAATTTTGGAAATATATTAAAAGAAGGAATGTAGGAGAGAAATAGTATTACTAAATGATGAGAAAAAAGAGTGTAGCTCTAGAAAAGAATTAGAGATAATCTTAAATAAGTATGTAAAGATATAAAAAGATGTTAGATGTGAATGACAGAGTAATAAAAAACATAAAAGCATATAGTAATGGAAATATTAGTTTTACAGAAAATGAATGAGGCAGGGAAGAAATTGAAAAGTGGAAAGGCAAGAGGTTTAGATGAATGGACAGCAGAGATGGTGATAAATTTGGGAAATAGGGCAAAATTAAATCTATTATCATATTTTAATAAGATGGCACAGAAGAGAGAATTTCCACATAGCTGGAATAATACAAGAGTTAGGCTACTATTTAAAGGAAAGGGTAAGGATCATAGAATGTTAAGCAATTATAGACTTATAGTGGTAATGCCAGCTGGAAGGGTTGCAAAATGGATTGAAGAAAATAATATAGTGGGAAAAATGCCAGAAGGTTTTTGATCAGATAGGCATATAGGAGATAGTTTATTTGTAGTTACACAACTTATAGATATGAGTAGGAATACATGTAGACAGTTAGTTATATATGTTTTTTTACAGATATAGAGAAGGCATATAATAGAGTAAAAAGAAGTAGTAGATTATGGGTAAGTTTAGTAAATTTGGGAATGAATGGACTTTTAGTGGATTTTATTAAGAAAATATGAAATATAGAATCAGTTAGAATTAAAAATGGGGTGGAACTATGGAAGGGTGCCTTATGTCAGCTATTTTGTTTTTGTTATATTTGAAAGAAATGGAGAGAGCAATAGAAAAATTAGGAAAAGAGGTAGAGATACCATTATTAGATGGCAAGGGAGTGTGTATATTTTTAGGATTTTTATTTACTGTTGATATCTTTTTGTGCACAGAAAGTATCAAAGATATCAAAGTTATGCTGAATATATAAGCAATGGTGGGTAAAAGGATGGTGATTAAATTTAATGAAGAAAAATCAAAAGTAATGATAATAAATTCTGGGGAAAGAGAAGAAAAAAATTTTTTATTGGGGGATATAAAATTAAATGTGGTGAATAGTTATAATTATTTAGGAATCATCTTAATTAATCAAAGAAATTGCTTGGATGAATGAGAGAAAAAAATTTATAAATTAAGCAAAGAAAAGAAAGGGACTGATAAAAAAATTAACAGTGTTTTCATATAATAAATATGATGTAGCAAACATTATATGGAAATGAGTGCCAGTAACAGAGTTATCTTATGGTAATGATGCATTATGTATTAGTAAAGGGGTGTTAGATTACTTAGAAAAAGTATGAAAAGAAGTAAGAAGACATGCATTAGATGCACATTTGTGGAAGGCAATCAATAAACACATGCTCTCCTAAATTCACACTCAAATGTTACCCTCTTTCACAAATAAAACTCTCTTACTTAAAGTGAAAAATTTTTTAATAGCAAACCTTCTAAAATCCAACCAATCTTATGTATAACTTAATTTTAAAGCCTTCTTGTACTAAACATACACACACAATATTTTTTCCTTTATATTTAAAATGTCAGTGTATTGTATCACTTTTAAATGTTAGCAATATTTTACTCAATCTTTCCAAATCCAATTAAATCTATCTCTATGCACTCCAACTCTCTTTTTTCAATCCATTCAATAAGCAAATATTCTCCAGCAACAAAAAAATTTCCAAATGTTATTAAAATATATATAAAACTTTAACTTAGGCTTACAGAACAAATCAGCCATGTCAGCATAACAAGGCAGTCAAAAGTTTTTCACTTGAACACTTTCTATCGTTCCATCTGTTGGGCATTTGTGAAAATGCTCAATCTTCCTGTTTTTATAAATTTTTTACTTTATATTAAAACAAATCAACTGAACTTGATTTTCTTTTAATTTAATTTGATAATTGAATAATGTTCTTACAAAATCCCATTTGCCCATTTTAAATATTTAAAAACTGACCTGTAAATATAACAATATACCATAAATATCATCACAAATATTTACATAAACAATCATAATATTAGAATACATGTATAATATAATATACTTGGAGTTTAGATGTAATTGTAGAGGATTTGAACACAGACTTTCAAGCTTACTTCAGAAGATGAGTGCTGCCTCAGTATGAAATATATATATTGAAGATCATTTATCTTTTTCACACATGTGTGGTCATATGTATTGGCTGTATAATAAACAACCATGCTAAAAATTAAAGAATTCATTTTTATTTTAGGATTTTTTTTATGTGAATGAACGAATTAGGATTTATAATAATTTTATGAAATTTTGCTTTAAAATTTAATATTTTCTTACAAAAATTACAATATTTGAAGAGATTTTAACATGAAGTCAAGTTTGACAGGTAATGATGTAATAGATACTGTCATATTTTTCTTTGTATTATAGTCAACTTTAATCATTTTAATTTCTAGAAATAAAACATAAATAATAAATTGAAAGTTTATCTGTGTATTTCTTTATAATAATCAACTAATTAGTATGTAAAAATAATCAAATATACTTATAAACAAGCAGAAAAATATTTAAAGTCATGCTCCAAAATCTTCCCATGAAAACTACACTAGAAGAACATGAACACCCTTTGAGCATTTTTTCTGTCAAAATAACAAAAGAGAAGTTTTTTGATCTCAGCTGTCATAAGATGCTGACTCTTCAGATTATTTTTTACCTTTAAATGAATAAAAGCATTATAATAAAATCTACTTTTTAAAAACACATGTGAGTCATTATTACTTAGGATAATGTTAATACTGTGATCTAAAGTTAGAGAAGAACAACACTTTTTCTGAGGGAACTTTCAATGATTTTAGGTGCTGTGAGGATTTACAAGTTAATAGGGTTCAGTTGACAGCTTTTTTTAAATAATTAGTAGCAAAAGAATTTATTTGAAAAAGTTAAAAAATGTACAGCCAAGTCTAGTCTACAAGTGTTATGAGACACTAGTACAACATATAGGGGGAGGTATAAAATTAAAACTACATAAACTAAATTCAAAATAATTTGATTTTTGCAAAAAGTGACATACTTTGGAATGTATTGAGAGATACACCTATTCAATTTAAAAAACAATATGAAATTAAGACATTTGGAAATTGATCATAGTATCACATACTGATTCTAGTCATTGCAGATTAAAAAGCACTAATACCTGAACAATTATAAAGACAGAAATTTGGAAAGATGATACATAAATATATCAAAGGTTAAGTAATTAGGCATTAAACATATTGATATAAGATTTGTTGGTGAAGAAGCAATCTCTATTCATGCTATCTTTTGCTATAAAATGTTTTTTTTTTCTAATTTAACATATTATCAAGGCATGGAGTTCAAAGAGAGTGTTGTGAATACTAAAAACAAAAAGTATATGTTCTTTTCTGATAATAATTATACTATTAATTAATTAATTAAAAGAAAAGGCTGGGGTATTTTCTGATAGGCTGAATAATAAAGTGAATTCTTATCTTCTCCTTTTCACTTTCTGTGTATATTTTTTCATATATTTATATATATTAAACTTTTTTATATATTCTCCTCATATACACTTCAATGCAATTTTTGTATAATTCCTCCTTTATTTTTCTTACTACTTTTTACATTATTATTTCTAATTACATCTAATTTTAAGTAATTTACCTTTACATACCTTAATTTATACTTATAATTTATTTATTATTATTTTATCTCATTCTATTTTTATTTTTATTTCTATTTTATCTATTATTCTACTTTCATTCTTTTATATCACTATACATTTCTATTTCACATTTCCTTTCCATTATGTCTATCTCTTTTATTACTTTTTCTATTATTTCTTTATAATATTTATATATCCTTATTTTATCTATATATATATATATATATATATATATATATATATAGATAATATATATATATATATATATATATATATATAATTCTTTTATTAATAATTTCTGTTTTATTTTTATTCCTATCTTTATTTTTAATTTTTATTTTTATTTATTTTACTTACCTCTTATATAACTTTCATCTTTTCTTCTACAATTGCATCTGACTATATTTTAATTAAGAAGATAAAGTCAAATCTAAACAGAGATAGGGTGATAAAAACATTATTTTTATAGAATATTTATTAATAATAATAATAAAAAGTATATATAAAAGAATATATATATGAAAATATTTTTTAAAAAAATTAAAAAAATGGGATAAAAAGTTAGAAAAAATTGATAACAGAGAAAATAATTACATTAAAAGAATATAGGAAAAACAGGCTAATTTTTTTTTTTTTTTTTAAATAATCAGTTGCAATTGTAAGAAGAAAAAGTGAACGTTATATAAGAATTAAGTAAAATAAATAAAAAGTAAAAATAAAGATAGGAACAAAAAAAAAATTATTAATAAAAAAATAATATATATATAATTCTTCGGAAAACAATATAATAATTAATACAGTAAACAATATTTTAAAAAAATACAAATATCTACTATAATTTAATAGAAGTATTTTCAACTATCTAAGTAGTCATTATCAACTATATTCAAATTCTATTACAAAAACCATTATAAATGTATACAAAAACAATTATGTCACACATCAATTTTCCCACAATTCATTAATTTTTATATTAGCAGCCTGTCTATTTATCAAATGTTACTTTCCATTTTTTATATAATGATTTTTTTATATAATAATTTTTTATATAATATTTTTTTTCTAATAAAAAAATGGAAAGCAACACTTGCTAAATAGACAGGCTGCTAATATAAAAATTAATGAATTTAATAAATTGTGGAAAAATTGATGTATGACATAATTGTTTTTGTATATATTTATAATGGTTTTTTGTAATAGAATTTGAATATAGTTGGTAATGACTACTTAGATAGTCGAAAGTACTTCTATTAAATTATAATAGATATTTGTGTTTTTAAAAAATATTGTTTATTGTATTAATTATTGTATTGTTTTTTTAATATATTTTATTATATCACATGATCACTATCTCATACTAGCACAATAATTGTTATTAAACAATTCAAAACAAAACAACACTCTCCATATAGTAGTGCCATCTTGTGCTAACAAGAGCAATCAATGGATGCCAGAAGGCTTGTGCATAAAATCCCTATCTAGTGCCTACTCATCCAATATCCCCAGACTAGTTTCTGGCTTGTGGCCTTCATCAGTGAGGAGCCTTGGATCTGAGAGCACTGCACCTAGATATTAGGATCTAATGCAACCCTCCAGCACCCACCTTTTAACTCTATTTAACTACAAAACTATGAGAATGAAATTGAAAACACTATTAATATTTTCAATCCAAGCTCAGTAGCTTTATAGTCATATGGGTCTGAACTCAATTCAGTACCCATACATTTGGTGTCTTTGGCTCTTTAACAACCATAGCCACCACTATCCTATTAGGCAGGATTGGTGTTAAACCACTAAACATCACATGATCACTATCTCATACTAGCACAATAATTGTTATTAAACAATTCAAAACAAAACAACACTCTCCATATAGTAGTGCCATCTTGTGCTAACAAGAGCAATCAATGGATGCCAGAAGGCTTGTGCATAAAATCCCTATCTAGTGCCTACTCATCCAATATCCCCAGACTAGTTTCTGGCTTGTGGCCTTCATCAGTGAGGAGCCTTGGATCTGAGAGCACTGCACCTAGATATTAGGATCTAATGCAACCCTCCAGCACCCACCTTTTAACTCTATTTAACTACAAAACTATGAGAATGAAATTGAAAACACTATTAATATTTTCAATCCAAGCTCAGTAGCTTATATAGTCATATGGGTCTGAACTCAATTCAGTACCCATACATTTTGGTGTCTTTGGCTCTTTAACAACCATAGCCACCACTATCCTATTAGGCAGGATTGGTGTTAAACCACTAAACATCATATGATCACTATCTCATACTAGCACAATAATTGTTATTAAACAATTCAAAACAAAACAACCCTCTCCATATAGTAGTGCCATCTTGTGCTAACAAGAGCAATCAATGGATGCCAGAAGGCTTGTGCATAAAATCCCTATCTAGTGCCTACTCATCCAATATCCCCAGACTAGTTTCTGTCTTGTGGCCTTCATCAGTGAGGAGCCTTGGATCTGAGAGCACTGCACCTAGATATTAGGATCTAATGCAACCCTCCAGCACCCACCTTTTAACTCTATTTAACTACAAAACTATGAGAATGAAATTGAAAACACTATTAATATTTCAATCCAAGCTCAGTAGCTTATATAGTCATATGGGTCTGAACTCAATTCAGTACCCATACATTTTGGTGTCTTTGGCTCTTTAACAACCATAGCCACCACTATCCTATTAGGCAGGATTGGTGTTAAACCACTAAACATCACATGATCACTATCTCATACTAGCACAATAATTGTTATTAAACAATTCAAAACAAAACAACACTCTCCATATAGTAGTGCCATCTTGTGCTAACAAGAGCAATCACAAGATGGCACTACTATATGGAGAGTGTTGTTTTGTTTTGAATTGTTTAATATTTTATTATAATTGGAATACAGACATCTATTAATAATTTACACACACACACACACACACATATATATATATATATATATATATATATATATATATATATATATATATATATATATATATATATGAGAGAGAGAGAGAGAGAGAGAAAATAAGTTTATAGAAGGATTATAAAGAAATAATAGAAAAAGTAATAAAAGAGATAGAGGTAATGGAAATGAAAAGTGAAATAAAAATGTATAGTAATATAAAAAAATGAAAATAGAATGATAGAGAAATTAGTGATAAAAATAAAAATAGAATGGAATAAAATAATAAATAAATAATAAGTATAAATTAAAAGATGTAAAGATAAATTAGTTAAAATTAGATGTAATTAGAAATAATAATGTAAAAAATATTTATATAGATATGAATACAAAATAATGGTTATATAATTTTAGTTTAAATGTTGTAGCTCTGATGAAAACTGCAGGACAGTCAAAACTGTAAGGAAAATAAAGGAGAAATTATATAAAAATTGCATTGAAATGTATGAGGAGAATATATAGAAAAGTTTAATGACATGAAGTTTCTAAAGACAGAATTCAATAACTGATAAAAAGACTTTAAAATAAATAATAGATTAAAACTACATGTAAAATATAGTCATTTGCTGATTAATTATTTTTAATGCCTAGAAAGTGAGATGCAGATGTAAAAAATATAAATCTATTAAATCCAAAACTCTTATATGATATTAATTTACAAAACATAAAGAAATATTTTATTAATTTATCGTTATATGTTAAACCATTTTCATCAACTAACTGAATAAATAAACAAAAATTTTAAAATTTATTTGTACATTTCTGAATACATTTAACTATTAATAATAACACACAAGTTATTACAGAACCAAACATTTTGAGTGATATTATTCTACTCTCTTCTTCAGCTGCTACTGGTCTAAGCAATAATAGAATAATATAGTTAATTGGAACATCATTCTCCATTTAATATTTTCACATTTAAAGCAACTAGTTTAATTCTCTAGCTAGACATTCATTGATCAGACCAACAACATCTAAATAAAATAGAAAAATAATACCAATTCAAAATGTTGTTTTATAATTAACATGTGTGTTATTACTAACAATTAAACATATTTACAAATAGAAATCAAGTTTAAAGTTTTTCTAAAAATATTTAAATGTACTAAATGATGAAAATAGTTCAAAATGTAACTACAAGTAAAATGTTTTCCCCACAAACTTTTAAATAAACAGCGTAATTCTGAAAAACAGTACAAGAATTTGGATGAGTGTATTTAAAGGTATTTTGTTCCCTGCTAACTAATTATTATTTGGAACAACAGCTTGGTGAAATAGTTTTTTGTATTTTTTCAAAATAGAAAATCTGTAGATTCTTGTATATCCCTGAATGGTAATAGTTTAACTTTAAAATAACTGAAAAACAAGTAGGTGAGTGTAAGTTAGTGTGTTTACTAATTCTGTTTATAAGATATGTCATGTGATTGATTTTTACCAAATGAAATTGACATCCAATCTACCCATCTTTGACTTGAAATTATTAAACTTTACAAATTAGTTAGTATCCAGGGCAAATTAATAAAAATAAACTAATTTACATATCTGTCTAGACATTAATTAATTATTACAACTTTAAAATAAATTATTTAGAAAGGCCAAAATTTTATTATAAAAAAAAATAAAATAAAATATTACATAGCGTATTATATTATTTCAAATATAATATTATCTCACATTATTCTTTTAAACATATTTACATTTTTTAACTGATTTAAACTCCCAAAACAGTTTAAATAATAATTTTTTAAAACAAAAATTTTAAAAAAATTATTTTTAACATTAATCTAACAAGAAAGTTAAGATAAAAATTTATACTCCTTGCATTCTCACCCATTAATGCATTTTTTTACTTTAAAAAAAAACTTAATTAATAAAATTAATTATTTATTTTCTTCAATACATTATTTTAAAAAATATTTAATTAAACTAATTTTTATCACAATTATCATAAGGTATATTTCTTATTAGCAAGTTGTTTAAATAAAAATGCACTTTTATTAACAGATAATTTAAATATTAATAACATAACATTAAAGATTTAAACTTGTCTTTAGATTTTAATTCTAATATTGACTTTTAGCACACTAATAGGTAATATTAAGATAGTTTTACTCTTAATGTTTTTACAATTAACTTACTAATATTTTAGGATAATGATGTCCCTAAAACTAAGCATTTTAAAATCATATACAATTACTTATGAGTTTAAAGCATTATAAATAAACTATTAAAATAACCTTTAAAGCTATTAAAATTATAATAGTTGTTATAAATTGGCTCAAAGAATATATCAACATGTAAATATTAAGCAATAAGACAGTTGGCTTACTACAAAAATAAAACTATGAAAAAAAAATTGTTTTAATACTAAGCAATTATATAACTGGGTATATAGCTTTATGAGCATAGATAGATAGATAGATAGATAGATAGATAGATAGATAGATAGATAGATAGATAGATAGATAGATAGATAGATAGATAGATAGATAGATAGATAGATAGATAGATAGATAGATAGATAGATAGATAGATAGATAGATAGATAGATAGATAGATAGATAGATAGATAGATAGATAGATAGATAGATAGATAGATAGATAGATAGATAGATAGATAGATAGATAGATAGATAGATAGATAGATAGATAGATAGATAGATAGATAGATAGATAGATAGATAGATAGATAGATAGATAGATAGATAGATAGATAGATAGATAGATAGATAGATAGATAGATAGATAGATAGATAGATAGATAGATAGATAGATAGATAGATAGATAGATAGATAGATAGATAGATAGATAGATAGATAGATAGATAGATAGATAGATAGATAGATAGATAGATAGATAGATAGATAGATAGATAGATAGATAGATAGATAGATAGATAGATAGATAGATAGATAGATAGATAGATAGATAGATAGATAGATAGATAGATAGATAGATAGATAGATAGATAGATAGATAGATAGATAGATAGATAGATAGATAGATAGATAGATAGATAGATAGATAGATAGATAGATAGATAGATAGATAGATAGATAGATAGATAGATAGATAGATAGATAGATAGATAGATAGATAGATAGATAGATAGATAGATAGATAGATAGATAGATAGATAGATAGATAGATAGATAGATAGATAAGCATGGTTCCCAGATTAATTTATATAACCATTGTAAACTTTTTACTTTTTGTTTTTCTTTTGATTTTTTTTTCCTATCTTCTCCCCCCCCCTCTCCTCAAATTAGAATTGTTTTACTTATTTACTGGTAGCTGCTAATAATTGAGCAATTAAACCCAATGAAATTTTTTAAAAGTTAAATGATTGACATGAATTCTTAATTTGTTCTAAAAAAATATTTCAAAAATAAATAAATGTGAAGGGGGATTCCCAATAACAAGAATTTTGTAATTAAAAATTGTATATTTATTTTTAGATGTTAAAAATTGAATCTCCTTCCAAGTACAGCCATTTAATGCAATGCAACACTCTAAACATATTTTTCACTTTTTGAATTAGTCTAAAAACCAATGCAAACCATCACTTCTAAATTCACAAAAAATGTTTTTGAGGCATTTTTAAATTTGAGGAAATAAAAAAAATGCACATGGACTAATGTCAGTGTATATGACTAATGAGTAAGTTGGATCATTACTGTTTTTATCTAAAAATTGTTTCACACTCAAGGCTTTGTGTGCTAATACATAGGTGAAGTTTGGCCTTCAATCTTTCCACAAATTGGAACATTTTCATTTTATTGCGTCATGCAAATGCTTCAGAATTTGTAGTTTTTAAATACTTGTTATTATAAATGAATTTTTAATGAACAATAGTGATTGTACCAAAAAAATCAGCATTATCATAAGATTGGACTTCACTCACCATGCTTTTTAGAACACAGAAATGTGGTATTTCCACTAAATCACCCATAAACATGTATTTTCCCCAGAGCAGCTTACTGGTAGACTGTTTCAAGAATTACAACTGTTTTCCATGCCATTTTCTCTAACAGAAAAAAAAAATTTGTGTTGTTCCAACATTCAGTCATTGCAAAAAATTACAAATATGTAAGATACATTTAACAAAACATTTACTATGTGGAACCACAGTGTCGATCAATAATGATGGTTGGCAGACTGATGCAGAGGATTCTCTCAAAAAGCATTTACCAACAGAAGCATGTACTGCAAGGTACTTGCCTTCCAAAGATCAATTGCAGGTATTTTGGGGAAATCCCTCATAAAAACAAATAATTTCACATATTTTTATGAAGGAGAATATTAGGCAAAATATTTAAAATGATGTGCTTAATTTTTCCAATTCTGCTGAATTTGAATCATTTCAGCAATTGCAAATCATTTCATGATCTGATCTTTTATAAAATGAAGTTAAAACTACATTTGGCTTGCAGAGGGATTCTTTTATCTTTATTTTTGTCCATAAAGCTTATTAGTGATTATAAACTTGGTTAAATACCCAAGATATAGAAAAAAATATTTAATTAAGCTAATAATATTACAAATTATTTTTAACAAGATCTATTCTAATTAAAATAATGAAATTTTAAATATCTTACAAATATGGCCTAATCTTCAAAGCTTACTTCTCATTAGTAACTCTATCTTTCATGTAACATTTCTGTGATACATTCATTATTCAGTATTTATATTATGTAAAATAACTGACAAAATGCTTTGCAGCAACTATTCATCTTATATTAATAATAAAGCATTATTTATGATAGTAAAATTGAATAATCAATGTTATGGTTTTTCTAAAAATTAGCCTATTAATATAAACAGCTACTATAAAATGAAAAACTACTACATTTACATGGTTGATTGGTGGCACTCTAGATAATTGACAAGAGAAATTTCATATATATATATATATATATATATATATAATATATATAAAAATATAAATATAAACTGTGATATATATATATATATATATATATATATCACAGTTTAATTTATATTTTTATATATATTATAGGATTGAACAGCAAACGCATCACATAATATGATTGGAGGTGAAATTCCTTATGTATCTTCATATATATTTCTAGATGACATATTAATTACCTATTTCACTCTGTCTCTTAATTAAAGTTTAATTTTAAAAATGTGTTTATGTAACTCAGTTTTTGCTGATAAGTTTCCATATTTAAACAGGCTTATTAATATTTAGAAGATTGATTAATATAAGTCAAATTGATTAACCATTATTAATATAAGTCAAATACTTATTATATTTGCATAGATAATCAGTGATGTTGTAGAAAGATGATAAGAGAGATTTTCTTGAAATATACTCAGTACAGAGCAATTGAATAATAAATGTATCACATATTTTGATTGGATTACGACTAAATTTGTTTACATATAATTTTAAGTATTATGTTATTCTATTAATTAAAACATCATAGAAATCTCTTATAAAAAAAATCTCATTTATTGTGAACTGTTAAAAATTTTAATTGCTAACAATTATTTAGACCTTATGTAAAAGGCACAAAGTATTCTACAGTTATTTTTGTAGTTGTTTTTCAAGAATTGTAATTTTATTTATTAACCTAAAGAATTCAATTTTAACAAAATATCCTTATAATGAGATATTATTTTATATAGCGCTATGTTTTTTATGTAATAATGATATTAGCGATTAAGCCAATGCACATGCGCTTTAAAGATAAATTATAAATGAATACTCTCGATTTTTCCAGACACAAGATATAGTATTTTAGAAAGAATAGAAAAATCAAGAGTATTCATTTATAATTTATCTTTAAAGCGCATGTGCATTGGCTTAATCGCTAATATCACTATTACAAAATATCCTTATTTCATTGTTAATTAAAATAAAAATATTTAGATTCCTACCCCCAATAAATTAAATTATGAGGATTCCAGAATAATGGTTAATATTATGTCTAGCTAAAATATTGAGAATACAGAATAAATTAATCTATAATGGGTTTAAGTCTGAAAAGCAGTTTAAATCTAAGTAGAAAAATAATACAAAAGTTGTAATTATAGAAATGAAGACTATTATTATGAGAAATACAGAAAGAAAAAGAAAAGTTAATATTTATTTTATAGATCTTGTGCTGCTTTTTGAATTAGATTATTTTATTGAATATTTTAAATAAAAATGTATAGATTGAAAGAAGAGAAGATTAGTTTGAAAAAAAAATTATAGTTTGAAAAAAGAGAAGATTACTAGTGAACAAAAATACTGATATAACAGAAATAAGCATAAAATTAAATAGTCCTTTCAGAACGTATTAAAATAAAAGATTCATAATATAAGGATACTGTCTGTTTCCTGTTTTTTAAATATTTATTTAACTGATTTACTTAATGAGTGTTGTGTTGATAAAGATGATATTAGTAGTGGAGATAAAAATGTTTATGCAGTAAGCAATAACTACAGATATCAACAATAAATATTATGTTTAGTAAGATTAATAAAACTTGTAGTAAGTTAGACATGTTTATACAAGGAATGGATATAATCAAGATGAGAGTTATAAAATATTAAGAATGGTAGTTGAAAAAGAAATTTCAGAGCACTTAGGGTTTTTAAATATTTATAAAGATATATTTCTATTGATATAAATTGTTTTAAAGCTATACAAAAACTATAGTAAATATATATGCTTTTAGTAAGAGACTAAGTTAGTTTGGGGACCGTCAAAGTAAAAAAAAAAAGATATTAAATATTTTATTTTGAATATATATTTATATTAAACTGATAAAGTTAAAAAGAATAAATGAAAATGGTTGGGAGCTTTGAGACATAGATTTGGAGAAGAATGTGAAAATAAATTGAAAAGATAACATTTATAATGTTGATGTGTTGAAAAAAATAAATGAAAAATAATTGTTGATTAAAATATGAAGTAAAAGTAAGGTAGATTGGGCGTATTAAAAGATAAAAGAAACAAAATAATTGTATTTGGATATTAAAAGATCAAAGAAACAAAATTGCGAGGGGGGGGGGGGGGGGGGGGGGGGGGAAACAAAATAATTGTTTGGAAATCTAAAAGAAAGAAAATAATTGCGAGTGTTCAATGCATAGAGTAAAAACAGAAATCTATGGATATGATTATTGAGCTTATATATATATGTGTGTGTGTTTACGTGTGTGTGTGCATCACACAAACAAATAGTGCATTAATATTTTATCATATAAACACTGAAGTCATCAGATAAGAAATGGTCTTTTTTTTTTTTAAGTGTCATAGCATCGGCCGGGACGCGAACCCGCAACCCGGGCAATTGCCTGCTAGTGCAAGGCAGTCGCGCTGACCTCTCGACCACCAATGCAAGACAAGAAATGGTCTTTTTAAACTCAATACTCACTAAAAATCTCAAAAGTTTGACATTATTAAATATTGTAATTCTTAATCTTTCTGAAATAATTTTTTGCATTTCATATTCTTAAATCAAAGTGGCAAAAAAAATCAGCACGGGATTTGGGTTTTCATCATCACATTTTTAATGATATGGATGGCTGAAAAGTTGGAGTAGATTGAAGCATGTCCATTAAAGTATGAAGATTTGCTATCTTAATATAAACTGAGCACTGATTATATATGTGTGTGTGCATGGGAGATGATAATCTGGACCAACTGATGAGTGCTGGCTTGGCATGAAATACGTATATTGGTGATTATTTATCTTTTCTGCATGTACGTGGTCATGTGTATCGGTTGTATGAGATAGTGTGGATAGTTGAAGGGTGATTGAAAATCTGAGTTCAAATCCCCTATATTTACAGTTAAGCTCCCAGGTTTGTGAAGAGTTTCTGGTTTTCAAATATTTGAACTGAATAATATTATGAAACACAACTTGTCACTTTGTAGACAAACATCACTTGACTGCCCTGGCAACTAAAAAAAAGTTATTTGCCCCAGTTTAGCAAAAATTGTGATCATGGAAGACTCAAAATTAAGTTTCTCAGTTTAATCAATTTGTGAAACTGTTGCAATCAGCTAACTCTGTTGCTCTAACATCACTTGACCTTCTGAATAACTAACTAGAGGAATATTTTTATTCTAGTTAGTTACTCAAGTGTTTTATTATTTCTAAAGATTAAATGTCAGAAATATTACAGTAAATCACAGAGAATATTCGTGTAAAATGCCCTGCTTAGTTTGGTGCAATGGTAGACTGGCAGACTCTAGAGTTCAAAACCCATGGGTTCATAATCCAGGTCCATCAATTCCAATTGTCAAACTTCTTATGAACTCCTGAGCAATAAACTCTTTAGTTATATTAGTGTAAAATTCAAATCACATACACGCGCATGAAGTTATAATTGCAATTTGAAAGTTATAATTGGCTATTTACTAAGGCAATAAACCTTTAAGCATGTGCGCTTGAAAATACGAAGGTAGAGGCCTCTACAGGTTTTAACCACAAGCTTACTCTTTGGAAGAAAAGAGGGGCTATTTGTTAATCCACTTTGTTATGTTTACCTGTTTAATGAAGTTTATTTAAACTTCTTTGTTTAATAATTTCATTATTTGTAACCGAGTTGCAATCTTTATTGTCAACATATAAAAGTGGATTTCCACCCTTATTATTTAAAGAAAGTTGCCATGGTAACAGAATGAGATTGTAGATTGTTATTGATATCGGTATTGTTTACGTGTTGACTGCTTTTATGTATTTGCACGCATATATATATATATGAGTGTATATAAAACAAAAATAGACCCTATAATATGATCCATATTTTTAAAACACTAAAGATTATTTGGTAGTACAGAATGTAGAAATTCATGTTTTGTCTTTTATTTTGTGTATAACTAATTGCCTTTGAAAAAGAGTGCTCTGCTCCATAAATGCATAAAGGTTATATTTATTACAGCGATATTTTTTCAATGCAAGAAGCATTGATCGAATTATATATAGATCATCGGATTTTAAATCAAAAACCCTAGATTTCTAAACATTTTATAAATAATTAATTCATGTTTTAAATTTATATTCGTGTCTTTTATGATAAGTTTACATATATCATAAACAGCAAGAAGCCAAGATCCTGTTTTACAGTCTTTTATAGTCATTTAAAAACCTTAATGGGATTTTTTGATTTATATGTTGATAGAATTACCATAATAAATTTTTTTTAAAGTATTTCTATTTTTATAGTTATATTTAATAATACTGAAATGCACTCTTTAGCCCCACTCTCGACACATACATATAAATAAGACATTCAAAATACAAATAACAATCACATCTAAACTTTTCCTTTATTTTTTTTTTAGTTATTGAAAAGATATTCACATGATACCTTTTAATCTGATCATGTGATCTAAAAGTAACGAAGAGTAAAGTGATTTCATTTCATGTTTCAAAAAGTATTGGTGAGATCTAAGCTTAATTACTTTCATTACTCACAAAACATCTGCTTTTCGAAAAAAGGTTCCATCGTAAAAATTCCTTACAAATTGGTAAAATACATTCAATATAAAAAAGATCCATAAGTTACATTAAAAAAAATAATTACGAAAAATAGTTCTATTAAGAGATACAGACTTTTTTTAAATTAATCATTAAATAAGATAATCGGAATAGGTTTATTGCTCGTAAGTTCATAAGATGTTTGAGTTCCAAACTGGCGCGAGCCGTGGATGTTAAATTCCTGAAAGTGGCAATCTGCTACTGCATCAAACACACACATACACACATATATAAAATATACACAAACTTTCAAGAGGTATTCGAATTTCGTTTATTTCTCTTTTATAACTAAAATTTTATTATTTAATACTAAAGAACCTCATGGGGCAGGCATAGTGTCACATTTATCATTTTGGTTCAAATCCAGACCAAATAAAACTTGGAATTGTTTTTCAGGTTTTAAATCAGATTAGAATTTATTTGCCTCCTATTTTTACTATCTACTGCCGGAGAATTCTGTATAACCTACATAAATATTATTTTAATCTTTATCAAAGACTTCAATATTTGTAAAATAAAATGCATAACATCTCAAGGTGTAAACTTTAGTGTATTTGCCTTTTCTATCCATGACATGAGTCTCAGATATATAATTGTCACTTAGAATTTCGCTATACATATATATAGTTACAGATTTTTTCTTCTTCTCACGTGTCATAACATCAGCCGGGAAGCGAACTCGCTAAACTGGGACAACTTCTTGTAAAGCAGCTGTCGCTGATCTCTCGACCACCAATGCTTTGTCAATCAAATTTAGAAATTTTACAATTAGCTGTTACATACCATAGACAGAAAACATTAAATATTGTTCATAAATAAGATTTTAGTTTTTTATATCTGGAGCATAAGATGATAGGAAATTTTAAAATGTCTTAAAATTAGTGCTAGTCTTTATGTGGTTAGTGCAGTAGAAGAGTGGCAGACATTGGACTTCAAGATCCATGAACTGTGACTCCAGTTCTGTCATCCAATAATCAATATTTCTTATAAACTCCCAAGCAATAAATTATTTAATTTTTTTAATATCAGCATTGGCCTTAGAGTAAAACATGATTGGAATAAAAAATTCTTTATTACTGGAGGTGTTATATGTTTTGGGTAATGAGCCAAGGGCTTATCTTTACATTGTTTTGGTTTTCCAACTCTTCCTGAACCTATAATAAAACAAAAAAAACTTCAATATATACAGTACATACTGCAAATCAATTACTGTCATATCTTCAAATTTTTGATCCTCTAAAGCAGCAGTCGACAACCTTTTAGATATTGCAGACCACTAACATAATTTTTAAAGGATGAATTAATACGAGCATTGAGTATGATATACATATATATTTATTTATATATTAATAATTTTAACACAAGGGTGCACTGTAGTCAAATTTGATGCCTAGTCAATTGTACAGAATTCTGTTTTCTTATTTTGTTATTTTTTTCTATGCTGTTGACCGAGTAGATATTAATTAAACACTTTTGAGGTAGATGTTTTGTAAATCACAGTAGTATTTTTAAGTTTTTGTTTTATTTTACATATGATAAATGCAGCGTAAACAAAAAAAATTTATTTCAAAATTTTATTAAATGATCTTAGCAAATTTAAATAATATCTGAATTTCTTTGCAGACCATTAAAATTATATCATGGCCACCCGTTGCCAACCACTGCTCTAAAGTTACCAGAAACACTTTAAAAATATATTTTTAGAGTTTATATTTATTAAGTTAAAAATGCAGAGCAATTAAAATTAAGTCATGCATTTTAAGAGTTCATTAAAATAACTAATGAGTGTTAAGATGTGATATTATGTTAATCATTAAAAATAAATTAATTCCCCTACATTTGTATCCCTTAACATCAAATAAATAGACATGTCACAAAAACATGATTCAATACAAAAATAGAATTCTTCATTTCTTTATTAGGACCTTATGATGTTTACAGAAGTTTTTTAATTAATCAATTATCTAAAAGTAATAATTATAGTTGATATAAGAAATTTAAAAATGATGAGTGTATCTTTATAAAAAATTGACTAATATCATATATTGCAAAAGAGTATACTTAAAATAAAATTGATGAACAAATTGAAATTCTGTAGATAATTAAACATTCTTTTCTAATCCAAATTACTATAAAGCCAGTTGTTCCTAGTATTAATTTCTTGAAGTCTGAGTAGGAGAGGTTACTAAATCTCATTATCTGCTTTTTTTTTTTTTTTAAATTGTCATAGCATCGGCCGGGACGCGAACCCGCAACCCGGGCAACTGCCAGCAAGTGCAAGGCAGTCGCGCTGACCTCTCGACCACCAATGCAAGACTACTTACTGTGTTTATTTGTAAAGAAATGCAACAATTTTGTTACGAGTGGTTTTTTACATTTTTTAAAAAAAAATCTACGTAATAAAAATTTAATATTGTCATGGAATTATTTTTAGATATATAATGTGGGAGGGGATGGGGTTGTAAGGAATGAATGATAAGTAAGAGTTATCTTTTCAACTTCATACACAAATGATTATTAGTAATATTTATCACCGAACTATTTACCACTACTCTTTTTCTTATTCTTCATTTTCTGTTACATCATTGGCTTCAGACCCTTAGGATAATATAGAGCCTTGTTACTGCAAGCTTCATGCATCACTGGGCATCTATCTATATTAATTGTAACAATGTGTTTGCAAATTTGTGCAAATCATACTTATTGATTTCATTAGTTTACTCAAAGTTTTTAATCAGTTAATCAAAAAATCTTGTGGCAATGTTCAAGTAGATGACTGTCCTTTGAAATATGTGGAAATGATGTTATAGTTGGTGAAAAATCTGAGACATCTGAAAAGAGAAGTGGTAAATTGTGTAGTAATTACAAATTCATTGTCCATTTTTAATGACCACCAGTTTGAAAACTAAATGAAGCAAATTTATCTTTCAGTAAATATAACCAAAAATGACATGCACTATGCATGTGTATACTATATAATGCTAAAGCTAATTAAATGTTCTTTAACCAGATTTTAATGGGCAGTAATGACTTAATTCAGATTTTGCTGTTATGGTGTAATCACTATATCTTCTTTACTTTGTTTTAAGCCTATTTATAACCATACATATCTGCAGTTGCTTGTTTATGCAGTTACAATATTAGCATGTTAATTTTAAAAAAAAGCTGAAAATGTCAGTATTATGTGGATAATTTGCATGATTGACAATACCCTATTAGCATGATAATACCATGAGGGAGATAGCCTAGAAGTCAATAGAAATGAGAATTTCTGATTGGCCAAGTGTTTTAGCCAGAGGGAAAATAATGTTAAGATTATCAATATATTATATAAGAAAAAGGTTTAAATACTGATTCTCACTAGAGCTTGTATTCAAAATAGAAAGATGGAGTTACCTACTAAAAAAGTTAAATGAGTATTTTCAAAATAGTAACACAACTTATAGTTTTTGTGTGTGTGTGAATTTTTTTCTGTAAAATTTATATTTTTTAAGAAAAATCTCATATATATATAAAAGCTTATGGAGAGTTCATGTATAGAAATTTTAAATTAAGTTGATAAATCCTATACAATAATAATGATTTCATTTTTTGTCTTCATAAATTATTTCAAATTTATTCTTCAGAAAATAAAATTATTTTTAATTATAAAAATGAAATTAATTTTATCAATATAATATTAATAATTACATTAGTTTGAAAAAGAATCAGATCATATATATATATGTTTTTTCATGTAATATTTATGTATGGGTACATGCAAATAAACTGTCCAAATTCAGTTAATAATATCTATTTGTTTTTCTGTCTTAACAATTTTTCTTATTAAATCAAAACTTGAAATCAAATTATGTAATTAAAAATTCATTTTGTTGAACAAAAGAGCTATTATAGATAAATGAGAAAACTGGTTTAACCTCAGAGATTTCCAATTAGAAGTAACTGATCATTTCTTAAAAATGTCAAATGTTAAAGTTGATCTCTGTTTGCATGAACATGATATCTTCAATTCTATTCTTTATTATAATAACAATCCATGAAAATATTTACTTCAATATATATATATATATTGTGCTGGACGAATGACTTTAATTTTGTCTATCAATCTATTTTGATACAGAGGGCGCCACCAGACCACTATGTGTCTGGAAAATTTGTTTACTGTGATCAGAATAGATGATGATGATGGTTTGCGCCAACTAGACTCAGAGAGAAACAAGAGATCTTAAATTGTTTAGACAATTGAGACAAAAGCACAAAGACAAACGTCAGCCAAATTAAGTTTAAACAAATTCTAAAATTTTATTAAGATAAAATAAATTATGAAATATAATTTATTTAGGACACAATAAGTAGGGTTAACTCAGGCGTATACCAGAAATACTAAAGGTAAAGCTATGACAGACTGACTGATCTTCTAATAAATGAATTATAAAAGGGAGGATGTAAATTTCATTCAGCAGAGAATTCACCCAAACATTGGTTCTCACTTTCAGATATTTAAACCATATGCCCTTGAAACAGATCAAAGAATCCAGTGCCAATGAGCTTTTTGAGGTCCAAAAATTGGTCAGACCCTGAATGTCCTTATATCGGTATGAGCTGCACCTATTACTACATTTAAAATAACGGTGATTGATCCACCTCAAAAACAACTGATAAAACATGACTGAAATGAAGTAAAACAATTAAAACTGGTGAATCCCAGCCAAACGATTGGTGAAAATTACTCTAAAATTAATAAGAAAAGGTCTCAATAGGAGACAAGCAAATAATTAGAAAAACAGTTACTTCTGCCCCAGCAATTAAAGAAAAGAAAATGAATTACAAACATATTCTGAGTACATGCTCTGATAAATTTAAAGCATACGTAATAAATACAAAAATAAATCTATCGGAGAGTGCACATGAGTATGAAAATATTAAAAGTTGTAAACACTTTAGCAGAACGAAAGTATCGCTCACCTGTAATTTAAGAAAGGATAAATTTTATCTTCCTGCTGATGACTTATAAAATTACAAAGAAAAACACAATTCTAATTTCCACTTTTAGAGATATTAGAAACGAAATCTCCACCTGCGGCAAATTAGACGATAAAGTCGCCAGCCAAAAGATTTTTGGAGGTTTGCAAAAGCACAAACACAGTGTTTACAAATTAATTATTGAATACTAACTAATTACAGGTAAGCATTTAAAATGCACGACCACTAAAGCATTTATAAAAAGTTGTAGGCATAAAAATATAAATATAAAACTCATTCGTCACTTTCCAATAAACAAAACTGAAAGCAAATTGGGAATCTTAAAACTAAGATTCCAAAACCCATTACAAAAATATAAGAAAACACAATAAATGTTAAATATGAGTATAACTATTATTTAAGAATACATATTTATGATTAGATTGAGTGGAGATTTAATGAGAATTAATTTACCCTGGGAAGAATAAAAGCAAATAGTTACCTTTTGGTAAAACACAGTTCGTGTAGAGTGCACACTTTTACTTAAATTTATTTTCAGGTTCTTCGACCATGGCAAGGTAGATGTAATGAGGTTCCGGCTTCTTGTAGGTGTTTAAGGCATTACTGGAGCAAATTTGGAAGTCAGGGATCTGTCTTTTGTTGAGTTAGCAAGCCATTCGGGTGGTGGTAACATGTATAGAATTTTTCATCTTGTTGCAAGCAAAAGAATTTAAATAACAGCGAATTTCCTTTAAGAATTTAAATGTCCATTGAGATAAACTTTCATTTGAGGAACAGCTTGTCTAGTGATGAATAATGAATTAACTGACACTCCAAATTTTTGGGGCTATTTATACGTTGCTCCATTTCCCGTGAAACACTTTCCTTGTTGTCCAATTTCTATGCCTTAGGCAGGGCAAATATTAATCTCTCGCTCAATCTATCTAAGAATTCTACCCAGGGATTATTGAAATGAAAACAACTACACAAAAATCAAATCTCCACTCTTTAAAATAAAAGCCATAGGAATGTAATTAGCTAGGTTGCTTGTTTTTTTGTTAATTGATTTAAAGTAAAAACAAGTGGTATATGAAAACTAAAATAAATCGATAAACATTAAAATGATATAAACGCGTTTTACATATAAACGCTTGTGTATTTTGATACACGTATTCTTTTTTAAATAATAATAAAATTTAAACATTAAACATTTAATGAAAATTAAAAGCTTAATAAATATTTTTGGTAATAACACCATTGAAACGGATTTCAATCAGGTTCAATATATATATATATATATATATATATATATATATATATATATATATATATATTGTAATGGGATAACTGAGACAAATAGGAATGTAATGCCCAAGAGACAGAAATTCTACTGAAGTCAAATTAAATTTAAATCATAAAGGAAATTGAAGTGAATTAAATGATAACACTTTATATGCTTTAGTCTTAAATCCCTAATTCATACCAATGCAATTTTAAAATTGATCAAACAATAAAGAATTCTAGCTCTTATGGATGTAATGTAAGTTTAAAATAATGATTTAAATATTAATTAGCTAAAATGGATAGGGAATAATAATGTTATACCATATGCTAGTTAATGCTTATATGTCCATATGGCTTCAAATATAATTTATAGTTATTACTTCTTAATTAATTAATGTAAGTAAACTCAGGACCTCTGACTTAATAGATAATGGTAACAATTTATTTATACCAAATAATAAGAATTAATAAAAGAGAAATAACTCAATGTATAATAATTGTATGTTTACACCTAGGGTAATGCTAAACAACAGACTTGTTATAGAACCAGAAAAAAATATGGTTTTTCTATTAATTGTATCAAAGGTATATAAAGTTTATAAAGCGATATTAAAATCTAAATAAGTTATTCAGATGACAGTTAATTAATAGTTATTTTAAATTTTGACCAATTGATATTATTATTCTCTAATTATGTATGTGTTTCATAACCTTTCTTTAGCAAAAAAACATATATATATGATCACTATATGGAGCATACCAATGGCTCTAAACAAGCTTTATTTTTATAAATGCTGAAAGAAAAAGAATTCAAAATCTCTATCATTAAGTTCCTACCTCCAAACCAATTGGCTTCAAGCTTATGGCTTATCTCAGTGGAGGGGTGGAACTTTAGAAAATGGATCTAAAATACTAACTCAAAAGTCAGCACTAACACAACACATTTATACATAGGACGATCTACAAGGATCATGATATATTCAATATCCCTAATCTAATGGCATTTAAGATTTTGTAATTTATTAAAATATCCAATATCTGTATAGCAACAATGATCCAAAAGTAAAATTAAAATGGATTCCAATTAGGTCACCAATATAATTTTATCAGAAAAGTATTTGTGTATGTTAATCCATTTAGCATCACATGATCACCATCTCATGCTAGCACATAACTTTTATTAAACAGGCAAAAACTCTCCATATAGTAGGCACTAGATAGGGATTTTATGCACAAGCCTTCTGGCATCCATTGATTACTCTGGTTAGCACAAGGTGGCACTACTATATGGAGAGTTTTTGCCTGTTTAATCCATTTAGGTTATTATCGCGTAATACACTATTCTGTAGTATAGGTTCTATTAATGACAAGTATAAAACATTGAATACCATTAAATATTAATTTCTGTAAGATTCATCTGGCTTTTCATTGTCATAAATTTCTTTATTGTTATTCCATCCATCATAATGGGATATGATCATAAAGCACTATATGATATACATAAACATGATATAAATTTAATAAAGCTTTTGTCAAGACACGTGAATAAATTAATTCTCTTAGGTATTGTGATGATGTAATAACAAAAATGGAGAAAGGTAAGATTTTGATATTTCTTAATAAATAATTCTCCAGTTTTAAACATTGATATTATACTTTAATGTCTTTTGTAATATTAGGAATTGTATCCATAGGTATTTGTATTGTTTTTCAAACACATGCATATCTATTATATTTAAATAAACATTTTCTGAAATCTCTAATGAAACAAAGAATAAACTTTCTTGAATGCAATGATAACTGTACTTCAGCTGGGATTAAACTTTGATTTACATTTAGGTTTGTTTTTATGAGCTGTTGTCCAGTTTACTCTCTAGAAATTCACATTGTATAATTTCTTAATAAAAATCTTCATGAATACATACATTGCAGTTAGTAGTGAAAGAAATGCTTGTTAAAAGGGAATTTTTTTTCAAAATAAGTGAAATATATACATGAAATATACACACTTAAAAAAGAAAACAGTAAAAGTGCAGGGTTTCTACTGGATGACATGGAGTTCAATATAACTTCTTTGAATGATGTAATGTCCATCATTGTTACCTTTTAACATGCTTGAACAGCTGGTCTTACAAAACTCATTGAGTGATTGCTATAAATAAATCAAGTTTTAAATATGTTATACGAACCCATATAAGTAGATTTATACATGTGAGTATGCAACTTACTATTTTTATTGAAGTTCCCTACTCCAAATATACATATGTAAAACAAGCAATATTGTTTTGGCAAAATATTTTTCAATTTTTTAAAAATGCTAAACTTTAATGCACGTTGTCTTTTTATATTACAAATTAAAAAGATGAACTATGAACTTCTTCTTAAAAGAGATAATAAAATAAAATGAGTTAAAACTGTTATTTTGACTTCTGCAAAAAAAATGTCATTTATAATTTACCTATTAAAACTTAAGATTTAAGAATATATATATATCACTGTTTTGTTAAAGCAAACATATATGTGCCTTTCTTTTGGAATTTTAAATAGTTTTAATTTTCAGGGAAATTAATGTTGTATTATTTAAAAAATAAAGGAAATAAAGTATAACTTGTTTTATATTCTAAAATATTGACAATAATTCTTAAAAAAATAGACAGAATATTATTTTGGATCTTATCAAAGATAATACACATATAGAAAGAAATAAAAGAAGGCATCTAAATTGGTAATTTAATAATTAATGATCCTCATATGATAATGATCTGAAATCCAAGTTCAAAAAAATTAATAATAGGCATATAGATGACATAAGTTCAGGGTGTACTAATATGGTACAATGATATATATATATTGTGTGAAAGTTATATAAAAATAAATAAATTAATATTCAAAAGTCCTACATTAAATTTCACATTACAAAATGTACAACTTATAAATAAATTTAAAATTCATAACTTTAAAAATGTTTATTTTTTTATTTTTACTTTTATAATAATTAATATAGGGTATATGAGCACAGACTTTCACACCACTCATCTCTCTCCACTCTATCTAACAACACTGATACACCTAAACCCTTATATGCTGAAAAGATAAATAATCACCAATATACGTATTTCATGCTAAACCAGCAATCATCAGTTGGTCCAGACTATCATCTTTACACACATATATAGTATAAGTGCTCAGATATATATTAAGATAGACTATCCTCATAGTTTAATGGACAGGCTTCAATCCACTCCACACTCCAACTCTTCAACTGTCCATCCAATTGAAAATCTGATGATGGAATGCTCAAAGGCCACCCTGAGGCCAAGATTATTGTCACACCTATGTTGACCTAAGGTCAATCTGAACCCCACATGTACAGGACATAATCCATTTAATACATATGCAAGGATGGGCAGACATCTCTATAATATAATAACTGAAACACAGGCTTGTTATATACCTGTGGCTATATATATGTAATATAGGGTATATGAGCACAGACTTTCACACCACCCATCTCTCTCCACTCTATCTAATAACACTGATACACCTAAACACATATATGCTGAAAAGATAAATAATCACCAATATACCCTATATTACATATATATAGCCACAGGTATATAACAAGCCTGTGTTTCAGTTATTACATTATAGAGATGTCTGCCCATCCCTGCATATGTATTAAATGGATTATGTCCTGTACATGTGGGGTTCAGATTGACCTTAGATCAACATGGGTGTGACAATAATCTCGGCCTCAGGGTGGCCTTTGAGCATTCCATCATCAGATTTTCAATTGGATGGACGGTTGAAGAGTTGGAGTGTGGAGTGGATTGAAGCCTGTCCATTAAACTATGAGGATAGTCTATCTTAATTTATATCTGAGCACTTATACTATATATGTGTGTAAAGATGATAGTCTGGACCAACTGATGATTGCTGGTTTAGCATGAAATACGTATATTGGTGATTATTTATCTTTTCAGCATATATGTGTTTAGGTGTATCAGTGTTATTAGATAGAGTGGAGAGAGATGGGTGGTGTGAAAGTCTGTGCTCATATACCCTATATTACATATATATAGCCACAGGTATATAACAAGCCTGTGTTTCAGTTATTTTTTGTAATAATTGTAATATTTTCTTGCTTTACAGTTTTTAAGATACAATAACTTTATGGAGCATATAATATTTTATCTTTATTATTAGGCAATCCAACTTTATTGTGAAAATTACATTTTTAATCAAATATATGAAAAATCAATATGGAATATCAGTAGTCAATAAATAAATTATATTTACTTTTAAAACCTCTAGTGCTGTGCTTTGGGTACCAATAGATTCCATATAAAACAGATAATGAAATGTCTTTCTGATAAGAAAGTTAATTGTGAATAAAAAATAATCTAAGCCTGACCAATAGTACCTCCTACAGCGTTATAGGATAGAATATTGATTTGTCAAATGTCACATTTTGTTTCAGATACAATCTGTCTTTGTCATTCCCTTTTCCTTCTTCAATTAATTAAATTCTCAGATCATGATGAACATCTCATACAATTAGCCATTTCTCTATATTAACTGTTACAATGTAATTGTGTGTTTCCACAACCACATGTCCATCTTTTAATTACATGCATAACATTTCTGACTCCCAAATCCTTCTATTCAATTCTTTTTTAGTTCAAACACTTGAGAATTAAGAGAGAAATGATGTAATCAGACTTAGTAGGCTGGAAGCCCTCGTTATGATTTTTGCTTTAAGCAATACAGTCAAAAGTCTATTTGGATCTGAATTTGTGGCAAAAGTTTCAACTGACAAAGATTATATATTTAGATAGCCCTATTTAGAGATCCAAATGCCTACCATTGGAAGTAAAATCAATACAGATAATATGGTCAAAAATGGCTGGTCTCATAAGTCTGTCTACGTTGTTTTGCCTGGTGATTACACACTACAGTGATAGAAATAATCATAATAATATCAGTAGTGTTGTTAAAGCAGGTGGCACTGGTAGTACTATATATATATATATATATATATATATATATATATATATATATATATATATATATATATATATATATATATATTGTAACCTAGTGTTATTGACACTTGGTTTACTTGGCATTATTTCTGCAGGAAAACAATGCTATTCTTTAAAGAAATAAAAAGATAAAATAACAATAGTAATAATTGATTAATAAAGTATGCTATTCACTCACTTTGGCATGTTTTGGGTGAATAACTAATAGATTTAATAACTCAATGTCATTTTTTAAAGAGAGAACATGAATAATTTAATTGAGATATTAATAATTAGAGCAAATTAATATGGTATAAAAGCTAAACAGTAATTGATTTTGGATGGGTAGAGAGGGGAGTGGATGAGTGTCTGATCATAAAGCACAATAACTTCTGGTAATTTCTTTTTGTAAAAAAAAAAAAAAATTAAAAAAAAAAAGAAAAAAATAATGTTTAAAGAATTATACATCACTGATTGTTAATTTAATGTAGTTATTATTATTTTTTTTATATTGTCAAATTACTTTGTAATCCAGGTAAATAATAATAAAACTATATGATTGTAATAGGTTTTTCCTTTCTTTTGTTTATGTTATAATCAAATGATTATTTTTCTGGAAGAGGTCGCTAAAGTAAAAAAAAAACAACAACAACAAAACGAAACAACCAATTTCATAATCAAGATCATTTTTTTTTTTTGGAAAAATATAGTCTGCTTTTAGTTTTCAAGGAAGGAACAGTGCTGAAATTTGGTAACTCAATTTTTTCATTTTATTTTGCAGAAATAAATGTAATCAAAGTAAAATTTTAATAATATAATGTGTGGCTAAATTTTTTTGATAAGACATCCTGATTTTCTTTGCCATCTACCTATTTAAAGACCTTTTATACTTAAAAATTTATTGTCTCACGCTAAAGTTAAAAATGACAGAATTAACTAAGGGAATCACGAAAAGTGTTATTATGTCTAAATTAAGGAAGATAAATGATTTCCAAGTGAGAAATAATTATTTATTAACTTTATGTCATTTATTGATATTTTCTTGGTATAGAAAGAAAAAAAAAATAATTGAAAGAAATATTTTGAAACCAAGGAAAATCAACTAGAAACATTTTCACGCTCTTTCTCAATATTGTCTGCCTTTACAAGTAATGTAGTTACATATGTTAAAATATGTTTTATTCACCAAGAATTGTCTGGAAATAATAATAATGATAAATAAGATTAAATTATGCACCTGTATATTTTTTAAAAAATATAAAAAAATAAAAATAAAAAAAATATAATCTTTCTCAGAGTAAATATATGAAAAGTTATATAGGGGCATTCTTACGGAGAAGTTACCGTTAAAAAAATTTATAATTCCTAAAGTATGAACAAAACCAAATATCTTAGTGACTTAATGATAAAAATAAATGATATATTATATTACACATCAGTTGGAGTTATTCAAACTTCCTATACATGTAAATCAGCTGCAGTTATTATCAGAAGAATCTCGGAAAAATTGCGCATTTTCGTCCATAAGTAAGCTAGCTAATAAGCAGACGTATCATCAATAAAAAAAAAATATTGTGTATGTTTATCATCTATAGTCAAATATTCGTCTATATTAGAAGTCTATTTTTTTTCTATGGATCCCAAAATTGTAGCAGTTTAATTCAAGTAAGAATTAATCTTCAATTCTGCTATATTTTTCTTTACCTAATTTATTAAACGCACAAAATAAGAGAAAACTTTTATTTAAAGGAAATAATACCATGCGTTTATTGTTTTTAAACTTGCTTCGTGAAATACGACTGGATAAAGCTCTTCACCTGGACCAATTGCTCAACAGAAAAACATTTTAATGAGAGAATATGCACTTGTTAATTAATGATTGTTTAAAACTAAGTTATAAATGATATGTATTTTTTTTGTTATATCACATAGGTTAAAGTCTGTATGGTCAAGTGATATTTAATAGCCTTGTAATGACAAAGGTATGTTTTAATATAATTATTATAGGTTAAGTTGATATTTAACACGAAAGAAAAAAATCTATAAAATATGTTTTAATTATTACATACAATTGTAGGTAGAAATTTTGTATGTTAGATACGTAAAAGAAAAATATTTAGATATTTAAGGGGTAAAATAACTATTGAAAATTATCAGAAGTAACTAAAAAAAAAAAAAATGAATTTATTCCCAAACCATTAACTTTGGTTGCACATTATTCCATTCCCATTTAGTTAAATTGTCTAAGTAATAAATCTTAGTTATATTATTGTGTTGTCATGGATGATGGAAGGACACAAAAAGCACCCTTGACTTTTTATTATTCTGACTGAGATTCTAAAAAAAAAAAAAAAAAAGGGCTGTGTTATTCAAAATTATACGTCATTATTGAATAGAATTATCATCTCTTTAAATAATATAGCAGTTGATATGAGAGATGAAGACACATTGAATTTAAGTAAAATAAATGTTTCCTATAGCCGACCAGAATGCCAGTCATATGCGACAACACAATACTGCCGAGCATTTCCTTACATGAAACAAAGAACCCTGAGATTAATATTATTATAATTATTCTTTAAATTAATAAGTGATCAATTATTGTTATTATTACAATCGTGGCATAGCTTAAGAGAATTGAATGTACAATTGGGTTAGAAATAAAATAAATAAATAAATTAGTAAATAAATGAATAATAATATATAAATATTGGGTTAGAAATGTCCGCCCAACTATAGGGGCCTTCGATGGCTATAGCTGGCCACGAGGAATTTATTGGAAAATTAATGGATATGTTGCTTTATTTTGGTTGCCTTAACAATGAGTGCAAATAAATAAACTAATAAAAATATTGGGTTAGAAATTTAAAATAAATTTCTAATAAACTAATTAAAAGATTATTGAGTTAGAAATGGCGAAAAGTGCAAATAGTAATAAAAACATTAAAAATATTGGGTTAGAAATAAAATAAATAAATAAATTAGTAAATAAATGAATAATAATATATAAATATTGGGTTAGAAATGGCCGCCCAACTATAGGGGCCTTCGATGGCTATAGCTGGCCACGAGGAATTTAGTAAACTTTTCTTGAAGTCAATATTAATATTGTTTGCACTTGAATGGATTAGTTATTCATTGATTAAAAATATTTGCCAATAATGAATTGTTTTAGCCATAAGATATTATGTCAATATCTATTATATGATCTAATCTTTTGCCACTGAAAAATAAATATATTGGGTTAGAATATATATATATATATATATATATATATATATATATTCTAACCCATATATATATATATTTATATATATATATATATTATATATATATATATATATATATATATATATATATAACAAACTAACCAAAGGAAATACATATAAAAACAAAAAAATAAAGACTTATAAATCCAATAAATAATATAATATTTCAACCAGAGGACTGGTTTTCATCAGAAAGAAAAAAAATACACAGTAAAATGGCGATAATCAAAAATTACAGATTTGGTAAAAGATTAAAAATTTAACAAAACCCCCCTGATTGGTCACAAAATCTAACACAGAATATCTACCCAATCAATGACAAAATTCAAACAAAAAAAAAAAAAAAACTACATTCCCTCCTAATCAAGCTTAAATTCTATTTAAATTAAAATAAATATAAAAATAAAAAAAAAATAAAAAATCCAAAATTAAAAATTAAAATATACATATGTGCATACATAGAAAAATTAAACTATGCTCACATACAAAAAATAGCTGTGCTCACATTAATATTCATTAAAAACTAAAATACTTATACATTTTAAAAATTATAGTTAGTGCAAAGTACAATAATTTATAACTAATTATTTATCTATAAACCAATTAAACACAGATATTAAACATCCATGTAACCAATCTTTACATAAAAAAACCTCATATAAGAAAATTTTCACATAAAAAACACACATATAGAAATCATTTAGGAGACCAGGTAACCCAGAGATGTAATAGTTCCAGTGTTCAAATTCAATCCATGCGGTTCTAAGGTCTTGAATTTAAAAATAAAAAAACTCTCCTTTTGTTTCCTCTCCCTTGTAGAAGAAAAACCTTCCTGAAGAATCACTACTTTTAAATCATCAATTGAATGATTCGGTAAGTTAAAATGTTTTGAAACCGGTCTATCTTTATTCTTATGCAAAATGTCAAATCTATGATTAGTCATTCTGACATGTAAACTATTTGCTGACTCACCTATATACTGGTTTAAACATCTACTACACTCTATCAAATATATCAAATTAACACTTTTACATGTAACATAATTAGGAATATACCATTTGAAATTACAATTCTTAGTACTAAAGACCACTTTTGTCACAACAATATGTTTACATGTAAAACATCTTTTATCTTTACATGGAGAACATCCTTTTTTCTGTACAGAACTACTAATAAAATTTGTTTTGACAAGTATATCTCTAAGTGATCTATGTTTTCGATATACAGCCTTAGGTGGATCAGAAAAAATAGATTTTAAATAATCTGTGGACACAGCTATTTTTTGTATGTGAGCATAGTTTAATTTTTCTATGTATGCACATATGTATATTTTAATTTTTAATTTTGGATTTTTTATTTTTATTTTTATATTTATTTTTATATTTATTTTAATTTAAATAGAATTTAAGCTTCATTAGGAGGGAATGTAGTTTTTTTTTTTTTGAATTTTGTCATTGATTGGGTAGATATTCTGTGTTAGATTTTGTGACCAATCAGGGGGGTTTTGTTAAATTTTTAATCTTTTACCAAATCTGTAATTTTTGATTATCGCCATTTTACTGTGTATTTTTTTTTCTTTCTGATGAAAACCAGTCCTCTGGTTGAAATATTATATTATTTATTGGATTTATAAGTCTTTATTTTTTTGTTTATATATATATATATATATATATATATATACATATACACACACTTTTTCTTACATGTAATACATGAAACACAAGATGAGAACAAAGTGCTGAACTGTTGGCTAAGTAGCTATCAAAATTTAAGATGGATATAGCTGTTTTATTAATGAAACACTTTTTATAAAGAATAACCATTTAACGAATGTATTCCTCAGAAAAACAAATGTTGTTTTTGGAATTCCTTATTGTATCTATGAAAGGCTTGTAGTGTTAAACTTGCCTTGGTTCTAGTGGTTAACATTTTTATAGCAATGTTACTAAAAATCAAATGTTTTTTCTGGAAGATTTTAATACATGTTAGTACAACGAGTAGACTTTAACCAAAAGTTGTTGGAAATAATGATGTTAGTGTCATAAATGAAAATGGTCTGTTGCTATTGAGTGTTTTACAATATGTGGATTAACTATGACAAATATGTTTTTTTAAGCAAAAAATTGCTATAAAGTAACATGGATGCAAATAGCATTTAATAGATTATGTTATGGTTAGGAATCACAATACTTGAGAAGTTCATATTACAACCAGCAGTTATGAGTGCAGATTGTTTGAGAGATCACAAGTTATTATATTTCAAGATTCAAATAATAGGTGCATTAAAAAGTAGATATCATTCTAATCATATTCACAAGAAAAGTGATGTTCTTTTTTAAATTAAAGCTATTAAACACTAAAATTGCTGATTAGGCATTTAGGATTGTTATATTATTGAAGCATGGAATTATCTTAAGTGATGTTATGGACACAACAAAATCTATATTCATATTTACTAAAGAAAAAATCATGACTGGTTATCTGATAATGATATTATTAGTGATTTAAATAAAAAACATGTGGAACTTCATAATGAACATAAATATCTGGAGGCAAAAGTTCAATGACTGTCAAAATGGATTAAAAATGATTGATGGATTAAAATTGCAAAGAAGTCACAGATATTCATTGATTATAATCACTCTAGACCTTTTTTTGATATATTGAAAGCAATATATGTGACCTGAGAAACAGTAACTCTACCCTAATAAATCTAGCAATGGCACTATTATATAATGAAAATTATATTTTGAACAGGTAGAAGGAATATTTTGAATAGAAATGCTTTTGGTAGAAATAACTTGATGCTAAAAGGAAATATGCCTATGTGTTTGAAAAGGAAGGTTTTTAATAAATGTGTTTTACCAGTTCTTACTCATGGATCTGAGACTTGGACACTTAATAGAAGTGCAATACAGAGACTTCAGACTACTCAAAGAAGTATGGAGAGATGCATGTTGGGTGTAACAAGAAGAGATTGAAAACGCAATATATGGGTAAGAGAACAAACAAGTGTTACTGACTTCATTGAAAAAATTAAAAGACTGAAGCAGAGTTGGGATGGACATATTGCTAGAAGAGACGATAATAGATGGACAATTATAATCTTAAACTGGATTCCAAGAGATTGTAAAAGACCCAGAAAGAGACCACATGTGAGATGGATGGATGAAATAAGACAGTGTGCAGGGGTGATGTGGAGAAAATAAGATAAAAGATCAGAGAAGATGGATTGAACTTGGAGAGACCTTCACTCTTCAGTGAATTGATAATGGTTGATGGTGATGATTCAGCTTAAGAAGTCAAAACAACTCTGTGTAATTTTAAAAATGGAAGGGCTGCAGGTTCCGATGAAATATTTGGAGAAGTTTTAAAATATGGTATTGAAATGTTATCTATTTAAATATTGGAATTTTTATAGAATATATGGTCCATAAAGTTATGGCCTGATTTAATTAAAGATACTTCTATTGCTCCAATTTTTAAAAATACTGAGAATAGACAAGATTGCAACAATTATCATAGAATATCATTATTATCCATTACAGCAAAAGAATTTTCAAGGATTTTGTTGAATAAGTTGCTTCCAGTCATAGATGAGTGTTTACCAAAGACTGAATATGATTTTAGCAAATCTAAAATCAGTAGAGATGATGTTTGTTGTGAGACAAATGCAAAAAAGATGTCAGATACTGTAATGGTATGAAAAATAGAGCTACTTTAACCTAACATAGAGGTGCAGATTGAGGGGGTTCGAACCTCACCTACTCCTCCAGATTGCTACTAAGTGACTTACTCCTCAAACCTCACTAGAATTTATTCTTAATGTATGCCCGGTGGTCTAGGAGAGACAAGACTCTAAGGAGGAATTTGAACATGTATATATTGATCAGGTTTACTGAAGAAAACAATGCTACAGAGTTTTAATAATAGTGAATGAAAGTCAAAAGAAAAACTTTATTATTTTACATTTTTGCAGAGTACAACTAATTGATTAATTGAGTTGCAGGCTAATTCCCTGTGACTATATCCAGATATGAAAGAAAAACCCTTTAAAAAGATGACTTTATATTATAAGTTGAGAACATTTCTAGTCATTGGACAGGTTACATGATTGAAAGAAAGAAACAGACATAATTAACACTGTGGTGAGAGTACATGATTCAGATAGCCAGCCAATGGTGAACTTAGGATTTTGAATTTTTCATTCTTATGTAATAACATTAGTAACAGACTTTAACCTATCCACATTATATAAGACAGAAATACTGAAAACTAGTATGTCTTATCATTAACATCATCTTATATTATTCCTCACAAATGCCACTAAAGAAATTAATTCCTTTATTTTAGAGTAATATTTTATATAAATACAATTTGTACACCTTACTTCAAACACATTGTAATAAATTTTTATTGCATATATATACACACACAATCTGGCATTTCAACTGTCCTGCAGTCTTCCTCAGAGCTATGATACAATGATAAATAAAATAAAATTAATAAATAATATAATAAAAATGCATTCGATAAAATTAAAAAAATAACCCCCCCAAAAAAAAAATAACGCAAAGTATAATAAAATATAACAAAATCCTAATAAAATTGAATAAAAAAATGATAAAATGCAATTAAAACCAAATAAAATAAAATAATCCAGATAATATAAAATAATATATACAATATTAAATTGAAATATAAAAAAAATATGTCTTATACGTGTATATTTCCGCCTGACATTCTTTTATTATTTTGTAATAATTCCCTAATTATTACTATTCCTTATAAATTAAAACTGTAAATACAATTTTATTTTTATAATTTTTTTTTTTCAACATTAATTAAATCAAATATAATATTTATTATCTTCTTATTCATTCTTCTGTTATTAAGGGTTTTAGCAAATATTTTATTTTTTCATTTAGATAAATGAGCAAAAATATTTTTTAAACTTCATTCCGGATTTAAGCCCAAGATTATGATGAACAGATTAACCAAAGCAAAACTAATTATTCTAACATTTTATAAATTTGTATAGATAAAAGATAAACAGCTTTTAAAAAAAGCCTACTGCAGGGTGAAGGTCCTCATAAAGAAACTGTAGAAGAAAATACTGTAATTAGTCTATTACTGGATGTTTTTAAGCAATTTTCTATCTAGTCTCTACATACTCATATACTGATTAATATTGAATGGTGTTCTGGGTTGGCTAAGAACATTCTATCTGGGAAAAAAGTCTAAGTTTTTTTGAAAAGAATTCCACCTATTCCAGATTCGAACCCCAGATCTTAGGCATGGCAGGAAGATATTTTTTTTGCACTATAAAACCCATCTGTCATTTATACATATATGTTTTTGTATACATATACTCAGATTAATGGGAAAACATATATTTCACATATTGCATGTTCAATATTGTTAACTACAGGTTTAACAATTTTCTGGTGTCAGATTACTGACAATTGATTTTTTTAGCTTGTCACAACTGGATGGTTTCTCAGTGTAGATAGTTAATCTCAGAATCCGAAATAGAAAGAAAAGAAATTGGTTAAAAAAAAGTCTGAAAAAAAAATTGTTAAAGACGACAGTTGATAAATTTATCCACTCTTAGATAAGTTTTCAGTAAATTGTGTATCTTTAAATCAATGCTGGGAATTTTTTTTTTTTACATTTCTTATTTACAGATCAATCAAAATACTTTTTTGAGCGTATTGATTGAAAAAGTACTAGTCAATAATTTGTTAAACCTCATTTAGTTTATTGATTATATCTTTTTTTTTAAATAAAAAAAATCCCTATTGCATCAAATCAAACATTTGCTAATAGAAGTTTTAGTTCTTTACGAAAACATTTTTTTTTTTTTACAGTTCCAAATGATTATATATTAATTTAGTTATGTATATATGTTATACTTAAAATTATATTTAATAACAATTTTTAAGCTTAAAAATGTTCACTTTCTTGCCAATAGCTCAAGATATAGTTTTGTCACCTAACTATGATTCGTCTCAAATCAAGATCTCAATAATTAAATAATTTTGTGAGGTTCCATAAAAATTTATTTTTTCAGTTCCAACATTAGAATCTGTCTCATTTAAACTTTTTTGATGCAACGGTCTTATCAAAAGGTTTCAGGACAACCCTTAGTCATTACACTTATTTGCTTAATAAATAGAATTTAAAAGCCACCGTAATTAATTATTATTGAAATTGCAGTCACTGTGGCAGATTGAAAGACATAATAAATTCACAAGAAAATCTTTCATCTGATTGGAATTTCTATAAGTTTGTTTATGATATTTTATTAATAGTTAACATATCAAATTAATGATTTGATCTTTAAATTTAAGTGGAACTTTAATATTTTTTCATATAGTCGAGAATTTCCAAACAAATTTAAAAGTCATATTAAATAACATTGAGATGTCTAGCTTTTCATTGTGTGAAGATAAATTTAAAAAAAAATTTTTTTCAGCATCTTCTAAAAAAATAATTATATGGCAATTTAATCGTGAAGTCACGTGACTTCAAATATCTTAATGGCAGGCTGAACACTTAATGTTTTCATCCAGTTGATCTGAACTATGTTTTTTTTTCCTTACAAATTATAAAGGAAAAATATTATACATTGTTTGACCATGCTTTTTATACTGAAAAATAATTATTTAATTTGAAATAGTATTATTTAAATAGATATAATAAACACCTCCATACTTCACCATTCTTTTTAAATTCATATAAATAAAGATATAATAAAAGACAAATGACCCCCAAGATGCATTTCGTGCTGAACCAGCACTCATCAGTTAGCCCAAATGTAGCAATAAAATTTTAATGCATGATTGATATCGAGTAATTATGTATGTGATTGTGAAATCATTTATATCTCAAGAATGTTTTATTGTTGATTTATTAAATTGGATAATCTATTTTAGTGTTTGAGTTTTTATATTTTATTTAATTTAATCATAAACATTAAAGACATTTGATGGTAAGGTGATTCTTAGTTTAATCAAGAAATAATGGATATTATCTTATACCTCGATGGCATGTCAAATTATGAGACTGTATGATAACTGAAGAATGTCATAAGTAATAATAGAAAGCAAGTATATATCCCTAAAATATAAATATTTATCATTTATTCGTGGTCTTCTGTAGATAGCTAATACATCTTCTTTCTTGATTTTATTTAGACCAGGGTTTCTCATCTAAATATTGACCCCTTTAAAGGATTTTTAGACAAAATTTTTTATAATCACCCTATGAAATTTTAAACAAAAAAACACTTTATATATTTACTCTATTGAATGAAATTTTTATGCCATTAAGGCAGAAACAAAAAACTATTTGTGTGGTATTTAAAAAACATTGGGGCAATTTCATCCTCATTGAAATCAATATTCTGATTCATAATTTAGATGACCATTCATTATCATCGTAAATGGCACCATCATCTTTATGTCATCAGTTATATTTAGAAAAATAGTGCAATAATCTGTAGCTATTTATATATTTACTTATCATCTGATCATCATCATATAGTCAAATCATAATTTCTTCCAATATACTTATTTCTAAGTACCTATTCTGTCATACTAGAGACACCCCAATGTGTGTTGAGGTATATAGAAGGATTAACTTAACATGATTAGTATATTGATCTACCTGACTTGTTTATATATATACACTACATTATACTGAAGTGAAGGTTTCAAGTGTTGTTACCAAGATGTCAGCATGGCTGCCCTGCTAGCAAGCAGTTGGTTGCAGATGGTTGGAGCGGGTTCGCCTCCCAGCCGTTGCTATGGCATATAAAAAAAAAAAAAAAGTGTATTATAATTTTTGAAAACAACTGTCAGAATATTAAAGTATACATGCCAACATAACATCAAAATACCATTTGTAACAACCATACAATCAATATGTTTATTCAGTTCTAAAAGTTTCCATGAATTGTACATTTGTGACAAATAAGAAAAAAAACATTCTTTATTATTAGCAGTAATAGCATTAATTTTTAAGCCAGTCTCATATGTAACCATGTCTAAACATAGAGAAGCAGAGCTACATTGTAAAGAACCAGTCACTCTTTTATGATATGTTTTATCCAAACTTCTACATTATCAGTTATATCTAGATTTGGAAGCACACTTTCCTTATAGTAGACATAATGGCTGCCAATTTTATATAAACAAGTCACACATATATTTTTATGTGAAAGTTTGAAAAACATTAAAGTTTTGTATTCACAGATCACATCACGATCTAAATAAATAATGTTTTGAAACTGTATTATGTAAAGTTGAGATTAACACAATCTTTTCCATTTATTAAACTGGCTAATGCACTGGATATATTTTTGTAATTTCTTGCCTTACTCCATACTTACTTGATAGCTGTATTAGTAAATACTGACAGATAGCACTATTCCTTTCATTTGCACTACTATATCCAGCAAGTTCTTGGATTTTTCCCAGAGTATTGTTTTACAATGCTATGAAAAGTATTATGTAAAGTCAACTTTCCATCTTTATAACACAAAGTCAACTTTTCAAAACATATAAAGGCCTTGCTAATCAATATCTTAATTTTTACAAAAACATTATTCTACTTTCTATCCATCATTAAATTGATCTTCTCATTTAAAATAAGGCAATTCCTTTATTACCAAACTAATTTGAAAAAAAAAAGTCTGTGATGCTCATGCTAAGTCACTGATTTCTATGGTAACGTTATTTTTGATTTTCAAAGAGCTATTAATAAATAACCCAACAACTGCCTGAAAAGAGATCCAGATGAATCAACAATTTGCCAAATAAAGATAATGATGACTTCTTCTCTGACAATCCTGCAGATACTCCACCACCTATTAAGAATATTTTTGTCCAAAATGTTATTTAACCATATATCTAATCACACAGCCCCTCTTCTTAAATAAGATCACATATTGGAAGAAATACAAGCTGAAAAATATAAATAACACATCAAATACCATCTGGATCTATTCTATTTTTTAACAAGTATGCCATAAAAAATTTCAGATATTGTTATCTAGAATCCAAATACTTGAATTTCTTAAATAAAGTCAATATCAAATTCATTCCCAATTAATTTCTTTCTTACAAATATACTTTATGAATATAAATCCTTCGTAAGTGAAAGAAAAATGATGCATTGCCTATAAGATTATCTCTCTCATTAAATATACCACACTACTATCATTGAGATTATTTGCTCACATATATAGACTAACCTTATTAATAATGTTAGCAATTTACATTATTTTCACACTATAATTCATAAAGTGTCACTTGATTTTTAATTCCTTGTCTCCCAAATATAAAGTGTCGTTTACTGGTGATTATGATATAAAACCAAACTCATATAATATGATTATAATATACACCTGGGGCTCATTTTATGCTGATTATTTTAATGCGATTTTGAAGTTATGCGATTCATGTTTCTTCTTAACATCTTTTATATTTCACTATATGTATTAAATATCAAGAAATTTAAATTATTAATAACTTATTTTCACTTGAAATACTTTTTTCTTCTTCAAAAATATAATGTTATATTAGCAGCTAACATGAATATAGCCTGAAGCAGTATTTAGATTTTTAGCTTCTATGTAAATAACCTATTTATACCAATGAGTAAATAATAATAATAGATTTATACTTACATACAAAAATATCACAATAAATATTCAAAAAATTAAACTTTTCAAATGTATATTTTGTTATATATAACAGAAATAAATAATCTTTTAGATTTTTAAAATAAAAAACGAAGATTTTATAAACTGAAAATAATCTTTCTAAGGATAATGTATAATCTTTTTGTTTTGATTGCAGTCTCATTTTTTAAATATAGAAACAGAAAACTATTAACACAGCATAAGACTGAAAGTGGCGCTAGTTGTACATCACATCACGAATAAAAATAAAGTGGCTAACAGGTTTTTCTGGGCATAATTGTGAGAGATTATTGACTTCATTTAAGGAGAAGCTACAATACATCACATCACATCGAATCTGATTTCTATCCAGTTTACAAATGAATGCTAGCGGTAATGATTAGAATATGTACGAAAAATGTAAAATTAAATATTGTAGTTAATAAAAATAATAAAAAAAATAAAAAAAGTTTGTCTTCTATTAATTTTTTTCAAATATTTGAATTTTTTTATTAGTCATATTTTATGTGCTTATTTTTTTAATGTGAATTTTAAAGTTATTTTTCTTTGTTGCTTTGCTTTTATGCGAATTCTGAAAATTACAGAACCTATCCCCCATTTTTCAAGGTAAGTTAAGTCTATTTTTGTGCAATTTTTTTTAATGCCGGTTTTCTGTGGAACCTATCTCCCACATAAAATGAGACCCAGGTGTATATTTATTAATACCAATACAAAAATGCATATTTACATTATGTATAATGATTATACCATCACATTGGTGAGGTTGCAATTATAGAAAAAGGGTCTTCAGGTGCCCTTATAAGTTTACCTACCTCTTCCAGCTGTACCTTAACAGTCTGCCTCATGATTGGGTATAGTGACACTTCTGGTTGTATTTTGGAAGCTTGCATCAATGCTCATTTATGTCTAGGAGCTTCCAGGTCTAGGGTAAACTTGCCTCACTGTTCATCCTTATAGTGGATGTGTGCACTGCTGATCAGGTTTGACAGTTGTTGTCTGACCCTATCTTCAAACTGATTGACTATTTATTGTCAAATCCCCATCCATAATGTCAGCAATTGGATTCAGTGAGCATAATTGTCTATTCACCTGTTATTGCCATTAAATGTATGTTATCTATGTGCTCAATCCAATCAAGATAAAAATAGAATCTGGGCTATGTGAAAGATAACATTCTCTCCACCATAATAAAATTAGTCCTGGAGAATGTAATAGTCTTTCAGAAGTAGTCCTGGAGAATGTAATAGTCTTTCAGAAGTTGCAATGGACATCTGGTTTCATCAGATTTAGGGACTTCTTTGTAGATTGTGAAACTTTTAATTTTGTGGATTCATCACTGTTGGATGGTGATTCTCCACAAATGACTGGTGATCCTTAGTTAGTTTCTATGTTTATGATGATTCTGTCCATCAGCTGTTTGAACCCAACTGTTTGTAGCCATTTGGTGGTTCCCTTGAAGATACAGCATAGAACTTGAACACAAATCTGCATTTTATTGTGATTTATTTTAGGGTTCAAACCCTGATACCTCTGGGTATTCTTTTTGAATTTATTTTTGTGAGCTGGTTCACTTTAGTTACTGCAAAGTCCAAATGACTGAACCAATCGCAGCCTAGTAAATTGTTGTGGTTACTAACAGATACCAGTCAGATATATAGCTTTAGTAGGCATTGTAATTTTTAATTCTTGTCTGACACATGGGTGCTATTTGATTGCCTTGATAGTCAGTGATTGTTTTGCTGCTAGGATGAAGCTGTTGCTTATTTTTCATATTAATGATAGCTCATGTCGTTTTTAATACAATGGATACTGCTTGATCCATTGTTACTGGCATATAATTAATAAAATTTTTGTGTTTGAAAGCTCACATTGTTTATGCAGTCTTTGATATTTGTTTTTATTTTGCATTTTCTGAATTACAGTCTCTTTTATTTTATCATTAGCAGCTTGTTTTGCTTTAAAACAAGTAACTTCTGTGTGACTATCTCTTACAATGTCTGTACACTGTATACACATAGACATTTAGTGTGTACATATTTTGATTGATCATATCTATAACAATGTTTTTTTACTCACTGATGTCAATTTATTCAGGCAATTTTTTTTATTGTCAGCTGCATAGTTGTTCGACTGTTTTCTGATCAACAATTTTAATGCTGTAGTCAATTTTTTTAATTGATTTGCTTGACTCCACTAGTTAGTTACTTGAATGACTGCTGTTATCAGAGTCCATTGACAGCTTGACCCTAAGGTTGTAGTCTCTCATTCCACAAATAAACTGATTTCTCAGAGCTTCATAGGAGAAGTCTTTAAAATCACATTTTAAGACTAGTTTTCTAATTTTAGCAGTAAAATTTACAGTTTTCTCTCCTTCCCTTGATGACAGAGATTGAAGTGATAGCTCTGCATTATTGTTAAGGGTGTTGGGCAGAAAAAGTTATTCTGCACAGACAGCACAGTCAAAATCAAGGTCAGCCAAAAGCATGGTGACTGCCTGTGAAGGATCTTGTATGTCCAAGATCTGATGATTCAGACCCGAGTGGTTAATTTCTTTTTGATCTGATTAGCCTGCATATAAAAACATACTCAATCCTTGTAGCTTGGTCAATTTACAGAATAGCCTGGATTGAATTAGTCTATTGAGCCAATTTTAGCAACTTGATTTTTTTCCTTTTTGCTACTGTAAAAAAAAATAAATTCAACTCTTATTTAATAAAAAATGAGTAACCTCTAATATTTGACTTCTTTTACTGATGCAGTACTGTTAGCATTAGCTGTCAATCTTTTGAGATTGATAGCAAATGATCTAACAATCTATGAGAACAAGATGTTGTTGTTTGAAACTTTTTCCCAGCCATAACACCAAAATGTTTTATTTCGTCAACTGCACCAAACAATTGCATTTACAGGTGATTACAATATAAATCCAAATTCATGTAATAAGATTATATATATTTATTAATACCAATATAAAAATGTGTAGTTACACTATATGTGCAGGTAATGGTTATACCACTGCAGTTGGTGAGGTATAACTTCTAGTTGTCATGTAACGTTAGAAAAAGGACTTCAGATGCCCTTTATGTTTCACCACTATTTCCAACCTGTACTGCGACAGCTGCTCTGTGAGTAGGCATGATGTTACTTCTGATGGTACTGCAACAATTTGCTTCACGTATGTCTAGAGTTCAGTTCTAGGATGAACTTGCCTCAATGGCCATTCTTAAGGAGGATGAATATACTGCCATTCAGGTTTGACAGTTATTGTTGATCCTACCATCAAATGGATTGACTATTTATGGACAGATCTCCATCCACAATGACAGCAATTGGATTCAGTGAGCATTATTGTCTATTGGCCCATTATTGCCATTGTATGTGTTATCTATATGTATAATTAATCATTGATCCATGATAATGAATGCTCAATCTGATCAAAATAGAATCTGAACTTATTCATTATTTGAAGACATGTAATATGATTCATAAAGTCACTTGATCTTTAATTTATCTTTCAAATTTAAAACTCTTCATAAATAAATCAAGATGAAATAAAGTGACAGATCAAACACATGACAGTGATTTAAACATTCTTTTTTTTTTTTTGTCTTTTTTACTCATTGATGTATGATGTAAAAATGAATTATTCTTATAAAAACACCTATTATTTAGAATACTGATAAGTTATTACTGCACTTACATGTTGGACCATTTCTATAATCTAATATGGGTATTGAATGTCTTTAGAAAAATTTAACTTTATTTAAATATTCCAAATACATTCCACTGTTAATAAGAGTACACAGGTTAGTATATTCACAACATTTCAAGGGATCTTATTCTCCCCTCTTCTTCAGGTATTGCTGGCCTGACCAATGACAGTATTAGCATGGAATTGATCCTGGACCTTTAGATTCTTTGAGTATTGAATTTTAAGGTAGGGCTCTAACCAACTATTAGCATGGGAATCGAACATGGACCCTACAGTTTGTTAGAGCCATACCTTAAAATTCAATACTCAAAGAATCTAAGGGTCCATGTTCAATTCCCATGCTAGTACTGTCACTTGGTCAGGCCAGCAACACCTGAAGAAGAGGGTAGAATAATATCTCTCAAAATGTGCTATTCTAACCTGTGTGCTATTTACTAACAGTTGAATTTATTTGGAATATTTAAATAAAATAAAATTTTTCTAAGGACATTCAATACTCATATTAGATGATGGAAATAGTCCAACATATAAATACAGCTAAAACACCTTATCACAAACCTTCGGGAAAACACTAAGCTATTACTGCATTTGTATTAAAAGTTTTTTTTTCACACTATAGATAAACAGTTTTAGTTCAAATTTTTTTTACTATGTATGCTAGCCTATTATAGATCTCTTAATGTATAAAACATTTCTCTGTAAAGTGTTTGAATTAATAACAATGATTTTAAAATTATGTGATATTTAAGCACTAAAAGATTAGTATTATTTCATTAAAAAAATAGACATAATTGCTGTAAATTTCTTTTTCCATATTCAATAATCCAGCAGGATTTGATTTTCCTAGACCAATTGCAGTCTGATCAACATATTAAAGATAATTCATGGTTGTTGAATTCAATTCCTTCATAAATGGAATTTTACAACCACAGATCTTTATAAATATGGAGAAACACTAAAAAACATATAGTGGCAGAATAGAAGAACCTCATTATGACATTAATTAATTTATTTTCTGGTTGGAATCTCAGCAGGTTCCTTTATGGCAGGGGTGCAAACTTTTTTCGCTGAGGCCACATTGTCTTTCGTATCACATCTAGTGGGCCACAAGTAACATAAAGAAAAGTATTATTTGAAAACATATTTCATACAAATTTATTAGACATGTTTACATATATCACAAAAATATAACAAAAAATATTTTATTTTTCTATTAATGAGATTTATGTAATTGTCTACCATTCTGCTCTAAACTGTTATAATCCGGATTGAGACTACTAGTACCTATTCGTAAAATTGCATTTAAATTTGAATCTGACAAAACATACCTATTCTTTGATTTGTTTATATTCATACAGGAAAATGTTGTTCACAAATATATGTTGAAGCAATACAAACATTTTTGGGCATAGTTAAAAAACAAAACAGGTTTTTATAAACAATTTTTTAAAAATTAATTTCATTAATTTGAAAATATTCACTCATTTATAAATCGAATTTTATTTTATTTTTTATATATATACTTTATTAGTAACAAAATATTTACAAGAATTAGTATATTTACATTAAGAGCTTTTTACATTGCTTAGGAGGTTTTTAGAATATAGTGAATTGGAACAAGATGATATCTTTTACTGCAGTAATGAGCAGCTAAAAATATGTTGCTTTGCCATATTTTTTTGTAACATTACTGGGCATATATTTTTGAGCATATAGAAATATGTTGGCTGCAGAAAGGAGTTTGCTATAAACTGAAAGGAGACCCTTTGATTCCTCTTGGAAACCTTAAAGGAACCGAGCAGGGCAAATTCCTAATGTCCACTCCATACGTTCTTGTCATTGCAGCTGTTATTACTATGTGATTATTCATATAGTATATGAACATGGATGGGCTGATCACCAACACGCATTAGCCAGCATGTTTATTGGATTTTTACCTCCGAGTTTAAGAATATTTTTTCAATATATACAATCATGACAGACAAAAATAAATCATGGCCCTTATTCCCAGAAAGCTGTAAAGTCACCAACCAAGGCAGCAGTTGGTGGCCAAAGGCAGAGGGTGCTAATAATCCCCTGATTGCGGACTCAGGCTGCCATTTGATGATGACTTTTTATTTAGGTACTTACAACTGCAGATCACTTTCAAGTGAAGGAAGATTGCAAGAGTTATATGGGACATTATTGGACATTGTTAAGTTAGAAGAAAAGGGAAGAAACAATTGATTTAAAAAGTGGACATATTCTACTATAAAGGCACAAATATTGGAAATACAAGTGGACTAGGATTCATTATAAATAAAAAATGGAAGAATAACATTGTGAAGATTGATGGTGTATCGGACAGAGTGGCAAGATTAGTTTTACAACTTAATACCAGATACCAAATGCAGATAATTGAGGTTTATGCCCCAACAAGTTCTTATAGTGATGAAGTAGTAGAAGATTTTTATATGGATGTACAAAAGGCTTTTGATCAGAGTAAACAACATTTTAAAATTGTTATGGGAGACTTTAATGCTAGAATTGGTAAACAAATGAAAGATGAAAATGCTGTAGGTAATTTTGGTTATGGTAATAGAAATGAGAGAGGACATAGACTTGTGGAGTTTGCAGAAAAAGAAAAACTTTATATTATGAATTCTTTTTTTTTTTTGAGAAAAATGTTAAAAGGAAATGGACATGGAAGCATCCAAATGAAGGTACAGCAGAATTGGATTATATTTTGACTAACAGAAAATACATATTTCAAGATTTGTAATGTTCTTAATAAATTTAACATAGGAAGTGATCATCGATTAGTAAGATGTAAGATACATGTTAATGCAAAACTAGAGAGACAAAAATTATTAAGGAAAACAATATTTACAGTTGATATTCCTAATTTTCAGAAACATTCTAATGAATTTAAATTAGAACTTACAAATCAGTTTCAAGTATTAGTAGATTTTGAACAAGATTCAGATTTGAATGAAATTAATAGGAAAATAACTGATACACTTTTAGAAACTGCCACAAAGATAGCTGGTAGAAAAAAGCAGCAATTGACCAATAAAATTTCTACTGAGACTAGAGAATTTATGAAGAAAAGAAGGAATATGAAGATATACAAAAATGATGCATTAAAAAGGATTGAATATCTCGAATTTTGTAAAATGGTGTGGAAAAGAGTTGAAAATGATATAAGAAAGTCTAACTGTGAACTAGCAAGGAAAGCTGTAGAAGAGAATAAAAGTCTAAAGAGTGTAAAACAACATTTTGGTATTAGTAGGAAATTTATATCTGCAATATATCTGCAATAAAAAAAAAGATGGCATTATTACTAAAAAGGAAGATGACATTATGAAATGTGTAGAAGACTTCTATAAAGAATTATATAGTAATAAAGAACAAGTACCTCCAATACCTATTATATCATCTGAATTGCCCAGAATTTTGAATGAGGAGATAAGACATGCAATTAAATTTATGAAGAGGGAAGGCTCCAGGCAATGATGGAATTATAATTGATATATTAAAAGAAGCAGGTGAAGAAATATAATTTTTTTTAGCAAAGTTATATTCCAAATGTCTAAATGATAAAGATGTACCAGATGATTGGAAGAATGCAGTATTAATATTAATATTTAAAAAAGGTGATAAAGAAGATATTAGAAATTACAGACCTATCAGTCTTTTTATCAGTTTTATACAAAATCTTTACTAAGATAATTACAACTCATCTACAGAAAACACTGGATTTCCACCAACCAAGAGAACAAGCTGGATTTAAAAGTGGTTTTAGTACAGTAGATTATATCCAGGTATTGAGATAAGTTATAGAAAGGACAAATGAATGAGTTGCCATTATGCCTAGGATTTGTAGATTATGAAAAGGCATTTGATTCTATAAACATTTCTTCAGTGATTAAAGCATTGGATCATCAAGGTATAGATCCAGGATATTGTCATATTTTAAAGAATATTTATAAAAATGCAACAGCAACAATTAGATTACATAATGATAGTAGGAAAGACAACGCTGAGAAAGGTGTAAGACAGGGTGACTTCATATCTCCAAAACTTTTTACAGCAGTGCTGCAAGAAGTATTTTGTGGATTAAAATGAGAAGCTAAAGGAGTGAAAGTAAATGGAGATTATTTAAGTCATTTAGATTTTGCAGATGATGTAGTTGTTTTTGCAAATAATGCTTTAGAGCTGCAGGAAATGTTGCAGGAGTTATCAGATGAAAGTAGGAAAGTAGGACTGAAGATAAATGTTAAAAAGACTAAAGTAATGTTTAATAGATTTTCTCAAAATATGAAAATAAAGATTGATTATGATGAATTAGAAGAAGTTAATAGTTAAAAATACCTTGGTCAGATTATTAATACAGATGGAAACATAATTGATGAAATTAATCATAGAATGAAACTTGGTTGGAGTGCTTTTGGTAGAAATAATTTAATATTAAAAGGAAATATGCCTATGTGTTTGAAAAGGAAGGTTTTTAATAAATGTGTTTTGCCAGTTTTTACTTATGGATCTGAGACTTAGACATTTAATAGAAGAGCAATACAAAGACTTCAAACCACTGAACCACTCAAAGAAGTATGGAGAGATGCATGTTGGGAGTAACAAGAAGAGATCAAAAACACAATGTATGGGTAAGAGAACAAACAGGTGTTACTGATCTCCTTGAAAAAATTAAAAGACTGAAGTAGAGTTGGGCTGGACATATTGCTAGAAGAGATGATAATAGATGGACAATTGAAATTTTAAACGGGATTCCAATAGATTGTAAAAGACCCAGAAAGAGACCATATGTGAGATGGATGGATGAAATAAGAAAGTGTGCAGGGATGATGTGGAGAAGAGAAGCTAAAGATCGGAAAAGATGGATTGAACTTGGAGAGACCTTCATCCTGCAGTGGATTGATAATGGTTGATGATGAGATATATGTTATGTCATTCTTTGTTATTTTTGTTTAGTACATTGTATTTTTTGTTGTCAAAGATTACAGCACAATGGGCAAGCCATATTGTTCTCAGAGTGTGAATGGTTACAAAGGCATTGAATGGTTTTAATTTCTTTATATTGTTTATGAGCATATTTTTTAAATTAATTGTGTCTTTGTAGAATACAAAGCAACATAAGGGTGAAAGACATGTCTCAAAGATATGGGATGTATTTTCCAGGAGTGCATTGCATAGTCTGCAAGTAGGATCTATGTTTAATTTAAAGTGTTTTATGAGAAATAACTTTGTTGGTATTATATCAAGTAGCAGATTATGCAGGAATTTTAGCCATGAGTGAGGCACACAAAAATTTTGAAATTTAGTCAGTGTTCTAGCATTCAATAGTGTTGACCAAAGGGTAAATGATTTTTTTTAGATCTTTGTATGATAAACTGATTAAAGTATTAATGTTATAATTATCCAGTAAATCAGCATGCTCAATGGCATGATCAGTGAAAAAGTGGCGATTCATGTATGGAGTAATAGCAAGCAGTAGTAGAGGTGGAGTTGTCTTTAGGAAGAGGATAGTAGTGGTTACAATGTACATATTACCTCTAATGTAGGATGTGAATGATTGTGGAGCTATTAGGTTAAGCCCACCCTTGCATATTGGAAAACAGGCATTTTCAATTGATAGAAAGTTGTGATGTTGATCCCCATATATATGTTTTTGCTATTCTCATGATATTCTTATTTTTTTTGGAGATGCATCCAAGGGCTATAATAGATGAGTATGCCTCCTAGAATTGCATTGATGATGCAAACTTTCATTATAGGGTATAGCAATTTTGAGTTGAAGCACTTTATTTTTGTATTAAATTTGTCTATGACAGGAAGATTTAAGTGATGACTTAGTTGTTTTTGAAAGGTTAATAGGTATGCTAAGAAAGAAAGAATATGTACCTGTGTGACGAGTGAGGGAAGACTGTGACCGGCCATAAGGATGATTTGATTTGTATTGTGAATCCTGATATAGTTTCAAATTTCTTCAGTTTATGAAGTATCATAGGTATATTTTGCAGGTCCCAATATTATCAAAACATTGACATATGATATGATCTTGACGGTTGTGCCTAGGTGTGGAAGAAAAAATACCATCTATGCATTGCTCTATGTCCTTAATCATGGGGTCTATGTATATCACAAATAGTAATGATGCAAGTGGGGAGCCTTGTGGGATGCCTCTACTTGGCTTAAAGGGTTGTGAGAGTCTCATATAATTTTTTAAGTTTAATTGTTCTATTATTAAGATAGTTTTTAATAGGTGTAACAAGGTGTGTGATTTGATAGCATTTGATTTAGTACAGAGAATAAGAAGTTCCAGTCTACAATGTCAAAGGCTGCCTTGAAGTCTACCTGGCATGCCAGTTTGTTTTGTTTGATATAGAGTATTGTGTCTTGTGCCAATAATATTACTTGAGATATTTTTTGCCCTTTGATGGCAAAGTGCAAATCTTAGGTATAGACATTTAACTGTTTGAGTATGATTTTAGCAAACATTTTTCAATCAATGTTGGATGTGGTTTTTAGAGTTTTTTTCTTATATAGAATATTATATTTGTTGATAAGTGAGGGATGTGATATTCCTTCGAACAGTCAGTTATAGTATTTCTGTGGGAATGAAGATATAATGTAGTCCATTTGCTTATATATGTTAGTTGTAATGAGGTCATTTGGTAGCGAGCTAGGTTGTTTTAAACACACTATTTCATAAAGAACTTGTTGTTTTGATATATAGTAATTTTGTGTGAAGTTTGTTTCACTTCTTGATAGCTGTGAAGTACTCTGAGATTTTTAAAGGGAAATTTTTAAGTGGTGCAGAAGTGCCTTGTCAACATTAATACCAGAGAGTAGTGAATTGTCTTTTGATAGAATGAGAATGCCATAAGCATATGGGATTGGAAATTTTGCATAAATTTAATGTGGTTTTTGTTAGTGCTGATATATTTGGTATAATTTTTCTCAGCTAAAAACCATGTTTTTCTGGTTATATAGCTGAGTTAAGTGTTTGTTTTCACATTGGAGCTTATGGATGAGATCTTTTGCTTCATCAAACCTTGTTATAGCTTTAAGCGTTGAGTTTATGTCTTTGATATGTCACTTTATAAGGTTGTTTGAGTTATAATGTGATACACAATCTGAACAGTATGTGTTTAGTATTTTTTTTTAGTTGAGTCCATTTTTCAATTGGAGATTTTTCAGCTGATGCAGATGGTTGCTTACTATTAATATATTGCAAAAATCATCTATGGTAAGTTTGAATTGGCTAGGGAGTTGTTTCTTATATGAAAATTTATATATAGAATTGGCTAGAGAGTTGTTTCTTATTATGAAAATTTATATATAGTTTATTTTGTGGGCATCTTTGCATAAATGTTATGCAGATGTGTCAGAAAATAAGACTGCAGTTAGGTGAGAGAAGCCTTGTGCATTCATGAATGTAACATCATTTGTTGGATATATGTGTGCTAATGGCAGCAGAGCAAGTTGTGAGAGTTTGCCTTTCAAGGTGAGCAGCAAGTCATGCTAATGGCAGCAGAGCAAGTTGTGAGAGTTTGGCTTTCAAGGTGAGCAGCAAGTCATTATAGTTACAGTTAAAGTCACCACACATAATAATTGTACCAAGCTTATGTCATATTTTGTTATGTCAACTAGTAGTGTATCTACAACATCCCATGCCTTTTTTTAAGTATCATAGCATTGGCCAGGACACGAACCCGCAACCCAGGCAATTGCAAGGCAGTCGCGCTGACCTCTCGACAACCAATGCAAGACATCCCTTGCCTTTTGACATGAATATATTGCTATGATATAGTAAAACTCAGAATGGAACATAAGAGATTATTGAATTAACTGATGAGTATTATTTTAAGTTTTGTTACTGGAAATTGATTGTTTATTAAAACTGCAATGCTGGTCTGATGTTAGACTGGTATGTATTTGCTATGCAGAGTGTTAATTATGGTTAGATTGGGTACTCTCCTGATTTTTGTTCTCGTTATGATGAAAATGTTAGTATCATGATCATTTAAAAATTGAGTTAGTTGTGAGATTCTGTTATATATGTTAAGACCTCGTACATTTATTGTGGCTATTTTAATGTGAAACATTTAGTGTTTGATGAGTTCGACTTAAGCTTTTTGCTTGTGTGCTTAGATATTTTAATTTTTTTACTATTGTCATTTGCAAGATGGATATCTGTATTTGCTATTTTGTTTTACTATTATCTCAGGGTAGTTTTTACTGTACGAGGTGTCTTGGCTAAGGCTGAAAGATGAACTTTGTGTAAAACTGTTATTCAAATCCGTAAATGGTTCCTGAGGTTCATCAACGAAAATTGAGTTCTGTGATTGGTGACTGTGTTGTGATTGTATGTCAGGTAAACTGTTTTTTGTACTAAATGCTCGGTTAGGGAGAGTTATGGTTGATTGGGAAGATTAGAATTGTATTGCATTTTATTTTATTCTTAAAAGACAAAAATATATACATGCATCAAACAATATTATTTTAAAGAAACAAAAATGTGTATATACACCAATTAACTGGAAGCTATCACAATAGGTATTTTTTATCTATATATAAAATCTGTACAATAATATATATACATTTTTAACTTATGGACAGGCTACACCAGGGACTGTGTGTGGCCCATTGACCATAGTTTGCCCACCTCTGCTTTATGGTATTTTAATAATTAAACTGTCTGTTATGTTTGATTGAATTGCAGGGTTGAGACTCAAACCAATAGTAATATCAAAAAAATTATGAGCACTCGCAAAATAAAGCTGTACGTAAACACAGTCAATACTGTGCTGGTCATGCTGAATGACTGGACTCACTTCCAGCTGTATATATTAGCTTGCCTTACGAGTTCTAATCTTGACTGTTCCAACTGTACTGGACAGCTTGCCTTGAGTTTGTTAAATGACTCTTCGAGTTGTACTAAACAGCTTGCTTTGAATCTGCTGTAGTCGTAGCAGCTTCCATTCCAATCATGGACTTGCCTCATTGCATAGTCTAACGGTAGTGATTAGTAGAAACACCTTTGCTGTTGGAACTGGTTTCAATGGAGAGCACATTCAGTCACTCAGGTTAGACAGATGTTTCTCTCTCTGTATATCCATATATATATATCCCTTGCCCTCCAAAAGGCTATTTATTGCATAATCCCCTACCTTACGGTCAGCAGTCAGATTCAGAGAGCCTAACCAATGGTAGGATTTTGTATATATGTTTACACATTGGCCACACTTGTTTTTACCCTTTGGCCATGTTTATACATTGATTATTGACTGTTTCTCTCTCTGTATATCCATATATATATCCCTTGCCCTCCAAAAGGCTATTTATTGCATAATCCCCTACCTTACGGTCAGCAGTCAGATTCAGAGAGCCTAACCAATGGTAGGATTTTGTATATATGTTTACACATTGGCCATACTTGTTTTTATCCTTTGGACATGTTTACACATTGGTTAGCAGAAATGAGTGCTTAATCTGATCTAATAAGGAACCTGGACTAGTCTACTTCTGAAGGCAAGAGCAGATAAAATATCCCTCCCACTGGCTAAATTTATCCCTAGAGAATGTAGTCATCGAGATGTTGTCCACTTTGTTAGTTTCTCAAGTTTATTGCTGTTCTTGTCTTGTTTGATGGTCTTGTCCCTGGGTGTTCTCTTGGGTTGATACTATCTTCAGTTTGGTCATTTTCACTGTTCATCTGGGTTATTGCTATCTTTGGTTTGGTGGTCATCCTTTTCACTTGAAGTGCTTGTTTCTGTGTGATTCAATCTATTGGTTTAGGTGGTGATGATATTGATAACCATAGTGTTTGAATTACTGCAAAGCACGAGTGCCAATTTATACTTTTATCTTCCAGTTTTCTTTTTCTACATATTCAAAATTGGGCTTCAGGGCTGAGAGGTTAGTTCACAGTCTTTTGAATAGCACTGCTGGAGTCTTTTCTGCCACTGTGCTAGTAGTGTACTGGAAATTCTAGTGTTCCAACTTCCTGTGTCTATTTTTGTCATCAGCTTTTTGTTGAAGACTTGAGTAATCAGATTTTAATTTAGTTAATGTTGCAACCTGGTTTACCTGTCACTACAAAGTCTAAGTGTCTGAAACCACCATGGCCTAATAAATTACTGTGATCACCTGATCCCATCACCAGTGGTAGGTGTATAATTTTGTTATGCATAGTAATTTTAATTGTTATTGCTCTGATAGACAGATTGACTTGCTGCTAGGATGCAGGTTATATTCATTATTAAAGATAGGTCAGGTCTTTTTTGAAACAATAGACAGTGCGGACCCTGTATCCAGTTCCATTCTAACTCGAATATCACTAATTATATTAAGTGTAAATCCAGACATCATCTTTAATGATTTATACAGGCAACTTGTTTATTTTTCATATAATTGCATTTGCTGTTTTTTGAAATGGGTTTTTCCACTCTCATATTGGCTCTGTCTTTTTAATTTCAGACATGCAGCATTTATATGTCCGACTTGCTTGCAAAATGTACATGTTGTATAACAGTGTGGGCATTGTGTAAGTATATGGATTTATTCATTGCATCAATAGTAATGCATTAAAATATTTGATGCTGAATTATCTGAACTAAGAGTTTGACCGATTTAATGTTATGCTCAATTTTTTGTACACCATACTTAGTAATTTTTTTAAAGGAGTTACCTGACTAGCTATTGATTCTGCTAGTACTGCTTGGGCTACAGCTGTTTCAAAATCTGACATCATTAGCATTTTAAGTCTTAAATTGTGGATCATTTATGCCACAAACAAAATGACCACAAAGTTCTTCATTCATGTTATCTTTGAATTTGCACTTTAATGCCAAAGAACGGATTTGCATTGTGAACTCTCTAGCCCCCCTCCCCCGTTCTTATATGCAGAGGTTGAAATAATATCTTTGCATTATTGTCAATGGTTTTGGGGTAAAATAATCTGAGAGTTGTTAGCATTTTGTCAAAATCTAGTCCAGCTGGGTTTTTTGCCGTAGATTATCTCGTATGTCTGAGACCCTATTATCATTATTAATGTAGCTAATTTTACTTCAGGCTTCTTGACCTGATTAATTTGTAGGTAAAATATTAATCGCTCTTTATAGCTTGACCAACCCTCAGGTTGGGATGGACAAAAAGCTTCCCCGGAACCAATAGAATTAACCATTGATTTATTACACTTTTTTAAATTCGTGTTACCACTGGTAATTTTTTCTGGTTACCACTCATAATTTTAATTTCACAGCAACAGTTTATAACTATCTAAGAAATCAATTTTTGTTTTTATTTTTGGGAATTACCATTCATAATTTTAATTTTACAGCTACAGTTTATAACTGTCTAAGAAAAAATCGATAGTGACAAAGTCAACTCACTAGGGCAAGCTTCCGTCACTTTGTTGTGAATAAAACTCTCATGATTGGATGAAGCTTTTAATTTACATGTCTATATGTTTACAGCCATTTTTTCATTCAAAATTTAAGCAATTTTAATAAGCAAATATATAAATGGATTATTCTCCTGTACATGAGGGGTCAGAATGACTAATATGTCAACATGGGTAGGATGACAACATTGGCACTATCAAGGGCTTTTAACGTCCCATCATCAGATTTTCAATGAAATGGAAGGCTATAGAATTGTGAGGTGGAATAGTTTGTAGCTGTCCATTAAAGTATAAATATTGGCTATCTTAATATAAAGCTGAGTACTGATTATATATATGTGTGAGGATAGTAATCTAGACCAACTGATGATTGCTGGTTTAGCATGAAATACGTATATTGGTGATTTTTTATCTTTTCAACATGTGTGTGATCAGGTGGGTCAGCAATATGAGATGGCACTGAGAGTGGTGGGTCGTGTGAAAGTCTGAGTTCGAACCCCGCATATATATAAATGCAGGTTTAAGCCTGTAAACTGTATTAGCCGGATTCGCATATTTCCTTTATTTTTCCAGCCAATTCTGTTGGAACTAGCTTATTTTATACTATTTTTCCAGTCAATGGGGAACAATATTGCATTTGTTTCTACCGAATCTGTTATATTATTCGGGTAGATCTAAGTGATATAGCTTTTGTTTCTGCCAAATCTGTTATATTATTCGGGTAGATCTAAGTGATATATTTTTATCACTGATTTGTAAATATGACAAATCTATTTACTTTGCACTCATGTATTTTTTCAAAATTGCGAAATCTGATTTTTATTCAGGCAGAATAGTGATTTTAATATGATGAATGGCTTTAAATGTGCACTCACATATTTACTCTATACTTTTGTCAAACTGCATTAAATCTGTTGTATTTGGCATATTTCATTCTATTTTTCAAGCCATGATGAAAAATATTCCTTTTGTCTGACTGCACCAAATGTGTTGTTTAATTTCAGGGATCAGACTCAAACCAGCAGTAATATCAAAATAAATATGAACACTCCCAAAATAGTTGTATGTAGATAAGTGTAGTTAATACTGCGCTGGTCATGCTGAATGATTGAACTCACTTCCAGCTGTATATATTAGCTTCCCTTATGAGTTCAAGCCTGAACTCTTCTGGCTGTATTGGACAGCTTGCCTCAAGTTTGTTAAATGACTCTTCCAGCTGTACTAAACAGCTTGCCTCGAGTCAGTAGTTGTAGCAGCTTCCAGTCCAATAATGGATTTGCCTCACTGCATAGACATAGCAGTAGTGATTAGTAGAAACACCTTCACTGTTGGAAGTTGTTTCAATGGAGAGCACATTGTCATTCAGGTTAGACAGATGTTATCTCTCTCTATATGTCAATATAAATATATATCTCTTGCCCCCCAAAAGGGTGACTATTTATTGCTAAATCCCCTACTTTACTGGCAATCGGATTCAGAGAGCCTAACCAATGGTAGGATTATATATACATTGTTTATACATTGGCCATACTTGTTTTTAGCCGTTGGCCATGTTTATACATTGATTATCCATATGTTTACACATTGATCAGTGGCAATGAGTGCTCAATCAGGTCAGATAACGAAGGAATCTGGACTAGTCCACTTCTGAAGGTAAGGACAGATATGACACTGTCAAAAAATAAAATCATATAATAAATTAAAAAATAACTGAAATAGTTTTTATTTTTCAACTGGAAATCAATCGATAAATGTTCGCTTTTGAATCCATCAGCCTATCTATATGTTCAAAGAACAAACCATAAATATGAATACACAATGTATATTAATCGAAAAAAATTGACCCAAATGTAAACTTTACATCATTTATATATATTTAGCATGACCCCATTAACAATATTTATGTACTTTTTTTCTTTTAAAATAAAGAAAAAGGTTTAAAGTTTTTTTACTTTCAAATGCCTTTATTTGTGCTCAAGACGATTCAAGAGGCATAAGTTTTACAATGCAATCAACAAGAATCATTACAAAGAAATTTAGGGAGTGTCGGTGCATGTCAAGCGCATCCGCACCCATACACTTGATTCAATGCATATGATTTTGAACATTCAAGTATAAATGTATGGATAGGTGAGTGGGATATTAATAGTTCCAGAAGTGCAGTGGCACAAAATTCACCTGCCCTTCCAGACTTACACACATAAACCCAAATTCTTATGCTGAAATTATTGTTCATAAAACTGTCCAATTACACATGTCCATTTCTCCATTAGTTATTTGGAGACAAAAATGTTGTTATATTAACAGCAATGTTACATTTTCAGAACACTTCTATTCATGTCTCATTATTATTTGGGGCCATAGCTTGAAAGAAACAGAGCAATAGCTTCAGTTGCAGTGGGAATATTGTCCTTGGATTGTCTAATTGTACAAGTCTATTTCACCATTTGAGCATTCTCAGTACTGTTATAAATGAGAAAGTGTTTGGATTGTCCAAGTCTATTTCACCATTAAAGCTCTCCCAGTTCTGTTATAAATGGCTTTATAGGTATATATGCTTATTTCTTGGTTTGCATGGCATACCACTTGTAGAGCAGTCACTTTCCCTTCTATCTATTCCTAATCTTTTATTAATTTGTTCAGGTTTAACTACCTTCATTTCCTAGGATTTATCATCGTAATATGTTAGTGCTCTTTGGGCTGTTATAATTTCTAATTACTAATATATCGATTTATTTATTATGTAAGGTAAGCACTACACTAGGCAAGGCATGGCCCTAGTTTGATCTGGTTCCAAGTCTGATCGGTTAGCCATGGCTGGCATGTCCTCTTGTCATGGTCCTTGGCGTCATTTAACAATTTGAAGTATAATACCTCAATATTGTAATCAATACCAGATGACAAAGTTAACATAAGTTGCCAATCTAACACTGCCAAAGGAGCCCTTTTTAAAAGCTTTCACCATATCCACGCAGGCCCAGTCTTTATCTGTGGTCTTTTGCAATGTCAAGTAACGTAGTTTATTCCAGGTCTCACATTCCTGAAGAATGTGGAAAATTGTTTCATCGGTTTTCTTGCACAGAGGGCATATCGGATCCATTTTATACCTCTGCTTGTGGTGGAGGAATGCAGCCGTTGGTAGGGCCTCAAGGTTAACTTTAATTATAAAGTCTACTAATTTCGCCTCCAGCCATTGGTAGGGCCTCAAGGTTAACTTTAATTATAAAGTCTACTAATTTCGCCTCCAGCTTCCAGAACTTTGTTAACCCTGCAAGCCGCTTGATCCCTAGCTGAAGTCTGGTCTTAGTGATGGGACTGCTACCATTGATTAGAGCATGGGTGTCCCAATAGGAAAGCTTTCCATTGAAAAGGGAATTGGACATTGTTACATTTTTAGTCACAAGTGTGATGTGTTGCTGTAACCAAATGTTACCCTTTCTTGGGGGGGGTGGTCGGTCAGTGGTTCAACCTCATTTATTGGTAGGGGGCCTTCCATTTTTGGATTATCCTGAAATAGTTGATTAAAATATTGTGAGCTTTCTGGATTAAGAAGGTGTTGATTGAATGGAGTCTGAGTCCATTTTGTGATTTAGGTTTCTGAAGGGAGTTGAGGCAAATTACCGCTGTTCTCACACCCCAGAAAAGCCTCCTACATTGAGTCTCCACTTTTTTTATAAAGGTCTTAGTAGGGGAAAAACCGGCCAGAAAATAAGTGATTTTGGGTAGCAGAGCTGCATTTAATAGTGCGACCTTCCCCAACAAGGAGAGTGGGACCTTGGTTAGGGATGTCACTGTGTTCTTAATCTTTGTGAGAATATTTTCCTCCAGCTCCCTTCTCATGACACAAGGAGGGTTTAAAGTTTTGATATTTAATTTAAAGATATTAAAACATAAAACAACGCAACATCTAATATCAGGCAAAATAAAACCTCTTAATATTTTTATAATCATTGATTACATATAAAGTTTGACCAAGCTTTATGGTAATGGCGTTTAATTTGTAATTATATGTTGGATTGTTTCTATCGTCTAATTGAATTTTTCAATGTTTTTAGAAAAATTTAAATTTCAGTCTTACTTTTCCAAACACATTCAACTGTCAGAAATAATACACAGATTAGTATGGAACACAATGTTTTGAGTAGTATTATTCTTATCTCTTCGATAGGTGTTGCTCCTTGAATAATTAAAGTCTAGCATGGTAACTGAAGGAATGTCCTTTAGATTTATTTGATCCTTAATTTAAGGTGATATTCTAATTAATTAAACTATTAACAAAAAACAAGTGAGTAGAAATTTTATATACATATATATATATAAAGGATTCTCTCACGATTTATTCATTTTTTCCTATTAAGAATAAGGTTTGATGAATGGTTTCCGAACATGAATTATCATACTAGGTTGATTTAGGTTTATTTCTTCTCTAAATATTCTTATCTTTTCCTTTCTGCTCAAGTTTTCACAACTGGCTATTCATTAACAGTATATGCATGGGTAGCTAATTAAAACATGTTCCCCCCCCCTTTCTATTTGATTTAGAAGTTAACTTAACAGCTCCCTACTCTTTGTTCATGCATAGTCCAGAGGGAATTTTTAGTATTTAAAATGGATAATTTAAAATCATGTGGACAGTATTTATGTTATGTATAAAATGGAGTAGAGGGAATTTTTAGTATTTAAAATGGATAATTTAAAATCATGTGGACAGTATTTATGTTATGTATAAAATGGAGTAATGTCATGTCGAAAAATTTTGGTCTTGTAACATCTTCAAAGAATACACTATTGATGCATCTATGCAGAGCAATAACTGGTCCAGAAGAATATCATGATATGGCAGCTCAAATTATAACTGTACATCATCATACTTTGCAACTGGTTATATCAGTCTGGACAATGAAGTTTCTTTGAAATGTGCAATATACAAATTGTGCCATTAGTCAGAAAAAATGTAAACAACTCATAAACTGATATGCTTTTGATAGCAATTCTATTTTTTTCTGACCATGTTTATGCCACATAGTATAAGCTTAAATAATCAACAGATGTCAGGTGATACCATTCTTTGAAATGTGCAATATACAAATTGTGCCATTAGTCAGAAAAAATGTAAACAACACCTCATAAACTGATATGCTTTTGATAGCAATTCTATTTTTTTCTGACCATGTTTATGCCACATAGTATAAGCTTAAATAATCAACAGATGTCAGGTGATACCATTCTTTGAAATGTGCAATATACAAATTGTGCCATTAGTCAGAAAAAATGTAAACAACACCTCATAAACTGATATGCTTTTGATAGCAGTTCTATTTTTTTCTGACCATGTTTTATAAGCTTAAATAATCAACAGATGTCAGGTGATACCATTCTATCTAATAACACCTGAGTTTTTAGCTTATAGGTTTCATCAGTAGGTGCCAGATTATGTGTGGTGGTCACACAGTGAGTTATTGCTTTATGCTTTTAATAATGTATCCAGTTTTTGTTATCATGAAATACAACTTTTGCATTATGTCATTCACAAGAAAAATAGTAGCAATGACATAATATTGTTTATATATATTGTGGATGTGAATTCTTGTAACAAACAACAATGTTCAGTTTTGCTTTGGTTTCTACATGGATGTGAATTATTGTAACAAACAACAATGTTCAGTTTTGCTTTGGTTTCTACAATGTTCTATAAGTAATTACTGGGAAATGCAATTAATACTGCTCAGTAAACAGCAATTTATGATGGCAGTTGGTTTAAAAGGTTTAATTCAATCTTTTTTTTTCTCAGTGATGAAATGTTTATTCATCTAAAAAAAAACAGATACAGTAAAATAGATGAAATCACAGGAGCAACATGGTAAGAGGCGAAGGATACACGTAAAAAGGGAATGGGAAGTGGAGTGTAGTCCAGGCCGATCAGAAATGCATGTCTTTGTGATTGAGTCCTATGACAGAGGCTGAGAGGATGGGAGTTGGAGGATTGCCCAAGTGTCTGTGAGGAGTGGAGGTGGGGCTAGTTTGGTATCCCGGATTTTGAGAGTATCTTTATTCTGTGATTGATGATCTAGAAGTATTAAAAATGCAGAAGATTGGAGACTAAATTTTCAGCTAATCAAAATATAAAATAATATGGAATCTTTTAAAATAATAATAATAAAAAAATTGGCAGTTGGATTTAAAAATAAGATATGTAAAGAGATGAGTAAAAAATGTATTAAACAGTAGAATGTTAAAAATTAATGTTTTTGAAAAACTTATAAATATTATAATAAATAGATGTAAAATAATTTAAAAATAAAATAAGTAAATGTGGAAATTAAAATTAGTTAAAAGTAAAATAAATGAAATATTGTGTGATTATATATCATAGCTCTGATAATGACTGCAGGACAGTCAAAACAGTAAGAATAAAGTTTAACAAACAATAGTATTATTGAAGTGTATAAGAAAGATGAAAATGATATATATATATATTTAGTATCAAGATAGGTTTAGCATTTCCTTTCAGAGTTCAATTCATAAACTTATATGTACTTCCTATCATATACAATTATTGAAGTGTATAAGAAAGATGAAAATGATATATATATATATTTAGTATCAAGATAGGTTTAGCATTTCCTTTCAGAGTTCAATTCATAAACTTATATGTACTTCCTATCATATACAATTATTGAAGTGTATAAGAAAGATGAAAATGATATATATATATATTTAGTATCAAGATAGGTTTAGCATTTCCTTTCAGAGTTCAATTCATAAACTTATATGCACTTCCTATCATATACTCCTCACAATTTTACAGTCCTACCCATAGAAAATATTAACATTCATATATCTTTTTATATTTTTTGCATAGATGGTGTCAAAAATGTCAATATTGTAGATATTTTCACTACTCTAACTCCCTCAAACTGCAATATAATATTTTAATGAAAATTAAAAGTGTCTGACATTTAATGCACAAAGAATTAACATCATTAGTAAAAGTAAGAGTTCAGAAAAATAAAGGTGTGACAGTTATTGATTAAACCATGAATATGGTCTTGTACTAAAGCATTCTAGACTTTTCCAAATAAATTTTACCTGTAGATTATAAAGTCTACAGTTGTTTATTTATTTTATATTTTAAAGTAGTTTTATATTAAGAATAATCTAATAATAAAACTAACAATATTAAAAGACAATATAAATTAAGGTATCATACGACTCCATCTATCTGCACTTGAAGGTAGTAAATACTCATATTCATTTTAAAGCCAATTTAAAAAGTACAGGCAAAACAATGGACAACAACTGATAGCACAGATACTATCGACTATTTTTTGGTCTTCTAATGGGCACCATTGATTATATATTTTTAGGCATCTTTATTCATGCTATGCATGATAATGTCTTGACATCCTAAGGTTTTAATGATCTCAGTTATAACTCCAAGATCGTTGAACTTATGGTATTATATATCAAAATAAAGTACCACAGTTAATATTTCTTTTTCACCCAGAGCCAGATAGTCAGACATATACAAAAACAGATGTTCTCAATCTTTTTGTATCATGCACATGCACAAAAAGTGCAAATGTCATGAAGATGAGCCTCAGGGGAGCTCCAGTCTAAAAATTTCACTAGCTATCTTAAACCTTAATGGAGCATTTTGAGTTATGAAACCCTGAAGTAAGAAACAGGTCTATGCAATCTTACTGCATCCATATTCAAAAAAGGACATGAAATGTTGCTGGTATTACTGACCGACATTGAATAACCAGAAAAGTTGGATAACTATTTCGTGTGGAATATATTAATAGCATAACATACTTATTTACCTGTTATTCATCCCCCCCTCCCCAATCAAGCTTCCCATATCTGCTCGAAGTCTCCCCAGATTAAGAAATCTGACTTACCCAATCATGTCTGCAAAAATTGACCACTAAATAGAATTAATACAAAAATGGACTGTTCTATTGTCAAAAGGTTATTATTTCATAAACTAATAAAACCTGTGGGAATATCATTTGATATTCATACAGATGCATATATATACCAATTCCATCATTTTTTCTGATCTTCTTGTAGATATATTTAAATTATTTTTCAAATTAAAAAAAATTATATATAAGTATGGATCTGTTTTCCATCAGCATTTCAAATCCTGTTACATCTTTAAGTTCCATATCACTACTTTTCTTGCCTACAATTCATCTTTAGTATTTTATTTTTAATAACATGTTCCCATCTTTTAATATCCAAATTAGTTGCTTCCAAATCGTTTCTTTTTCTTCCAGTAGTTTCCTTAAGCTCAATACTACACATACAAAAAATACAATACTGTTCAGTAATAAGTAGATTTAATGGGAAATCATGGCTGAAAATAGAATATAATAAAGAGTTACAATTAAATAAGATGTTGGAAGTTTATAAGACAACAAGTTTGTTGCAGAAGTCAAATGTGTTAGTGGATGCATTTGTAGTTCATAGATTAGTTATATAGTCATTGCAAAACTCACCATTAACATGATTTTTGTCATTTTAGAATTAAATGACTATTTCATTTAAAATGGCTGTTAATGCTTGAATAAATATTACTATTAAAGATCTTGATTTTGAAACTTATTTTTTCTTGTTATTATATATTGTTTATTTTGTAACAATAATGGCTATTTTTGTATTTAAAGTTTTATATTTTAAATAAGTGTGTATATAATATATGCTGAATTCAGACTACTGACATTTAGAGGTGATTGCTATTAGAACAAAAAATATAAGGGTTAATTTAATTGTTAATGAGCAATAAATATGCATGACCATGAAAATCTCTAAACATCTTATAGAATATAAGGTGATGATTTATCAAAGGTTAAATAGTGCTATTAAAAATCTTTTTTGTCTTTTCACTATATATTATTGCGGTTAAGCCCTGTAGAGGTCCCTACTATCACATTTTTACATGCACATTCTTGAGGTTACAGCCTTAGTAAATATTACTTATGTAAGTAATCAATGTGCATTTAAATAAATTTATAATAACATAACATTATAAATCTCATTATCATTATGTAACTACTTTTCTATAATTATTACTTCATCATTACAATTATCAGCTGCCATATTTATTTCAATAATAATCAGATATTTTGGAAAAGTTTTCAATCAATTAATTACAAAGTTGCTACTTATTAACCCTGTTTTACTTTTTGGATTAAAAATAATTTCTTCTTCACTACAGCTGGCTCATATTCACAATACCACTTTTAAACCATGTTGGGGTCGATAGGCAATCTCTGGTTTTACGAATCCTATATTATATATATATATAGTCTTCTATTGTTAATCTTTGACAATAATTTCATAAGTTCGCTAGCTTGTTCACATACTAACATTCAAGTGACAATCTACTTTTATAATATTTTAGATCATTGTGAATTTTCAAGTAAGCTAAGATGATGACAGCCTATAATTCTGATAAATCTAGTTTTGCCCCCCCCCCCCCAAGTCACAAAAAATGCCTAGTAGAAAATGTTGTATGTAATATTTACATTTTATGTTACTGTTATTTTTAAAAAAGGAATCACTGTGGAAAAAATAATTACAATATTTACATTTTATTTATGCCAATGGTGTGCAATCATATCTTGACCATTAATGTGCACTTTTTGGGAGGGCAGAATCCTGGATGTTTGGAAATAGTCCATTGCATCATGTTCTATGACAGGAAGGTCCCAAATTTTTATCATTATGCCAATTTGCCAAAAAAAAAAAAAAACAGCTCACAAAAAGAAACACGCTGAATTGAAACAAAATATGATAATATTACGTCATCTCATCATAATATAAGTTAAAAAAAAAGAAATAAAGATTCATGAAATTTCTCAAATTTTTATTTTAAATTTATCCAATCAATTCATTAATTTTGTTTTAATTAAAAACTAACATATTTTCAGTAGAGTGTAGGCCTTCAAACTGTATATTCATCAAAAGTATAGGCTGCCATCTTGGTTTACTTGAAAATTCACAAGTATCTTTTTTAATTCTAAAGGTTGTAATGAGACAAGTATAATTAAATTGATAGGTCAATTCTAGAAAACATATCTCTACTAGAATAATTTTTCATTTGATTTTTCCAATTTGACCATTTCTTATTACAAGAATCTTTTTTGCTTGCTAATTATTCTGTATTTAAATAACACTCAAACATTTTTCTTTTATATATAAATCACTATTAATTTATTTCCATTCTATTATTTTATACAGTAAGATGAAGTTTTTTCTTTAATTCTATTTAATAAAATGTTATGGCTAATTGATGGTATTTACACACAATGGAAAATTACCTCAACTTTGTTAAGCGATGTCTCAGTCGTAAATAATTATAATTAAAAAAAAAAAAAAGAATCGATCTTCAAAAATTTTAAAACAATATTTCACATGAAAAAAAAAACAATAACAAAGTATGAAATGTATTAAACAAATAAATAAATAATAAAAAAATCAAACAATCATTTCCTTTAGTTATATATTTAGGTATTCCTCTTTCTCTCTCTAAAAAAAAAAAATAACAAAAATATAAATAATAAAATATTACGCTAAAAAAAGAGAAAAGAATAAACTAAGTTTTCCATTTTGGGTGTCTTGCAAATAATTGAATTTTCTTAAATTAGTAAATCAATTAACCGTATTCGCTTTTTCGTTTCATAAATATTGCATAGAATACCCACTTTACCATGTAATCGTATATCCTATTTTATTGCTTAAAATTTTTTTTAATTGTTTTTTTTTTTTAATTCTATTTTTTTTTTTTTCAATTTTATTTGAAATAAAACAAATAATTCAAATACGTAATTTTTGAAGAACAATAAAACAAAAAATAAATTACTTCAGAGTATACATGATAGTAAATTAAAATTAGTAAATCAAGATTAATTCCAACAACAGAAAATAATATAAATGAATTTACAGAATAAAAAAAAAGTCTGAGGATTTGCCTTCAGTTGGCAGCACCTGTAGAACAAATACATTTTGAAAACCTTTCATAGAAAGTAGACTATTACAGTAGGCGACGCCTACAATTTATGCAAATTTACAACAAGATCTAACAGTTGCATTTATTAAACAGATTTTGTTTGACTTTTATTTTTTTTAAAAAATAAGCAAAATTTTGACAACCGCACAATCCAGATGGAGCTGCAGTAATGTGGCATAAAAAGTCAACATTTTCTTTTTATGCCCCAGAGTTGTCTTCCAGTTTATACAATAGTCTAAATATGTTAAAACAACCTTTATGCTGACATTATAATGGATGTAATTACAATGGTTTTTTGATCCCATCACATCTACAGTTTACAACTTATCTTTAATGAGATAGCGCAACCATCAAAATGCAGTAATTTACTGCAGTATCAGTCTATTGTTGCGTTTTATAGCTGCATGATTGGACGTGAATGTTAACATCATGTAGACACCTGGCCAGTCGGAGTGACAAAGACCAACAGAGGATGTATAATATTTTCCCATAATTCCAGAACGTAAGGAATAATGGCTGAATTCAACACCTAAAAAAAAAAAAGATCAATTTATTATGAATATTTTTCAAAATTAATACGACATTGAAAAAAGTAAAAGAGGAGAAAACTGTAATAAATACATGCCAGAAGAGAACTTATCTAATATTATATCATGATAATCCAGCTACAGAATTGAATAAATTAATCCATGTTCTTAAATCTAATGATTATAATGAAAGAATTTTTTGCAATGTGTTCAAACATAAAATAAAATGACTATTAGTAATAATAAATAAGAAACAGACAGATACAAAATCAACAAAAGTCTATTACATAATATAAAAAAACAGTAAGATTGATTAACAAAACACTTAATACAGAATTAAACCAATCACATATATAATAAATAAAATGAATGACTTTCTGACCAAAAACAATCTTTGTCAGGATTTCTCACTATTTAAGATGTCCTTAATTACAACATTGGTCTCTGACAGCCCATTCCTTCATTAAGTTTTCTCCTTTTCTTCTAATACTTCCAGGTCGACCACTATTCTTAGTATCCAGTTCTTATTCATTCTTTTAACACATCCATATCATCTTAAATCTCCTTCGTTCAATTCACTTTTTTTTTTACACTCCAATTGATATTTTGATTCGTTTATTTATCCAATCTTGATCTGACCTCATCTCCAATAATTCATTTCTATTGTCAATAATCTGTTTACTTTCCTCTATTACTATCAATGACTTCTGATAGTTTAGAATATTCTATATCAGGGGGTATAATGTCTTCATAAAACTGAGTTGAAGATTCATATCTCTGCCTCATTTAATCAACCATTTTACTCATTACTCCCTTAATATTAAACAATTTCCATTTTCAAGCTTTTCCCCCCTATCACTGATCAGCATTTCAATTTGTTTGTCAATTAATTATTATCTTTTCAAAAATTAATATTTAATTCCAATTTGGCATAATCATGATTTTCAGCCATTATTCATTCATTGCAGGATGAAAGTCTCTCAAAATTTAACTCCAGTTTCTCTAATCAATAATTTATCCAAATCACATCGACAAATTTTCTTTTTTCATCCAAGCATTTCAGATGTGCTCACTTTCTAGGTCTTTTTACAATCTCTTGGAATCCAGATTAAAGGTTTCAATTGTCCATTAATTATAATCTCTTCTAGCAGTATGTTCATTCTAGCTTTATTTTAATCTTTTTAATTTTTCCAATGATCACAATGATGCATTGTTAATTCTCCCACTCAAGTATTTCACTTTCAATCCCTTTTTATTATTTCCAGCATACATCTTTCCATACTTTGTTGAGAGATCTAAGGTATTGTATTGCTCTTTTGTTAAGTGCCCAACTCCCAGATCCATAAGTCATAACTAATAAAACATATCTGTTTAAAAATCTTCCATTTCAAATATATATTTTCTTTTAATATTACGTTAATTCTATGATTAATTTCATCCATTAACTTTTCATCTGTATTAGTAATCTGATAGAAATTTTTGAAGCTCGTAACTTCTTCAAATTCATGCTTATCAGTTTTTATTTTATTCTTCTGAGAAAATCGATTGAACATTACTTTCCCTTTATATTATTTTCATTGGTAATTCTTGCATCACTTCATGAAGCTCTAAAACAGAGTTCAGGAGACACATGCAGCTCTTTAGTGGAAAAAAGTGTAGCTCTCTTATTTTGATATAAACAAAAAATATATACATTTTATTTAAAATTTAATATATATTTTTTGTTTCACCCACCAAAATATTGTATGCAAGCTTAAAAGTTGTTTGAATCTTGTATATGCATAGTTAATGTTAATAATATTTTGTTTAAATCACATGTTATTAAATTAGTAATGACTTGAAAGGTTGCTAAGTTAAGTAAAAGAAAAGAGTGGTATCATTCTTTTCTTGTCAAAAAATCTCTGTCATGTGTCTAGGCCTGATCGCTCATCAGACCACTGTTTAACAGCTATTGGCTGTCTGAAGGTAATAGTAAGGCACATGTGGAAGAATAGCAACCTTTCAAGTCATTACTAATAGTTAATGTTATTAAATTTATAGATAATGAATGTAATTGGTCTCAAGTTGTGGCTCCCTAAATTGTAATTTTTCTAATTTTTTTTTTCCAGAATGGTTCTTTGTTTCAAAAATAATCCAGACTTCTGCTCTAAAGCATTATTTGCAAAGCAACATTATCTGCAAAATTTAGTTTGCAAAATTTAGTTGAATTAAATAAACTCCATATCGCCACAAAATATGACTTTATTAATCTATGAGAAAAAGTTTTGGAGATATGGAATTACTCTGAAATATACCCCTATTAATGTTAATCTTCTTAATATCTCATTGTAATCTAAGCACTGCTATTACTTTCTCTGGATCTGTCACGATTGTTCAAAGCTTAAATCATGTAAAAATGCTTATAGAATCAAATGCTTTTTCATAATCTGCAAATCCAAATCATGATCACAATTTATATTCATTGATCCTTTCTAAATACTTGCATGTGATGCAATGCACTCTTTAATTCTAGGTTGTTCTTTTAGTTCGTTTGAATCAAAAGTTTGCTTTAGATAAATTGTAATTATCTTGATAAAAGGTTAGAACCGATAGAAAAATGATTCTAATATCTTAACTTTTATTAGTTTTTTTAATAATCAATATTACTAAGCATTTCCCCAATCATGTGGTATATTTATATCAATTAGACATTATATAGATAATTTGGTCAACGATTTTTCTATTTCATCATGTGTTTCTTTTTAAAATGTCAACAATGATTCCGTCATTTCCTGGAACTTTTGCCTTCTTCAAAGATTTAATTATATGTCTTAATGCTTCATTTAAAATGCTTAACAATTCAAAAGATATAATAATTCTAGTAATTAAATTTGTTTTCTTATTGCTTATTACTGTACAAGTCTTTGTAGACTTTTACACATTTCATGATGTTATCCCTTTGTATTATAATACTTCCATCTTTTTTTAATGTTGAAATAAGTTTTCTTCCAATGCCAAAAAATTGTTTTATTCTTTAAACACTATTATTCTTTTCCACAGTTTTCTTGCCAATTCACGATTATATTTTCTTACATCATTATTTATTCTTTTTCAGATCATTTTATAGAAGTCTATATATTTGTTTCTTGTTAATAGATCAACTTTAAATATTTTCACATTCCTTCTCTTCATATGTTGTTTTGTCTCAATTAAAACTTTACTGATAATTTTGTTTCTTTTTCTGTAACAGGTGATTTTGTTTCTGTTCTTAATAGAGTATCAGTTATCTTCTTATTGATCTAAGTTAAGTTTGAATCATTTAAAAAAAAATATTTTAAAATGATTAAAAAATTTGAATTTCAATTCATTGGGATTCTTCTCATAATTAGCAACAGTTAATACTATAATTTTTTAATAGTTTTGTCTCTATCTCAATAATTGATTATTATTTTCTGTAGTTAATCTATTAAAAACATTACAATCTTAAAAAATATATTTTCACTTATGGGTAGAATGACAACCTTGGTACCAACGTGGGCTTTGAACATTTCATCATTAGATTTTCAATGAAATAGATGGCTGAAGAGTTGTGGGTTGGAGTAGTTTGAAGCCTGTCCATTAAAATATGAAGATTGGCTATCTTAATGCAAAGCTGAGTACTGATTGTATATATGTGAGATGGTAATCTGGACCAACTGATGAGTGCTGGTTTATCATGAAATATGTATATTGGTGATTATTTATCTTTTCAACATGTGTGTGATCAGATGGGTCAGCAATATGAGATGGCATGGAAAGTTGAGGGTCATGTGAAAGTCTGAGTTCAAATTCCTTATATAATAACAATTCAAAATATACAATTTAATTTTTCTGTAAATTTCATAAGTCTTTACCCTTTCTCATGTCTCTAACCATATCCAAATCTCACCACAGCACTTTTACCTGTCAACTGTTTTTCGATTCTAGTATTAAAGTCTCCCATAACAATTTTAAAATATTGATTAGCATAGTCGAAAGCATTTTGTACATCTATATAACAATTCACTATTTCTCCATCACAATGAGACTTCACTGGGATATAAACATAAATTATCTGTATTTGGTACCTTTCATTAAATTAATAACTATACCTTTCATTAAATTGAATAACTAATCTTTCTGCTCAGCCTGACATACAATCAATTTCTACAATGTTATTCTTTCAGTTTTTATTTATAAAAATATTTTATTATTGCTTTTAATACTTCTGGCTTTTTAATAAAATACATATTCACATTTCAAATCGATTGCCTCTTGAACTTTTTTTCTAATATAACAAAAGTCCAACAAGGTCCCATATTATACTAGATCACTCTTTTCATTCTTGTAATCTTCCTTATCCTTAAAGTAATCTGTAATTGAAGGGAGCTAAATAAAAGGCCACTATCAAATGGCAGCTTGAGTTCACAGTCAGAAGATTTGTAGCACACTTTGTCTTCAGCTGCTATTGACTGAAAACTTTATAGCCTCCTAGAAATAAAGTCGTAATTTAGTTTTGTCTGTCATGATTATATATATATCATAAAAAAGATTTTAGATTCAATGATTTCATGATAATTCGACATTTGAATTAAGTTAAAAGTATCAGGCAAAAGCACATATGGAGTGGACATTAGGTATTTGCCCTGTTTGATTCTTTTTTAAGATCTTAGAGGCAAAATTCTCCATATAGTACTGCCACCCAGTACAAGCCAGAGTAATCAATGGATGCAAGAAGGTTTGTGCATAAAATCCCTATCTAATGCCTACTCATCTAATATCTCCAGACTAGTTTTTAACTTGTGCCTTCATCAGTGAGAAGACTTGGATCTGAAAGCATGGTATCTCAGATGCTTAGGATCTAATGCAATTCTCCGGCAGCCACCTTTTACTTAGTTAACTATAAAGCTATGAGTGCAAAATAAAAACAATGTTTTTAATCCAATCTCAGGAAATAATGATCATACGATGTTTAGAGGTTTTAAGATCTCACAGACGAATCAGTTTCTTTTCAGTCAACACCAAACTCCTTTCTACAGATCACATTTGATAAGTTCCTCCATAACGTTTCAATTTGCTTATATATATTTATAATACTGAGCTTTTTATTTCTAAATATAAATTGGTATCAGAATCAAATATTTTACCTTGATCATATTTAAGTTCTTTTTAATTTAATACATTATATAATTTTTTAAAAAAATGTTATTATTATATTATTAGCACAGTGGTTCTCAATATTTGTAGAATTGCCTAACACATTTTACTTAATATTTTTCATGGGGAACACTAACTAACATACAGCTCAATTACACATATTATTACGTCTTGATCGTTTGAAAATAACAAACAGGCAGTATAAATTCAGATCATTCGCGCTAGGTTACACAGAAACTGATCTCGTTGCACACAGGCAGCTACAGCACGTAGATACAGCTGGTCACACAAAAAAATATATGACAACAATAGACAAAGCTACCTATTATTATTTCTATAATTTTTTTTTTTGCGGAACACATGAAGCGGATTCACGGAACATGCTTTGAGAACCACTGTATTGGTATATGCTTATACATGCGATATATATATATATATACACACACAACTAAAAAAACACTAAATTTTTTAGCGCAAATCTTATCTTATGAATATCTGAAGTGGCACAAGGAAACCATTATCCTTAAAAGGCAAATTTTCAGCACATTATTATTTTAAATTCAATTAGGCCAATTGGGAATTAACAGATGAACACAGCTAAAGTGCCCAAAGAATAAAACTTTCAATCCTTCAAACATTTAGAGATTTAAACTACCAGCACATAAAAAAAAGTCACGCAATGGAAATGAAAGCTTCGTAAAAACTATTAAAAAATAGCCAGATTCTCTGATGGAGCGTTTAAACTTTTTTTTCTGTTGATGTTTATAAAATACATTACGAGATTGATATGAAGTTAAGATAATTAAATCGGTTACGTTAATAACTAACATGCACATTTCAAAACATCCTTGCAATTAAGCTGAAACACACCCACGCACACAATGCAGCTATATGTATATATAATAATAAAAGGTTCAAATTCTGCTTTTTAGATGCCAGTTAAAGAAATACAAACAAATGTAATAAAAGACGAGCATGTATTATTCGGATCAACTTAATATGAGCATATATCATTACGTCTCACGGAATGGATTTGTATAGTTATTTCCAAACACAGTTGTCGATATTTAACATATTTGTTGATATTAAATTTATTTTACTTTTAAATGACGAAAAGAAGTTTAAAAAAGAATCAAGAAAAATACTTTATATATTAATAATTAATTGCAAAACTTACTTTCACCCTTTTTTTTTTTTTTTTTAGCCATTCATTAAACTAGAGATTATCCACTTAATGAATACTATTTCTATAGAGTAATTTTTACTACGCCAATCTCAATCAAGATAGGGACTGGCTTATGACCAAAAACAGATGAAAAAGTTGTATGATTCCCATTTCATGTTGAACCGGAACTCATCAGTTGGCCCAGATCACAAACTTTTACATCAAGTGGTTTGAGTCAAAGTTGTGAGGGCAGTAAGTTTGACACATCAATTAAACTGTAATAATTGACTGTCTATATATACTGAGCAATAATATATATATATGAAATTGTGATCTGGGCCAACTGATTTGTGTAGGTTCAGCATGAAATGAGCATCTTGGGGATCACACATCTTTGGTCACATGTTTATGATTACACCCTCTTATAAGGTGTTAAAAGTGGACAGAAATATTATTAACTTTTAACTAATTTGTATTTTTCTTTTCAGTAGTTACAATGGTCATACAAGTTTACGAGTGCTTGCTAATGGTGATAATTTATAAATAAATACTGCCATCAATATACATTTATTATATTAAGCATCTATTTTTAATCAACTGATAATAAATAAAGATAAAAATTCTTATTATCTACACAAAGTCTATTACTAAAAAGGTGACCAGTTCTCCCTGCAAAATGCCTGCAGCACAATTATGGAATCAGCACATATGCTAGTTAACAACATAGTTTAGTTATTCACAAAAAATTTAAAGGCCTAATATGCCTGGATTATGAGTTAAAACATGAAAAATTTGAATCCCTATCGATTGTTTGTAATACTTTTCGTACCATCATGAAATCTTGCAGACTACTTAAAAACACTATGATTCATGGTTTCACTACCACATACAGTTTTAATCATTTCAAGCATTTTAGAAGCAATTCCCCCCAATTTGAATTTAATGTTAGTGTGTTATTCCATTAAGGGTTAAGGCATGAAATATTAAGCAAGCTAGCACTTTAAATTTTTTTATAGAGAATAACTTAACTATGTCTTTACGAAACAATTGGACTGATTGGTGATAAAGGCAATATGGTAAGAAAATCAACAAGCAGTTATCTATGATTTATTATTGGAAGACAGAATAACACTGGTTTATCATTATTTTATAATGTTATAATAAATAATCAGTAACAATAATTACATATCAGCATTTCTTTTTCATTTCAGTGCAAATACAAATAATATTCCATTTTCATTTTTTTTTAAAGACATACATTTGATAAGGCAAATTAAAAGCAATTATTATTATTAGCAAAGTTGATTAATTATATGCCTCATATTTGGACTATAAATTATGGGAACCAAAACCGCATTACTCTATTAAAACATATATCTACAAAACTTTTTGCAATAAACTCAAGATTTGACAATTTGGAATTCATTGCCCAAACATTCCATAAACTTTTAAAAATTTACCTTTTTTTTTTTTTTTACTATTTTAAAAAAATAGTCAGAACACTTTTTCTTATTAACTGGGCAAAAAAAATAGACCTTAGTTCAATAGTAAATGTATCTTATGTGTAAGCAGAAGTTTATGGATTGATTCTATATTGAGAAAAATAAAATAAAAAAGGCTAAAGAACCACCACCCTATATTCTTGACCAATTTAGATATTGGCAGACCTCATAGGCAAAAGATAATAAAAAATATATATGAGAGATGGTGACTTGGCCAACTGATGAGTGCCAGTTCAGCACAAAATACATCTTGGGGTCATTTAACTTTTATTGTATCTTTATTCATATGATTTCAAAAAATGTGTGGTAGTGTGGATGTTATACATTTATAAAAGCACAAGATCATCAATATATATATATATATATATCATCATCAACCATTATCAATCCACTGCAGGATGAAGGTCTCTCCAAGTTTAATCTATCTTTTCTGATCTTTGGCTTCTCTTGTCCACATCACCCCTGCACATTTTCTTATTTCATCCATCCATCTCACATGTGGTCTCTTTCTGGGTCTTTTACAATCTCTTGGAATCCAGTTTAAAATTTCAATTGTCCATCTATTATCATCTCTTCTAGCAATATGTCCAGCCCAACTCCACTTCAATCTTTTAATTTTTTCAATGAGGTCAGTAACACCTGTTTGTTCTCTTATCCATACATTGCGTTTTCGATCTCTTCTTGTTACTCCCAACATGCATCTCTCCATACTTCTTTGAGTGGTCTGAAGTCTCTGTATTGCTCTTCTATTAAGTGTCCAAGTCTCAGATCCATAAGTAAGAACTGGTAAAACACATTTGTTAAAAACCTTCCTTTTCAAACACATGGGCATATTTCCTTTTAGTATCAAGTTATTTCTACCAAAAGCACTCCAACCAAGTTTAATTCTATGATTAATTTCTTCCATTATGTTTCCATCTGTATTAATAATCTGACCAAGGTATTTGTAACTGTTAACTTCTTCTAATTCATCATAATCAATCTTTATTTTCATATTTTGAGCAAATCGATTAAACATTACTTTAGTCTTTTTAACATTTATCTTCAGTCCTACTTTCCTACTTTCATCTGATAATTCCTGCAACATATCCTGCAGCTCTGAAGCATTATTTGCAAAAACAACTACATCATCTGTGAAATCTAAATGACTTAAATAATCTCCATTTACTTTCACTCCTTTAGTTTCCCATTTTAATCCACAAAATACTTCTTGCAGCACTGCTGTAAAAAGTTTTGGAGATATGGAGTCACCTTGTCTTACACCTTTCTCAATGTTGACTTTCCCAGTATCATTATGTAATCTAATTGTTGTTGTTGCATTTTTATAAATATTCTTCAAAATATGACAATATCCTGGATCTATACCTTGATGATCCAATGCTTTAATCACTGAAGAAATGTTTATAGAATCAAATGCCATTTCATAATCTACAAATCTAAAACATAATGACAACTCATATTCATTCGTCCTTTCTATAACTTCTCTCAACACCTGGATATGATCTACTGTACTAAAACCAATTTTAAATCCAGCTTGTTCTCTTGGTTGGTGGAAATCCAATGTTCTCTGTAGATGACTTGTAATTATCTTGGTAAAAATTTTATATAAAACTGATAAAAGGCTGATAGGTCAGTAATTTCTAATATCTTCTTTATCACCTTTTTTAAATATTAATATTATTACTGCATTCTTCCAATCATCCGGTACATCTTTATCATTTAGACATTTGGTATATAACTTTGCTAAAAAAATTTCTATTTCTTCACCTGCTTCTTTTAATATATCAATTATAATTCCATCATTACCTGGAACCTTTCCTTTCTTCATACATTTAATTGCGTATCTCACTTCTTCATTTAAAATTCTGGGCAATTGGGAAGATGTAATAGATATAGGAGGTACTTGTTCTTTATTATTATATAATTCTTGATAAAAATCTTCTACCAATTTCATGATGTCATCTCTCTTTTTAGTAACAATTCCCTCTTTTTTTCTTATTGCAGATATAAATTTCCTACCAATACCAAAATGTTGTTTTACATTCTTAAGACTTTTATTTTCTTCTACAGCTTTCCTTGCAAGTTCACAGTTATACTTTCTTATATCATTTTCAACTCTTTTCTGCAGCATTTTACAAAATTCGAGTTATTCAATTCTTTTTAATGCATCATTTTTGTATATCTTCATATTCCTTCTTTTCTTCATAAATTCTCTAGTCTCAGTAGAAATTTTATTGGTCAATTGCTGCTTTTTTCTACCAGCTATTTTTGTTGCAGTTTTTAAAAGTGTATCAGTTATTTTCATATTAATTTCATTCAAATCTGAATCATATTCAAAATCTACTAATACTTGAAACCGATTTATATATATATATATATATCCATGATCTGAGTCTCCTTATGAAGTTTAAAATAAGACGACTTCTGCTGAAACATTTGTTCTTTGTCTCATATGATTTGGCACAATAGTAGTGGTGGTATCAAGAGATTAAGGCTCCTGAATCAATTTTCAGCTGAAAAAGTATGAATGGAATTACGGCCCTACTTTAACAAAGTGTTAGAATGGTAAGCTTAGAACTGAAGGTTCCAGGACCAATTTCCATTTGAGTGACATAAACTTGGGTTAGACTAATTGAACAGAAATAATAAAAACCCAATCCATCAATAATGTATTTAAATGTTGAACAACTGCCCATGCAATTAACATGATATCAATAAATAAAATAATAATAAGAGTTTATTGTTTGAGAGTGCACAAAAAATTCAAGCATCAAAGGGTGCTAGAACTGAAATCGATCTGAGGACCATCCACTCCAAAATCTGACACTCTATCCCTGAATTAAACCAAGCAAGGCAACTGTGATATTATTTTTTAATGAAACTACTAGACTCAATCTGAAAATTGGGTTTTGGATGTTACAAGAATTCCAAGCAATTGACCATTTATTTTACAAAAAGAAAACCCTATAATCTTTTGCTACTTTTAAAGTTTTGTAATTAAAAGGGATTTGAACCTGGACTATCAAGCTCCATACAGTCCCACTCTATCCAATATAACCAATATACATGATCACATACATATGAAAAAAATAAATGATTTCCAATATAGGTATTTCATGCTGAACCAGCACTTATCAGTTGATCTAGATCAGTGTTTCCCAACCTTTTTTGACTCGCATACCACTTGGTAGTACATCACACTAAATTGTACTAAAAATGATTGTATTTCATGAAACTTGTTATTTTATTTGCATTATAAATATTATAGGGTGACCATGTATGTATTCATATCTCATAATGAGACAAATTACATTGAAACACGCCTAAACATCATGCCAGATTATAAACTCACTGAAATTATAAACTCACTGTAACATATTTATATGTATGTGTTTGTTCAAAGTTTCATATTTTTTCCAAAATAATTTATTAAAGATTACATTATTACATTAAAGGTTATTTGGTACATATTTTGTGTTTTCTCATTCCTTCATTTGGTTTTCCCGAATTTGAGTCTGTTTTCTCTTTTTTGGAGCATCTTGCTATTGGTTGGGCCATGGAGAGGATAAATTTAGCATATCCCAAGTCATGGTAAAATTAACCTCAGGGGTTATCAGGCTATCTCTTGTTCTTGTTTTCTTTATATTGTTCAGCATGAAGTTAATAGGATTAAAATTTTGATGATTAAATACTAGCTTACATCTAGTAATCCACAATAGATGATCAAGAATTAATGAGAGTCTAATTTCTGGATATGATCCTTTTCTGATACATTCTTTCAAATTAAATAATTTAGATTGATTTGCCTTGATCCGACTCATTATTTATCTACTATTTTGTCATATTTCGTTTACTAATAAAAACACAAAATTATAAAAAAACAGTATATTTTCTTATCATAATCAAATATTTTTATAAAATAAATTTAATGAGATCTTTGTGCTTGTTTCGAACAACATATTTTTTGAAATTTGGTTCAAAAGATGCGAGGTATACCCTTAAGTCTACAGCTGCATTCAATCTGTTTCGATACTTATTTTTTAAAAAAATATATGAAGAAAAAGCTCTTCCTATTAATTCCGTACTAGTAAACGGTAATAATAATTTAAGAGCTTTCTCAGAAAGTTGTTCATATTCTTTAATGTTTAACCAAAAATTAATTAGATTGTGTCGTTTGAATTCTACTTGTAAAGTTCTGTCACATGATAATTCTATTAAATTTTCTTTATCCTTTATTGATAATGATGTAGCTTTTTCTAAATTTTCTGCATAGAAGGGGTTTGAAATCCAATTATCATTTGTGTTTTCAGGTTTTGGAAAATATTCCATGAAAGACAATTTTAATCCTGTTAAATGTGTTATTATATTTTCTCATATCTTGAGACAGACTAACCTTATTTTCAAACCAAAAAATATGTAGAGTTTTGAATACTTCCAGTTGATTGTTTTCAATACTTATATATATTACTGTTTCCAAAAATCTAATTTCTTAATCATACTTTCAATTTTATCATTAACATTAAAGATCGTTATCGACTGTACATATTAACAACTTTACTGTATAATATTATTAATTAAAATATTTTTTTATGAATTATAGGAAAAAACGTTTCTATATTTTTATGATTTAATTTTTTTTTATGTCCACCATTACCAGTGGTACGCGTACCACAGGTTGGTTAACACTGATCTAGATCATCATGTGGTCATATGTATCAGTTATACTGGGTAGAGTTGATGATTGTAGGGAACTTGAAAGTCTGTGTCTAAATCCCCATTAATTACATCTAGTTTAAGTATATATACTATATTTGTATGTCAACATTTTAAAGTTTTGGTTGCTAATAATATAACCTATGCTAATGTAATGGAAATATAGGGAGTTATTAACAACTTAAAGTCATAGATTTTCAACTTCAGTGCTAATTTCCTTTTTCAGGTTTACTAATACAAATACTAATTTTTCATTATGACTATTCAATACAGTTATTTAATAACTCAGCAAAATTATATCATATTCCAGTCAATGGCCTGGGCATTGTATTATGTAAAAGAATGACAGAAGCTTCTTTTTATAATACTGAAGAATTTTTTAAACAAAAACACTGGCATAAAAAAAACAGTATGTCAATTTAACAATAAAGTAACAGTAACTACATTAAACTGCCAAAGCCCATGACATGGGCCAAAGATCTGAGTGACGGCGAAACATTTCAGATAGCTGAACATTTTCCACATAAAGCATCATTTTTTACAAATAAGAATTATAATCCAGAGAATAAAATAAGATGCCAAGTACTTTCTGGTATTGATGAATAGTTTCTACCATTCATTTTCTCTTTTTTAAAAATTCCTGACTCTCTTTTGCAATTATCTTTTATTATTATTTTGCCTATTTATATTTATTTGACAGTAAAACTTGGAAATAAGGTATATATAAATTTACTAGTTAACAAAAATCTGAAGATATCATTGGTCCACTCAGACCAATTACAAATGAGCTAAGAAGAGTTTAGACGGTTCCTGATTGGTAGATTCTTTGAACTTGGACATATAAATCAACTCTTAAACTGTCATTTCATTGTTTTTAGCAATGACGGAAGGAGGGATATATTATTTTGTAGTTTTTTAAAAAAATATTTATAATTATTTTATAAAATATTTTAATTACTTTTTAAAAAATTCATATTTATACTTCATTTTTAAAAATACAAGTTAAGAAAATTGAAATAATGACAAAGAGGAAACCGATAGTTTTGATCATTATGTTCAGTCAAACAATGTAGTATTGGATTTTTATGCTAATTTAATAAATATTAATGCAATCTTAAATTTTACAATGCAATTTCATAACTTTATGATGATTTAAATTATTTGTTTGCATTTAAATAATGAAATTCATTCAAAAAAGATTTTGTTAATTTATTTCTTTCAATAGATTAGGCAGTGATAAATAAGTAATTGTTCTGTTGACATACTTCACATAATTTTTATTTTTTACATTTGGGAAGTTCAAATATGATTTTTTAGAATGTTTTTTGTTTGCAAACTTATATTTTTAAAAAATCAAGATCAATTTATAGATTCATAATACTGAATAAAGATTTTAATACTAAAATTAAAATCTTAAACTCAAATTGTCACTAGGTGATGATGGAAAAATATAGAAGAATTAAAAATATGATACTAGGACCAGCGAAAGTAATAGTCAGGACCACTTAATGGTATTTTTTTTTGTTCAAAGTTTATTTAAACAGCGGAGAATTTTCAATTACAATCTCTTAATAAATTCATTCAATGAATATGCTTACAGATGCCAATATTATGTTGAGGGTTTCACATGACCTTCAATGATTATTTTTTAAAGAACTTATTTGATATTATAAGCATATTAAATAAATCTTAATTATAGGTATTCAATGATTTCGCATAAGATTATATTATTTTGAGAGAATCACTTGATATCCCAATTATTTTATTTTAGAGCTTATAGGCATGCTAAATGAAATCTAATCAAGTCAGACATTTTTACAAAAAAAAAATTGCCATTTGTGATTTGGCACAGTGAGAAAGCAATAGGCTTGGGGGGTCAGATGGTTCCAGGACTGATTCTGGCACTCAACCTTCTTACGAACTCCCGAGCAACAAAATCATGCACGTTTATTTATTACACGCATAATTTTTCAATGAGAAATATTCATCAAATTTACACACCCTGTGTAAAGAATATGTTGCTATGCATAGATACTCTGGGTATATTTACAATAGTATTAACGATATGGATTAGAAAATACATAGAATTTGATGACTTTCCCTTTTGATTGATAACTTTTGTATATACGCTAAGAAAGTTCTTTAACATGAATTGCCAATTATTATTCTGTCAAACTATACATCTTGCTCTAATAATAAATAAAACCCTGTTAGCATATTAGCAGTCATATTCAATTCCACCCAAACATCATTCTAACACTAGGAAAAAAAACGAAAGAGTAGAATTGGATTATGTATGTGCTATAAAATGATATGTCACTGCACAAATATACAATCTCAGTGTCACTAATAACTGCAGTGAAGTGACTTATAACATCAGATGCTTCATGATGACCAAATTATATACTAGGCTAAAAGACTGAATATAGCTCATACAAATCTTGTAAAACGTTACACATGCATAGAATTGAAAGATATAAAATTACAAAATTAACACGATACATAACAGTATAATAGGTGAATAATTGTCAAATAAAAATGTTTCTTTGGTAGATTAAAAAAAAAGAAGCTTATTTTAATTAAAGAAATGTAAAATGTAAAAAATTAATATTAATAATGACAGTAGCATACAAAAATATTCACATTTAGTTCTACAATTTGCATAATCATTTTATTGATTTTTCTTTTTTTTGTATACCTTATTCTACGCCTAATAATAGAAACAATATTTAAGTGTTATTAAACAATTAGTATAAAAATACTTGATTATTTCTGTTACTTCTCTACAGCACTTTATCAACCATTTATCTATCTTTTAATAATTTGTTTATATTTATCATCATTAGTTATCTATCAAAAGGTAAGTGCAACATATCAAAGCAAAGCATACACTCTTCATTTCTGTCTCTTGCTATATTTCTAAAAGTAATCTTACTTTTAAAACTGTTAATCAATTTCTTTTCTAAACCCGTTATCCCAATATTTCTTTATTAATTGCCTTCTCTTTAAATAAAAATATTCTAATTTAAATCGTTTTCAAAATTTCCTCAATGAATATTTTCTTTATTTACACCATGAAAGACAAACAATCAGATGTTAATGACATTCAGTTTATATTTTTTTGGGCTTATTTTTAATAGTCTACTGATATGCAAATCATTAAGTTTAATAATGATTAGGCATTTAGATATGTGATTGAATAGCATAAAGAAACAACATATAATCAAAACATAATATCAGGCCATTGCTTATTTGCCTTGACATTAAATTTAGATTAGATATATATAGCTTACACTTTTGTTCAATTTCTCCATAATATTTTAAAAGCTGGAATAAAAGTAAAGATTACTTTCTCTCTCTCTTAAACTACGTAGCTAAGATTAATAATTATTAAAAACAAAGCTACAGATACTTGCTAGCAACAATCACAATTCAAACCCTAACGGTTGTAAAATGTATGGCAGGTGGATAAATACATTCAGTTTAGTGCTCATCACTGATGATGAATAGCCAGGGACAAATCTGCGAACCTGTTAGCTCTTTCGTGTTATGTTTAGTATTATTCACACTTACTTCAAAAATGGATCTGTTGCTAATAATGTAGGTGTAAATAAGATAAGCTAAAAATCACGCAATAAATTTTCAATTTATAATAAAAATTATTGGGGAAAACAATTGAATGATTGGTTGGTTTGCTTGAGGCCATGTAATATTTGGGCAGCAGGAATGACTGGCTGAGTATTTATTAGGATTCCTTAGCTCTTGAGATAATCACTCTACTATAACCCTAAACCAACAAAGACAAATCACAGAATAGTTGACCACTGGAGAAATATCCAGCAACCCTGAGTTCCCGAGTCCACCATAATACCTCTGCGCTAACTGTGCAGGATTTGTGCGACCATTTAAGCTTTAATCATGTCTATGTCAAAGAATATGTTTTTCGTTTTGAAAAAAACATGGACCTTTCAAAAACGACATATTTTGCTAATTGCTTGAATCATATTTAAGTAACTATTTTAATTAAATAATCAAACTAATTAAATAATCAAAAGATGAATTAGACTTCAGATAAACTTTGTTTTAAAAGCGTTTTATTGATACTGGTAGTTTTCAATTTAAAACAATATCGTTATAGATTAAATCTTTTCAGAATTTCTTTTTCCATCTTTTTTTTTATTTTAGGTTAGTATTAGAAGACAAGTGTTGAGTTTCTAGCAAGTTAAATGGCAAATTTTTAACATTTGTCTGATTGAAAGATCTTCCCAGAGCAGAATAACTTTTAAAAGTTTTTTCAGTCTTTAGAGGGGAAAAAGAAATAGCACACTTTCAAATTTCCACTTGATTGTATAATCTGTATTCCAAAGAAATAGAATTTAATTGCTTTTTTGCTGAAATAATACCTTATGTCAGGGTAACAATTCGCTTCCACACTAATTTCTCGCCATACACCAGCTACACTTCATACTGACAATGCTGCGAGTGTAATTTGAAGTAAAACTGCTCTAAATGAATTGTTATTTGTACCGCTTCAAAAGCACTGTGAAGGAAACAGTTTTATTATTTTGTTTTGCTTTACATCTTATTTCATCTTATATATATATGTTAATACGAGCTTCGTAGTAAAATTGCAATTGTGTTGTTAGCCTGCAGATTTCCTGATTTGGGGCTCAAATCTGCACTGCAAAGAATATTTTCTGATAGCTAAAAAATTCTCACATAATCTTTAAAATTTTTTGGGTTATCCTGCTGCTAATGTCTTTCTGGTTGGTAAAAAATAACCACAGTACTCTAAACAAGAAAACACTATAAAAATTCTCATTTGATTAGCCTGGTAAGTAAAGTATTGACAACTTCTTGTTTTTATGCCATACATATATTGTGACCATTAGCTTTTCCTGGAAGCTAAATGCCAGGGCATGTCTTATGCCAAAATGTCTTAATTTTTTTTATTTATATATATAGTTTAATTTTATAGTAAATATATTTTTGTTATTGCCTTATAATGCTATGATTCTGCCCATATAAGCTTATTATATCAGTATATTTGTAAATTTTATAACTGTAAAATAATTTTGACAATTTGCCTTATAATATTTTTAGTCTTAAATAGTGCTTATCTTGCCAAAGTATTTAAATCTTTAATAGTTGATAGGTTAAAGTAAACAGTAATGTATTTTCAAAGCTAATAGTGTTAATGTAGTCAAAATTTAACCACTAAAAAGTTTTAAAAAGCTAATACTAATTGTACAACTAAAAATCTGAGTTCAAATCATACATTTAGGTTGGCTAATAATTGAATTAAATTCATAATGTTCTCATTTCATCTTAATTTTAGCATTACACATTACAGTTAAGTATTTTAAATGTATTCACTCAAAAGAAATTGAATAAAGCTAATAATTAAAAATATGATTTAAAATAATAGATATATGAGTGCTTGCATGAATAGATAAATATATTTAATTTTAACATTTATTTATTTTGAATAATGTCTAATTTTAAAAAGACAATATAAAATTATATTATGAGCTACTTTTGTAAATTAAAATTAATGATAAATGAATGTATTAAATATTATAGGTCAGATTTATTTTATTTCAAGTATAATATAAATTTCATTTATGTAATATTTTATTTTTGTTCTAATGTTTAAATTTGTAAATAATTATTATAAGAAATATCTTTAATTTTATTGTCTAGATAGTAATTAATTTTATTTTAAAAGCTAAATATTAATTAAATTTTTCATTAGCAACCTTCCTTAGTTTCTTTAATGGGTTGTTCCATTGTAGCGTGTCATATGCTTGCATCAGCTGATTCGTTGAAATTTTTTCTTTTTTAAATTGCACAAAAACTATAAGCATGACATCAATAGAAATCCCAGCATTCATTGCTGGCTGCTGGAAAATCTCTTTAAAATGGCATATCTTGAGTTAAAATCAGATAAAATTTGAATTTTTTTCTTTTCTCCAGAGTTTACTAATTTGCACGGAGAAGATAAAGGCAGATTTTTTTTAATCAGCCAAAGTCAATAATAAAATGGATTAAAATATGCCAATAATTCGCATTTCAAAACCTTCAATGCGATAAAAACGTAATCACGGAATATCGGTCGTAAGTATTCAATTTTAATTTTTTAATTATTTTAAATTGATAAATGATATAATTTATTGATGTGTTTGCATTTATAGTGGTGTGTCTGCATACTATATAAATTATATAATATTAAATCATTTATGCTCTTTATTATACAGTATATAAATTCATATTGAACAACAATAACTTCTCAATATTCTTCGAACATGAGAAGCAGGCTGGCTATGTGTTTGAACCCGGCAACCCCAAGATAGTATGCTCTGAAGCCAATGACTGCAAAAGAAAAATCAAGGAGGCGTATTTTGTTATCAGTGATAACAATGCCATCAATAGACGCGGCACGTGTTTTTCTATCTAAAAAAAAAAATGGACAAATTAATTTGCATTCTCATTTTCATATTTTATTAGTTAGCAACATTACATAAATGATTTGTAACTTATGTTGGCCATGAATATGAGGGAAAACCTCAAAAGTACTTGGCCCATTTAATTGTTTTGGTTTTTGCAGCTTCTACGTCAGCGGGTAAATCGCTTTTATATGATATTCAAATATAACAAAAGTGGTTTATGTACAATGTAATTTTGGGTCTCTGATCCAAGTTTGAGGCAATCTTACTTATAGACATAATGATTCTCAAAGGTTTAATTATTTATTAATGTGTTTATATTTATATTAGTGTTTGCACCTGCATGTTTGTTTGTATAACAAATAATGATTTACATATATAGAGCAGTGCAATGTAAATTTTAAGACTGATTATCAGATGTACAGAAAGATTGCAGTTGATAAAGCAATTACAAAATTTACTGGGCATAGTATCATGTGAAAATATAAACACTTAAAGTCAATAAAGAGAGATTTAAAATGGTGTGTGTGTGATGATAGCCACAATGGTTATGTATATACCACATGGAATTGTATGCAAGCAAAGAAACAAATTCTGATTCTTGCCTATGCATTAACATTCATGTTGTGGAGTCAGTAATTTTGCCACATCTTCCATCACATTATTTTCCAATTCTATAGCTAGCATGTGAGCTATGTGCAAATAAATTATATCTCTGTGGGCCAATAAATATAACAAGATAGCATCACTGGTGTGCATAAATAATATAAACATCACTGGTGTACACAAAAAAATATAAAATGAAGAGATGAAACACATTTTATCATTGATACAGACCGTAGTCTACAATTTATAGGTTTGGATAGATAAGAAGTCAATTGCTATATCCACTTTCTGGAAATGATTTATTTTGTATCTTTTATTAGGATAAATCTTTTTCTTACAGATGCCTTTGAGATTTGCTAACTTTTGGAGACATAAAAATGAAGAATTCTTATGCAAATAGTTTTGGAGATTCTAAAGCTATGGATTATCTCAAGTAATAAGTATTATATATGGTTCGAAAGATAATTTTGTAAGGAATACAAAGAAATTATCATTAAAGATATAATTTAAACTTAATTAATGATAAATTAGAAATTATAAACAAACAATAAAGTAATAATATTTTCTGATGTTGAAATTTCTTTTTTTGATTATTTTTTAAACAGTAATCATTATTTGTCTTCACCATATTGTTTTCCTTAGTTTTTCTAGTTTCTATCAATGTAAAGTTTTTCTCTAACATTATTAACCCTTCCATAGAAGTCTCAGGTCATAGATGGACATGGCTTCAAGTTGATCAAAAACTATCAGTTTTTACATTACCGTAGTGAATTGACGGTCACTTTAAAGCTTAAAAAAATACCATACGATGCTGCCCTCTCTAGAATTATTTTATAAGTAAAAAATCAATAATATTAAAATATAAGTTTTAACAATGGAAGGTGGTCTTTCCTAGGCATTGATTGGTTGTTGCTCATACGGGATAAATAAGACCGCTTGTCAATAATTTTCACTGCTCCAACTTTTTTGTTTTGATTTTGAAAATGAAAGTTTTAGAACATTTTAAAAGTATTTTTTTGACATGTTATAAATTATTTAGATAAAATATGCTGAAAATAAAATTATTTAGAAAAATAGTTAAGATTTTAGTAAAAATTATTTACTTTTACACAACGTAAAATTGAGAAAGAAATCAATGACGTCTGCAGCACTTTCTAATTTGTTACAAACTTTTTTTTAGGTCTTCCAATAATGAATATTTTTATAATTATAAATAGAAATTTATTTTTGAAAAAACATTCTTTCACTTTCATAATCTGACAAATTAATATACTTTTTACAAACGAAACTAAAACAAATATATTATTAAAAGATGAATATATTTTTACTGCTGATTCTGTAATTGACCAATCAAATATTTAAAGTTTTAACTCACTTGTCCAACTGGAGTTTCTACACTGAAAAGGTTAAAATTGAAGTTATTATGAAAATTATGTCTCAAGTGTTTTTTTAAAAATTCAATATGGCATCTGGGAGTGCAACCAGTTAAGACATGGATTTGAATCAATGAAGGAAAAGGGCATAGATTAAAATGTCAATGATAAGTGTTTTAAAGTGGTCACATAACCTAAGCTATAAATAACTGAAAATGACAGCTGGACACACACTTCACTTCATTTTTTAATTATTTCTGTTTGTTGCATTCTTATTTTAAAACTTCAATTTTAATAAAAATCCTAATTTTATTTAAACCATTTTATTTTCTTAGCTTAAAGTAATATTAAGTTAAAAGTTAAATTGTCTCGACACAGAATCTAAATAGGACTTCAAGGATCAAGAAATCTTTATTGCAGCCAGCTAAATTTATTGGTAAAATTAGTTAAATATTACAATGTTTAAAATTTTAACATTTCAACTTCATACATTAGGAAAATTTGAGAGACATTACTATTGACACTATGTTGATGAACAAACTGTTATCAATTTCAAAATATATTTAAGCATTTGTCTAATATTTAAATTTGTTGCAAAATACTGGAAATGATCAGCAACAATATTTTTAAATGTCTTGAATAACTTTAAGATATGTTTATTAAAAATAATCATTTATAAAATATTATCTGAAATTAATTTATTTCATGTAAAGAACATTGAATTTCATTTAATAAAGACTTATTTATGTCTATAAAATCATTCTTATATTTACAAAAAAAAAATTATTTGTGCTGTTAATATAGCAAAATATTAACCATTGTTTTTATGTTAGCATAAATGAAATTTATTTATTATGACTGTTTTTCCCCAAGAGGACAAAAAAAATACATTTTCTTGGATCCCAGGGAGGTAAAATAATTAATTCGCATTATATGACGAATTCATAACAAATGTTTTTAATATATTAAAATACATTACTTACATTATTAAGGAAGATGTAAAACAATTTTTAAAATATTATATTTGAACTGACTTTAAATAAACTTTGTGATATTAATTTCATTAAAGCATCCATACTCGTTCTCTGTTAGTGTTGCTATGGAAACCATCACTATAGTGTTAAATGTGATATTTTAATGAAAGAAATATTTCTCTTGCTAAGTACTGTTCTTATTATTGCTAATTAATAAAAAATGTTTTGAAGAATTAAATTTTGAATGCCCCAGTTAAGTATGAAAAAATATTTTATTGCAATTTAATAAATATTGTTGTTTAATTCATGGAAATGGCCATACTTATTTAGTTTGGTAGCATAACTTATTGAATTTTACTTAAGGATAACTGTGAAATGCTTTTATATTTTAATTACATTATATTTGTGCAATGGATACCTTTGTTGTCCACAGAACTTTATTGCCTAATAGATTGTCCTGTCCATGTTTAATGATTAAATGGTAGAACATAAGAGGCAGGACTTTATCTTTATTTGGATGGTAAAAAAGATTAATGTTTTACATTAATGATTTTGCATGCAATGTTTTTATTTCAGATGCATATTACTTTACCTGTTTTATATGCTATTTTTAGAAATAATTTTTGGATTAAAGTTCTCAGAGCATCAGTGTATGGTAGTTGCATATTTTAAAATAGTACGTTGCCATTTTCATATGAATTATTTATTTATTTATAAAAGGTATTTTATTATGCTGATTGCAGTGTAAATAGATGTGTATTTCTATTTTTTTTATTTTATTGCTTGTTTATTGCCTAATTTTAACTAAGCAATGTTTAGCATTAGTTATTGTTTATCATCTTTCACATCCATTAGTTATAGTATTTTTGCTTAGAGATTGAGTCTTTAGTCTCTCTTTATTTAGGAATGCTTACTTGGCCAATGTTATTAGATTGCAGCTTAAGCTTTCTCACCAGTTTATAGATATTTTGTATGATTTTTATTAATCTTATTGTATCCAAAGCACAAGATGATCCTTTATTAAGGCAACCCTATTTAGTATTTTTGTCCACGATGAGCACTGTCATCATTTCTTGACTAGTAACAAAGTCCTGGATCATTTTATTACGGCCCTCAAAGGTAGGCCCACATATTTATGAGCTATGCCATCATACATTTACTTTGCCTTCTCTCTTAACTCAATACGAATCTAGTTTGTGGTTGGTAATGCATTTTTTAAAGGATGTGAAATATTTTACCATGGCTTTATTCTGGCAGTTAAGTTGTTTTTTAATCAAAGTATTGAGGAATGCCACCCTTCCCTCTGCTAGCATTCTTGGTTTATTTAGATATGAATTTTATATTGTTGATGTGGTTCTGTATTTAAACTTTGCTGAGTTAGGACATAAATATGATAAATTAACCTCAAAATTTTAAATTGTATCTTAAGCATAAATAGAAAATATATATCTCTTATCACACCTTCATCACTGGATTGGTAAGCTTGTATTTTTAAGTAATTTTAAATATTTATAAAAGGGACACTATTCATAAAAAGAACACTATCATTGTATGAATGTTTTAATATGTGAGAATTTATGAGAATTTAAAGTAATAGAAAGTTTTTTTTTAACCAACCAGATTATTTTTACTACATCAAATTTGTTTATTTTTTATAAATCTGTTTGTAATTTTCTGATATATTTTTGAAAGAAAGCAATGTTTGTGAAAGCCCTTGGCTTTGTGGACTTAAAGGATGTTGTTGTTGTTGTTGTTATTATTATTATTATTATTATTATTATTATTATTATTATTATTATTATTATTATTATTATTATTATTATTATTTGAAATAAATATTTGTTTTTATTATTAAGAAATTTTTTATAGACATATTTCCACATCATCCATTAACTAAATAATGATAAAAATATTATAAATTATCTTAAGAGTTTGTTGTAAAAGTACATGAACACTGAAATTAATATAAGAATAACTTTATCAAATTATATTTAAGTATTAGAATTACATCTAAGAAAGATGTATTTTGCTTAATAAAAATTATAATTGCATATTATTATTCAAGATCACTTCAGACAATTTGGTTTGCTTATTAAAAGATCACTATGTTTATTTATTTTAAAATTATTTTCCATAAACATTAAACTACATTTGTTATTCCATAATAAATTTAGATTGTAAAAGGATTTAGTCCAAATTTAAAGATATTTAAGTAGATTTATTCTATGGTATTTAGAATAGTTATAAAATCCCTTACCCATCTTTAATATCTGAATGTCATTCTAGGAGTTTATTATTTATCTTATTCTAAGTTAAGAGATCATGTGTTTTATTTTAAATTAATATTATTATACTTGTGGTAAGACATTAATTTAGGGGTAAGTGTATGTCTTACTTATTTACTAGGATTTCATTCAATGTTGAATAGATCTTAAGAATTAGAGAGAATCTATTTTATGATTGAAATCAATACACTGAGATACCCTAATTTATTCCAGAAACAATCTTACTTAAAGAATGTTTTGCTAGAGAAGAAGCTATTTTCAAAGATTATAATCTTTAGTGGCAAAGATTTAAGAAAACAATTTAAAATTTTATAAAATTACATATGTTTCATCTGATCATAGCAATGAGATATGGATAAGGTGGTAGTATATGTTTGTAAGAGGATTTTAAATGTCATCTCAGTGACATATACTTGCAATATCAAGAGTCTTGTATTTGTACTAGAGTGAGTCGAGAATTCTCTTAAGTTAAAAATATTGCCTTATATATTTAATGATATTTTATTGTAATTGCTTACTGCTATATCTCTTCTTATTTTAGCATATAGCAATTATATTTTATACTCACTGAGTGCTAACATCATTATTTTAGCTTATGTTATATTATATCATTATCAATTTATTTTCTTATTTGCAGCTTATTTCAAGTGACAATTTGGCAGTTTTCTCAATGTTCTTTGTTTTTTTCATTTTAAAATTACAATATATACATATGTTTATAAATATAAATCACATGATAACAGTCAATGTTTTAATAAAAACCATAAAATCTACAATCTGTTGTCAAGACAATTCTATTATCTATTTAAGCTTTGACTGTGTATATGTATTATATACACATAGTGAGGTTTGCTACAACGAAGATTTCTAATGTGATCAAGTTATACAACAAATACTTTTTTAAAGACTTATACAATGAATGTAAATGTTTCATTGACAACATCTTTGCCATATTTTATAAGGTTTAAACTACCTATATAATTTGCTTACTTATTTAAAACTCATCAGGATATGCAGCTTTTCCAATTTAAAATTACTAAGAGTTGTTTTAGTTTTATTAAGCTAAAATTGATAGGATGGTTATGCCATTAAAAGCTGCCATCTCAACTCTTTTATTAGTATTTAAAATATGTCAAAACATTACCTTATTATTTCATTACTATTATCATATAAAAGAATGTCACTCACTAAAAAAAAAAAAACACCAATATTTTTATATTCTTCATTACTATAATTAATGTTTATAGAAAACAAAGAATTAAATAATAGATGAATCCTCAAAAAAATTGAACATTATATAGAGTAACTATGAAATACATAATTTATTCTTAATATTATTTATCCTTGCCAACATTACTTACTAATACCTTGTAGTGATTATAGTATTAGCTTTCTTTGCCTCTGATTCACTTAACTATTCCGTATTAATTAATAATTAGATATCTATCTAATCTTAGGTAAAAAAATAAATTGTAATAATCTTGATTGCTTAGATGAGTATAGTGTTCAAGCAAAGGGATTTGAACCCAGATTTTCAAGTCCTTTCAGCTATCCACTTTATCTCATACAACCAATACACATGACCACATACATGTTAAAAAGATAAATGATGTCCAATATATGTATTTCATGCTGAACCAGTCCATCTATAATCAGCGTTTGGTTTATATTAAGATGGAAAATCTTCAAACTTTAATGGATAGGCTTCAATTTACTCCATCATCCAACTCTTCAGCTTTCCATACCATTGAAAATCTGACGATGAAACACCTACTAATTTAAGGCAGTGACATAGGTACAGTAAATTAAGAATGTGTGTAAACAAATTCATCTATCAAAGTAAAGTAAGAACCTAGCTATCAAATTGATAGGGTCTCCTAATTTGATGGATTATGGAATCATAATTATCATAATAATATATTTTTAAATGTTGAAACTTTTAATGATTTAATAAACTACATGGCTGCCATCATTTTTGGTTTTAAAAATTTTTCAGTCCCTGGTTACGATTTTATTATAGGGGCATTTTCTGGGGAGATCAATAAATAACATGTAACTATCAAAATAGAAACAAGATAAAAAAGAAAATGAATGCTCTCACAAGGTGAAAATTGCAATGTATTATAAGTGCACTGTTTGATTTACCAATCAGAATATATTCTGATTAATCTGGGATCTTTATCTTCTAATTAATAATAACTACTAACTAGGAAAAAATTCAAAGTATGCTTGCGATCTGAAAAAAATTTCTACGGTTCATGCAGCTAAGATTTTAGGACTAAGTAAGGCAATTGCACTAATTAATACTTGATGAGGCTTTTTAAAATAGACGATAAAACACAGCAATTTGAGATGTTCTTGACTTCGTTTAAGGAGAAGCCACAATACATCACATCACATATTGCACAGGCAGCGAATCAGGAATTTTGTGCTTTAATTAAAAAATGTATTTTTTTTTAATAGTTTGTGGGAATTGTTTTTTTAAAAAGAATATACTATATTTTAGTAATAAATCACAAAGTTCGACAATCGGAAGTGGTCAGGGGTGTAGCGCGAACCATATAATCTTAAGTTCTATCATGGTACTAAACCATGTGAGTAATATTTTACTGTACACATAATATATGCAAATTATAAATATATTTCTTTCACATGGATTTCGAGCTCCAGAGTCCATAATTATACCATCGCGTTAAACTACGCAGGACAATATTTACTATATATATCATCCACTTTTCTTTCGTGCATTTTTCTTAATCTTATTTCTACTCCACAATTTCCACTCATCGCCATTATTTATTTTTAAAAATATTTTTTTTTTATGATTAAGGGCAAAATGTTTAATTGATCTTTCTTATTAGTTTTTTAAAAAAGAACAAAACATTCAAAATTGATTTTTTTTTTTTTTTTGCATTTTCTAAAAACACTGCTGTTTCTCGTAGCATCATTATTACGCGCTACGACTATAACTCATTTTGTCAAACATTTGCCGGAGTAATTTATGTTTACATTGATTTATTTCTCTAATTATTGAATTTATTTCGGGAGCCAAAAGTCGGGTTATTATTTATAATCAACTTTTACTAAATTGCTTACTGAAGCAGGTATAAATTGATATGGATTTGACAACGTATTCCTGCAGGCTGGAGCAGTCATTCAGCACTGCATTATTAAGTAATTAACACAACTCTTTGTTGATAGCATACTATTGATGGCCATGATGTTACTTGAGCTAATTTTTTGCCTCAAGAATGGTTGGTAGTAATCCACCTATGACTTGATTATAGATTAATTAACTACAGGTTTCCTTTTCTTTTCTTTTTTTTTTTTGGCAGTAAAATTTAATAATAAACCCAATACATATAGTAGATGATTGATTAGTCATATTTTTTTAAGGATGTCACATGAGCGTATATATATATAACATGCAATATAAAATATTTCTGATATTAAACACACACACACATACACGCACAATCATGTAATTTATCATCCTATTCTACCTATCTAACTTATATGTACACAATTACAGAACTACAAGTATAGCTAAGTCAAATATATAAATAAAATATATATATATTATTTATACAACCACACTTTATATGTTATTTACCCAAATTATATAGAATAATTAGGCAATAAAATACTACAACCATGTGGTAATACATGATAACCATCAGTCTCTGTGTGCCATTGACTACTATCCTCTTTCAAAAATTCTACCACCTCAATCCAGAGTGACCATCGTAAACTATATTGAGGTCTTACACTATTAAGATATATAGTAATATATATTATAAAAAAATTTCTGGAATGCTATTATAACTATATAGTCATTGACATGCACACATGTTAACATCGTAGCATAAAGACAAATGAAGGTAACTAAGCAAGAGGATATTTATTATATCACTTTATCATCATCAATAATAATGTGCCATCTTCTTTAATACAATTTGTTCTAGTATTTATCATCTCAATTTAAAGCTAAATGTAAATATTAATAAGATCTTACATTATTAAGATACACAATAGTATAGATTAAAAATATTCTGGAATATTCAATTACTAACACAATTTGAAGATAGATGGAAGTCACTAAGAAAAAGAATATTTTTTAAAAGTTGATTGTAACAGTGAGATTAGGAGATATAAGGTTCTGAAGAAGATTGCTGGGGCAATCAAAACTGTTAACTGAAGGAAAGAGTGGGTAATAAAGCATTGTAAAAGTAATAAAGTGTTTTGTCAATTGATTATTATATTAAAAAGGATATTTGTTATAACACAGAATCATATTCAATAATAATGTTCCTCCTTCTTAATACAGTCTATTCTAGTATTTATCATCCTCATTCAATAAATTCTGCTATCTCAATTCAGAGCTACATCAATAAGTTTTGAGTTATTAAGATACATAGTAATAGTTTTGCACATACAATAACATAGCAGTCTGAAAACATGAAAGTAACTAAGCATGAGAATATTTGTTATAATACATGATGTCTCACCTTCTTAATACATTTCATTCTGGTATCTTATTATTTAGAGTTACATTATTAAAATTTAATTAATTCTTTATACCATTAAAACACACATTTATTTATTAATGTTGAAAATATTGAATTACTATTAGATACTATGAAGTCAATAATAATTCTTAAAGGTCAGGCAATTGACATTGCTATTGCCCCAACAAGTCTTTAGAACCTTCCAACAATTCTGCGATCCTAGTTATTAATACATTGAAAAATAAATAAACAAAACAAGTGTAAAACAAAATAGAAAAAAAAAAAGTAATAAAAAAAAAGGACCTACTTTAAAAAAAGATTAGAAGAATGGGTAAAACCGCATTGACTTTAGTATAAGACAAAAAGCATAGTTAATACATAACAAAATTGTATTCTTAAATCCTGTATAGAGTTTGACTTAATTCATACAGTTGTAAGAATATGATTCAAAAAGATCGGTACCAATTGCTAATTAAATCATATCACAAGTATAAAATTATCATAGTATATATCTAGGAAATTTGTTATTGACATGAAAATACAAGAAAGTTTAAAAAATTCATAAAATAATTTTTAGTTTCCAGGAAGTCATATAACATATGACCACTTTAATGGCAGATTGATAATTTAATAATTCTATTGCATTAGTCTGAATTTTTTAATTATCATCAAACTGAGACCTAATCTTGAACTCTGGCTCTAAATTTACCATTCTTTAACAGTGATAAAATGTGCAGGACCAGCAAATTCATTAATATGGACAAAAGATAAACTATCCTTAAATTTTCCATTACAGTACAAAGGCTAAATCCTCCACAGCTTTACAACTGCTTACTTCGTAAATGATAGCATGCACCTATTTACTCACTAATAATTAAGTGCCTAACCAATTGGCCAGTTTATGAAAAAGTGCTAGACATCCTTATAAATCATCATCTAGCAGGGAAAAATCCAATTTCTACTTAGATTCAAACCCCAGATCATGGGCATATTATGAAGTCCATATATTTATTAATTTTTGTATGTATCTGAATTAGTTTCATATATTGACTAGTTTTGAAGCACATATATGAAGGAGATCATAGTGAATGTTTTATCTCCTGATATGCATAGCCAATTCATCTACGATTTTGGATTCAAACCTGTTATTTTTAACACTTTATTTTTCCCAATATACTTTTTCATACTTATTTATAACATCTGCACTCTTTGTTTCATTTTAAGATACAAAGCCAATGTATTGCAATTATATGTCATAGCAGGCAGAATATTTGAAATTTAATTTTTTTTTCTTATTAGGAAATCTTGTAATATGAAAGAAAATAATCAGAGAATAAATTGAAAACTACAAATAGGTAAGAAAAAGAAAAAGTTCTCCGACAAGAAAATTTAAAAAATGCATCACTATTTGTTAAATTATCAGACTAAAAGAAACAGCATATACCATAAATGGATAGATTTTGTTCATGGATTAATCTGTATAATCAAACTTAATAGTCATCTTGAACAATCTGTTTTTTATAATTCTAGATATAAACAGCAATATTTACTTACAAACAACTGTCAAATAATAAATTCTAATAATAATTAAAATTTTATATAAATTTTTTATTTACTTTTTAAGAGCCCCCTCCCCTCCTTCTTTTTTAAAAATTCTTTATATTTTGTAGACACAATCTTCCTTCTGGCTTTATTCATTGTTGCTTTTTATACAACAATCCAGGTTTATTGTAATAAAGAATTTTATTTCACCCTTACTTTGTAAATTAACTGAAAAGCTAAAATTAATAACTGAGGTGAAACTATAAGTTTATTATTAGTAAGCTTCTATTTTATGGACTTAGCGCTTTTGGGGCCTTTACGACTCCATAATCATAGTCCTTTTTACAGGCTGTTGATTCTATGCAAATGCATGCAAATTACAACATCCACCTTTTCGAGACCGCAAAGCACATGTCTTTTCTGTTGATTGACATGGCATCGCTGGTGATGTAACATGCCTCTTTGATCTTCCTCTTGACATCGTTCCTCTCTGTGCATAGGATGTCAGCTTTAGATGGCTCAAATCTATGGCTTTGCTCCTGCTGATGATCAGCAAATACTGAGCTGCCCTCTCCTTTAGTTGTAGGGCTCAAATCTATGGCTTTGCTCCTGCTGATGATCAGCAAATACTGAGCTGCCCTCTCCTTTAGTTGTAGCCTTTGTATATATATATATATATATATATATATATGCTGAGCCAGTCTAGTGTGGCCCGAGTTTCCCCATAATATACCGAATCACATCCTGTCTGCGGGCACACAATTTTATAAACGATATGGGGGTTTCTTCTATATTTCTTGTGTCTTTGGTATTGTTGATGAGCCTATTTGTGTTTGGAGGGGTTCTGAATCCGAGTTTGAATTCCTTCTGTAATATTTTACTGAAATTTTTAGCTACTGTAGGTATGTAGGGTATAATTAGATGTTGTCTGTCATCTTTTGTGTTTTGTTGCAGTCTTTTATGAAAGCTTGCAATCCTTTTGGTTATTGTTTTGTGATCATAACCCATGCTTATTAAGTCCCTGATGTAGCTGGTGATGTTGTTTTTCCTGTCTGACTCCAATTTACACAGGTGGTGATTGCGAAATAAGAAGGCAGACAGCCCTGCAAGTTTGTGTGCTTTAGGGGATTTTGAGAGCGGATGGATGTAGCCTCGGATGCACAAGGCTTTAATTATCATGGAATAAACAAATGCTAAATTCTCTCTCTTAATTTTTAAATCCAGATACCTGACCATGTTTTGCTCATCTTTGTGTGTCAATTAAATATGAGGTTGGAAAGAGTGTGGAGTTCATGTAAAATCTCCGTGATAGCATTTTCGGGTGCTGCCAAGAATATGTTGTCTACGTAACTGCTATAAATTATGTTTGGCATTGCTGTCTGGTACTTTGGAATCACCTGTTGTTCAAAGTGATCTAGCACAATGCTAGAAACGATGCCACTAATGGGGAGTCCCATAGGCCATCCATTGTTCATTCTGTACCATTTGTTTTCATATGACACCAAAATAAGAGTTCATGATCATCGTTGTATTCAATGCCTACCAGGAATGAGCCTAAAAACTTCTTTTGGTATTGCGTCTGCAAATATTGTTAAAATTCAGAAATAAAAATTTACATTTGTTCTATCGCTAAAATAATTCTGAGGTTGTTATTTGCAAGTTATTTATTCAGTTTTAACTATCAAATAATTATTTACATCTAATTTACAAGCTCAGTATTTCTTTTTAATATTCTAATTTGATACTAATTTAAATTTATTAAAATATGATTACAATTTAGATGATAGTAATTGTACATGGTTTAATACAATAACAAAATAGTGAATCATGGAATCCAAGATCCATGGATTGTGGTTCAACTCTATTAGTTCCGCTGTTCAAACTTCTTAACCCCCAATCGACAAACCCCTAAGTTATGTATTTTATTCATTTATTTCTGGAAAAAAAATCATTTATTTTTTTCAAATAGCACTGCAAAGGTAATTGAACAAACCCCCTCCCTCCAATAATAATAATAATAATAATAATAATTTTTGAATATTACCATCAACATGTAGTGCTTCTCATCATATATATGTGTGCATGCATATGGATAAAATATATTCTTGATATTTTTTCCTGTTTCAAATATGTGCATTATTTTTGACCTAATAGTTATTGTTCAAGAGAACATGAGAATACTAGTGCAATGATTTGGACTTCATTCAGGACTCTTTAAATCTTGAGTTCACCATGTTACCCTTTTTAATATTTATTTTAAATTATTAGTATTTTATATTTTTTTTTTTACCACTGCCAACAGGAAATTGCTGTTAATTGAAAGAAACCACCATGATCCATCTTTTTAAATGAATTGAGAAAGGCAAATTCCTAATGCCTACTTCATCTGTTTTTCTCATTGCAATTGTCATTACTATGTAATTACTCATATGGTAAATGAACATGGATCTACTCACCAACATATATTAGCCAGTATAATGAGTTCACTGGTCTTGCATCTTTGTTCTCACTTTTGAAGACAGAAAAAATAAATGTATGAATGATTTTTTTAAAAAAAAAATTATTAATCACAACTGACAAAACAAAATTATGATTCATATTTCTGAGAGGTTAAAAAGTCATCAGTCAAGGAAATGATTGACAACTGAAAGAAAAGGCTGCTAAGAATCTCCTGGTTATGGACTCACTCTACCACTCAATGCTGACCTTTTATTTAAATATCTACAACAGAAGATCACTTTCAGATAAAGGAAAGTTGCACGAATTGGAAGAATATTAAATCATTGAAACATCACATGACCACTACTTCTTATCCTTGCACAAGCTATTAAAATAGTAGCAACTAGATAAGGATTTAAATGTACAGACATCCTGGTATTGATTGATTACTATGACTTGCACCAGATGGCACTACTGTATAGAAAAAATTGCTATTATTTTAATAAGAATATTAAAAGAGATATTGTTTGAATTATGAAGTTAAAAAAAAAAGTAAAAATAATTGATCTAAAAAATGGATATATATTTTACTACAAAAGCATAAGTATTAGAAAAAAGAATGAAATGAGATTCATTATAAATGAAAAGTAAAACAACAACATTGTAATGATTGATGGAATATCATGCAGAGTGAAAAGATTAGTTATTCAATTTAATGAAAGATTTTAAATTCACATAATTGAAGTTTATATCTTAACAAGCACCCGATATGATAAAAAGGTAGAGAATTTTTATATGAATATACAAAATGCTCTTAATAAGGCCAATGAACATTTTAAAATTACCAAGACAGAGACTCTAATTCTAAAAGGGCAAAATGATTGAAAGTGCTGTGGGTAAATTTGGTTATGGTAACAAAAATGGAAACAGTCTTGTAAAATTGGGAAAAAAAAAAGAATTCTTTATTATAAAGAAATGGACATCGAAGCAAACAAATGAAATTACATCAGAGCTGAATTATATTTTGAGTAACAAAAAAATATATAATTAAAAATTATAATATTTTTAATAAATTTAATACAGGAAGTAATCATCAATTAGTAAAATGTAAGATATACATTAATGAAAACTGGAGATACAAAAAACATTTCTTAAAAAGTCAATAATATTAAGTTGATATCTTAATTTTCAGAAATCTTCCAATGAATTTAAATTAAAACTTGCACCATTCAAAATTATTATCAGACTTTGAAGCTGATTCAAATGTAATTGAAATCAATAAAAAAGATAACTCATATTCTGATAAAAATAGAAGGAAACCTAATTGGTATAAAAAACAAAAACTCATCAATAAATTTTTTGACACAGAATAATGTACAAAGAAGCAAAAAAGTGAATTGTTTTTTTAAATAATCCAGAATTGAATACCTAAGAGTTTTGTAAAATGGTATGAAAAAGAGTTAATAGTGGTATAAGAAAATAAAAATATCAAAAGTTTTAACATTTATCATGGTATTGGAGGAAAAATTGTTTCAGTAATAAGAAGAATGACATCATCAAATGTATGGACAAGTTCTACAAAGAATGATATAATAGTAAAGAACAAAAAAACAAAGTACCCCACACACTTACTATGTCTTTTGAACTACTATGCATTTTAATTAAATAAAGAAGTGGGACATGCAATTAAACTCATTGAAAAAGGAAAAGTTCCAGCGAATGATGGAAATTATTATTGATATCTTAAAGCAATATGACCCACAGTAAAAGTCCATATGGTCTGTCTAGAGATTTAGACTTTTTAATTTAAAACTGAACTATTAGAAAGTTTTTGCTAAAATGATGTATTATAAACAAATATCTACTGTTTCAATAAAAACTTCTATAAACACCATAACATTTTTATGACATTTCTGAAAAACCTTCTAAACCTAAATAATTTTAATCTCTGTGATCAAGTTGCAATCTTTAGTGTCTATATAAGTACATTAGAACATTAATAAAGGTGGAATTCCTTTATTGTTAAAAAGAGAGTGCCTTGACAACTGTATTTATTCACTACTGAATACAATAAAATAGTGGTGCAGCTATATGATTTTGAGAATGTGAATGATTACAAATGCATTGTAGGTCTGGAAGTATTTACATATTTTTTGGAAGAATTACTTGAATTTGTTAAACAAAAACAGCTTTAGTTCTGTAACATATGAAAAATCTTAAAATTGTGTAGCATCACTTCAGCCCATTTCTTGGAGAAAACATGTGGATTATTTGATGTAAAACAGATGGGTCACTTGAACATGATTTACATAAAAGGGTTATAAAATACTCACAAATATCCTTCAAAGAGATAGTGTTTGAATAGAAAAGATGAGGCTAGAATACAGAAGAGTTACAATTAGGTAAGGTGTTGAAATACCTCAGGAAAAAAAACAGCTATTGAGGAAATTATTGATAATAACCAATGAGGTCAAATAAATAGGCCAAAAGCCTAGAATGTGATACATGATAATGTATTTGTGGTTCATAAGTTGACTTTGTAAAACTCACCTTTAATTCTTTTTCATTCTCTAAATCTTATTTCTGTCTTCTAGAATTGGTATAAGTGTAGTCGTTTAATAGAGGTAATGATGATGATAATATAAAATACAGTTAATTCAAAAAAAAAAAAGATACAGATGTAATCCCCTAATGTTTTTTGCTTTTGAATTATTTCAATCTTTTTAAAATTATGTTGCTTAGATTTATAAAATGTTTATAAAGAAGAAAATCAATGAAAAATTAATGATTTCAAAAGAAAATAAACGTGCGTACTATTTTGGTTCAATAATTTGACAAATTAGAAGAACTATTTATTTAATTAAATGCTATAAAAATATATATAAAACCATCGTAGTAAATTCCAGTTATTTATATTTTAGTACCTACAGTTATTTACGAAAGTTACATACATATTTTTAAATCTCAGGATAAACAAATTCAATTTTGATTATACTGAAATTTATTATATACAAACAATCTCCTTACCTCGAGTTACGCGATTTCCAAATTATTTTTAAGTGATAAAAACGCAATGAATTAGAGATAACCTATACATTTCTTGGACAATTGGTTTTATGAGATATCTGACAACGCGAGATTTAAAAGATGTGCATAATTGATTAATCATAATTTTTAAAATGCTGAGAATAATTTTATGCTTAATCTCAAATTACATATTTTACAGAAAGTATTAAACGCATAGGTTTGAGGCATCACTATCATATGAAGAGTGCAAATCTTCAAGTTTAATCATCATTTCAGCAAACTTACTTATCCCTCTACCTAATACATGGTTTCCTTCTAGGTCTTTTAGAATCTCTTGAAATTTAATTTAAGATTTCAACTGGCTATCTATTTCAGTCTCTTAATTCTTTCAATGATATTTAATGATCCTCTCATCTATATACTTTGCTTTTGATTCATTCTCGTATTCCTAATATGCATCTCTCTATACTTCACTTTGTGATCTTAACTGTGTGTGTACACACATGAAAAAATTAGAAATTTAGCAAAAAAAACTTTAGTATTCAGAAAAATTAAAAAAATAAAAGAGAAAAAACACCACATCTATAATCAATTATATTACTAAATCCTACAATAATGAAAAGGATTGGACAGATAAAAATTGAAACTAATAGATAGCCCAAGAAGTTAGATTGGAATGGCAAGTGAAAGATGAAAACTAAAATTATGATTTAATAAAGATTAAAAATGGGAATAAAAAAAAGACCATAAAAGATGGAAAGAAACAAAAGAAAAATTTTAAAGTTCATGGTACAAAACAAGAGTATTTGTATGTATATAAAGACAAATACTTATTTATCCATGCTGATACATTAAATAATTAGAATAAAACATTGATTATTTATTCACAAAACAATTAAATATAATAAAAAAGGCAAAATAATGCTTACTTTATTATGGCGTGTCTCTAAGGTCCTCTTGAAGCCACTCGGGAGCTGGCTGTCCGAGCCTGGTCAACAGTTTAGACAGTGCTACATTATGTGACCGAAAGAAGTTCTTGAGAATTTTTTCAGTTTTAGCATCCATTGGAGGATAATTTCTGCCTTTGCCACGTCCGAGGCATTTAGTATGGTCGCCATTGATGATTTGACAGAAAAAGCCTTTTCGAGGGTCATACCTTTAAAAAAATGAGAAAAATTAACATCTGATTAAGTTTTATATACAGTATATAGTTTTAAAAACATATAACAAATACAATTTATAATCTGCAAATAAAAATTCAAACCTACTTTAAGTATACATATAACAGGTATTGGTTTTATAAATGTTTGTATATTAGGTACAACACATAAAAAAGATTAATTTCATTTTTGAAATGGTAAAAAAAAATATTAAATAGATTGCTATTGCATAAGTTATAAAATGACAAAATAATGAATAACTTTATTTAATACAAGTGTTCAACTGTGGCTTCTTACATCCAGTTAAGTAATGTGAAGATTTTAATAAAATAAAATAAAAAACCCAAAATAAATATTGTGCCTAATTATCCAGATTATTTATCTATGCAATTTTTACTTCTTCCCAATAATCAAACCATAATCAATGAAATTCATTTTTTTATGAAAAGACATGAAAACAACAGTACTACAGCTGGGTTTTAGGGTCTAATTCAACAAATATCAAACACTAAAACAAATATATCATTATTAAAAATTTATATCAATGTTCATCTTCAGAAGATTATAAAAAAAAATGATAGAAAAAAATACAACATATGTGATGGAAGTTATAATATTTAATTTTTATAATTTGAGTGATTTTACTCAATTTTTGTTTAATCACATGATTATACTTTTTTCCCATCATTTTAGCAAACTAAAAACATTTAATTATAAAACTATCACTTTTGTTACAAGACATTCTTCCTCTTTGTGGTTAGAAAAAGTCATCTATGATATAAAACAAATACTAAAAAATTTTTTTAACCCTGAATAATGACATCAACCTTTAGGTACTTGTGTATTTACCAGTATACCAATGTTGGAAGTGGTTTTTTTCTTTAAAATATATACTTTCAGGGGTCCTACAAGAATTTATTTATATTATATTTTTGCAATTTTATTTTAATGAAGATGTATATAAAATTAATAAATAGATTATAAATTCTATTCAGAAAGTTTATTTCAATTTTTTTTTGTTATTTATATTATAATGTCTAAACACAACACAATCATTTTTGTAGTTCATTTAAAATTAGCATTTTCCTTTTTGTTACTATCAAAACAAAAAACACCATAGACCTGTGCAACAAGATTCATTTGTGGCCATTTTACAGGCCCTTAGGGATTTCAGGCCTTCAATATGAAGAATTCCTCAATGAAGCTTTTTTATCTATTTTTAAAATTTTTGTTTGTTACACTTTTATATTAATAATTACTAGAAAAAAATATTAAGAAATAAAAAGGAAATATTATAATAAACTTTGCCACAAGTTAAATAAAATAACACTAATAAAAAATAACATGGAAAATATATCATTGCTTTTTTTCAGCTATTTTATTTTAGACATTTATGTGAGGCCCCTGAAAGTGTATATTTAAAAAAAACACACACTTCTGGCCTTAGTATACCAGTAAATACACAAATACCATGCCTTATAATGAATCAAAAATCTTATATAAAAAATTAGCAATTACAATACTTTCTTAGGACAAATTTTAATTTGTTACCATAAATTAAAAATATATAATACACATTATAAATTACATAAAAAAACAGTGCTGAAAGTAAAAAGTGATAATTCATTAATATATATTTTATTTAAAATATTAATAATAAAAAGAGTGATGATAATATCTTTTTGAAAACAATTTTAAACTTCACATGGACATTTTATTTTCATTGCACTTTATCATATTATTTTTTGTTTTTGTAACTAACTTAACCAATAAACTGTTGATTTATTATTATTATTATTATTATTATTATTATTATTATTAACCAATAAACTGTTATTATTATTATTATTATTATTATTTTAAAATATTTTAAAAAACAATGGTCCACCATTTTTAAAAAAAATAAAAATGTAATCTTAATAAAAGAAAAATTAGATTTAAAAATGTAATGCACAGTTGATTACTGTATTTTATTAACATGACTGAATTTTATTTGTTTGTTCATGTTTATGATGATTGACATTTTTATCTGAAAGAAAAAATATTTCTATTACTATGAAAATATTAAATAAAACTACTTAAAATAATTTTTTTTTAGGCACAGTGCATATTTTTCAATTTGTTTTTAATGCACTTTCATTTTATATATGAATATTTATTTTTAATTACATGCTGAATACATTTCTATTTTTTTTCTTTGTTAAGACGACTGTTTACATTCCCAATAAAAGCCTTTGTTGTTCAATATATCATAAATCTTATTATGCAAATTGCATTATAAAAATACTTAATAAAAATTAGATGTCATATTTTACATTTATTATAATTGACTATGTAACATCCAAGTTTGTTTTTATAATACGTAATGTATAAATCTTTCGAATGAAAGATAATATTGATAAAATGATGTCATTAATCTATAAAGCCAAGAGTCTCACAAAATGGCAGATAGTAAAAAAAAAAAAATCCAATTTTTTTTTTAAACATTACTATAAGACAACATTTTCCAAACTTATTCTGTCTTGGAACACTTTGCAAATCCTAAAATTTTAACGGAAGCATAGGCTTGAATTATTCATAACAAATAACATAAATAAGTATAAGAGTTAAAAAATAAAAATAAACATTCTAAAATTTTAGTTATACAAAACAGATCTCTTAAAAATAATAAATAAATAAACAATAACAAAAAAAACAAAACAAATAATAAATTGCAATTTCCTTTAATGTCACGGAACACATACCAATGTTCTATGGAATACCAGTGTTCTGCACAACATAGTTTGGGAAATGCTGCTGTAAGAAATAGTTGAATGTTAAATGAAGCAATGGGTAATTGAGATTTACCCATTTCACATTAATGGACAATTATTTTTTTTATTTTATTATAAAGATACAATATTTTTAAATATCTATGTGCATCTCTATTCCCCCCCCCCGCTCTATATAAAGGTAATACGTGCTTGCATAATTTATGCATTTCAAAAAGATTTTGTATAACTTATAATTTGCATATGTTAGATTTTTCTTTCAAACGCACATTTACAGAAAAGTATGGCTCAAAATAAAAAAAACAAAACATTTTAACAAATAAAAGTAAATACTAACATATATCATAAAAGATATTCACTTAGCATGAGACCCATAAGAACTATTGATAGAGCCGATTTGCATATCATGCATTTTAAATATTTTGCATTCAATGTAAATCAAGAATTGTTTAAATAAGTTTGGATTTATGTAAGTTGGATTTATATAAATCAGATTCTATTTGTATATGTTATATATAAAGGTCTAAAATTTCAAACAAAAATGATGAGCAACTATGCCTTCTGCTATTTATACAGACATGTTGGATGGTGTATTATCTTTGGTTTGTAGAATACCTGAAGTACCTGAGGTTTATTTGGCAAAATCTAGATCATATCAAAATTTTTGGATGAATTTTTCAAATACATGATGTGCATGGTCTAAATGAATGCACATGATTAAAACAGTCTTTTCCGTTCACTACCAGAGCTAGTTATCATAAGCTTGCTTATGTGTTTTTGTCTGGTGATAGACTATTAAGACTCTGGAGCTCAAGGTTCATCGATTGTAGTTCCACTTACAATGATCAAACTTATGAACTCCTGAACAGCTTGAGCAATCAGTATAATTCAAGGTTGGTAGTGGTATTACATCGACAACCCTAAACGAATTCCTGGTCTATGGGCTTCATCAGTGAGTTTGGATGAAGGTTATTAAGCAGAAAATAGTCTGAGGATGTGGCCATTAGTTCAAGTTTACACCAGACTTAGAAGTGAAGAAGGCTCCTTCTAAAACCATACATTAAATGCAAACAGGGAAAATCATATTTATTGATATACACCTAACATTTATTATAAGTCTAAGCTGTGAGATTTGATCAACTCAAATGCTATATGTAGATAAATTTATTACTTTTACATGTTAGATGTATATCCTATTAATTAAAATTAGGTTATTTGAAGTCAGGTTTTAAAATAATTTGTTTGCTTTGCTAAAGTTGGAAGGGCGTCATCACATTAAGATAAGACTCCAACTCCTCATTAAGCACAGACTTTTGATTTGGAAATAACAAATATCAAAGCAGAAAGGAAATGAAGAAAATTAAGATATTTTTTTTAAAAATATTGAAATAAAAAAAACGTCACTCTATTAAAAATATGTACATAAAAACTGCAATACCAACTGATTATTGTTTTTAATTTTTAATATTATATTAACATATATATTGTTTTAATTTTCATGATTTTTAAAATGTAAACCATCATCTTTCTATAAATATAACATTTATATTAACAGATATCACCAAAAATATAAGCAAATAAATCATTTTATAAGGCAAGATACTTTTAAAATAATTAAATCTTTGGAGTAAATAAACGATTAATGAATATATATATAATAGCTGTTAAATATACCACTGAAGTACAAAGGCTTTTCCAATATCTCTTCAAAAAAAATTGTGAAAAAGTTATTACTTATCAGATTAGACAACTGCTGGGTCAAGAGGGTTTAACTTTTTCCTTTCTTTATCCCTTACTGATCCTGTTACTGATCAATAACTAAATGATTAGCTATGTTGTCTATCTAAAAACTCTTAAGCTAGCTTGTAGTCTAAAAACATTTCCTTGTTTACACAGCTCGGATTTAAACCCTGGTCGTAGATATGGCAATAAAATGTGCTAACTACTACGTCATAAAGATCTTTATATGCATACATGTTAAAGAAACTTATGATGTTGTGATTAACCCATTATTCTGCACAGCCCATGATGTGGAGTGAATATACGAGTAATCAATCGTAGCCAATATAACTGTTAAACTAATTGCTGGTCAGTAAATGAATGATGATATAAATCTACTAACGCTCTGTTGAAAAGTTCACTGAAAATAGGCTTAAAAAGAGGATGTTTTATCTTTTCTATATAATATTTAATAACAAAAGATAAAATGATGGATAAAAAATATTCACAAACTAAGTATTTTAATTTTATATAACATATAGTTTGAATTCAAATTATGAAAAATAATGTATAAATTAAAATTGCCATACAGAAGCACGAAAAAGCTAATAGTAGCTAACCACTATATATATTTATTTTGGACATATGCAAACTAGGGTCCCTGGGTCTTAGGGTGTTATTATTTATATATCAAAAAATATTAAAGTATAGAAGAGATGCAAAATATATCTTGTTCCTAACCCAACTAGTGCTTATCATATATAGTGAATAAGAATTCATGCTTTGTTTATGAATTTTGTTGACAATACAGTATATATTGTTTATTGTACTGTTCTATAGATATAAACTATTTTTCAACACATCCACATATATAGGTAACACAAGTGAGTTTTTTTACATATATAGCATATATATATACAAATAACACTAGAGTATAAACAAAATTTAATAAAAAATGTAATTATTAAAAACAAATTGAGAAAATACAATTACATATATTTATTGTGTGTGTTCAATCATTCACATTCACACCCACACACACACACAAAACAACAACAACCCTAAAACAATAAAAATTTATGATTCCATATCTTTATTTTTTTAAAAAAATAAAATGATCAAAGCAATGTGGCAGACTTTTGACTTTTTCAAATCCATTGATGATGTGCCAGAAGAATCCAGTTTCACAGCAGTTAAACATGCTGTTTGATATTCTTTTTCTTCAATAACTTTTTTTTTGCTATGAAAATTTAATAGCAGTCTCATTATTAACAAACATGGACACTCCATTTTTTTTTTATGTTTTTAAGTCTATATCAACTTCAGAATGTATACAGTCATACCTACTGCAATTATCTATTTCACATGCTTGGCTAAACTCTTCATATAAAACTTCTCAGTACAATACAAAAATGTTTTTACTTTCTTTTTTCTGCTACTACTAAATTGGTAACTTTCATTTTGTCACTTAAGAAAAGTATTTTGCAAATTTTTTTAAATTCTGTAAAACTTCCATTTTTATACTTAGACATTTTATTATATAAAATATTGTAGCATATTAAACTTTTGGAAGACAAAAAAAAAAGGAAAGAAAAGATACATGTGATTTCAACATAACCTGACAAAACATTATTCATACATGAGATTTGTGTAAAAAACAGCAGCTGCTGTACTGTAAAATTTATTATTATTTAATAATTTTATTTATTTCATTTTTTTTATTTATTTCTACATTTTTCAATAGTATATAATTGAATTAATCTACATTTATACATCACATATTGTGGCTTCACTGCTATGCCACTGATATTACTGTAAAAATATACCAAGTTCAAAATGCATCATCAAAAAATTCAACAAATTCTGAGATGAAAAAATACTAAAAAAGTATAATAAATCACTATATAATTTAAGTGTGTGGATAAATACGATAGATTCTATTATTCCAAAGTGGGCAAATTATGGCTTATATGACATAGGCATTTGATCTAAATTTCTCTTATTCACATAACAGCTTCCAATTTATTATATCTTGATGTATCCTGCCATTCACATAAGTAATAAAAAGTATTCAATGACATTATTTCCCTCAAATAATTATACAGACAAATATTTTGACATTCAAAAATTTAAAGTACACATCTGAAAGTTATAAGGCAATCTCTTTGAACAAAAGGTGTTTGATCCACAGCAGAATTTATTGAATATGTTAACTGTTCATAGAAAGTTTTAAACAGTTGAAATAAATTTTAATTAAACAATTATTACTACTTTTAAACAACTTACATTTTGGTTGTGTTTATATATTGGACTATTTCCATAATCTAATACTAAATATTGAATGACTTAAAAAAAATTGTAACTTTATATAAATTTTTCAATTACATTCAACTGTTGTCTGATGGGAGATCAGAGGGCTGAGTTTTACCAAAGGCCAAGCTGCTAGGAATATTATGTTTGGCAACCACCATGTATATAAATTATATCCAAATATCTCAGTACAGGCAAATTCATATGATCTCTAGTACAATTCACCATACAAAAACTATACAGTTCAAATCATCATAGAGCCTACAGAGAAATCACTATAAGCAGATCATATGTTCTATCCCTATTGAAAAGCTTATGGAGCATTTCACTGATATCTTTAGTGCAGCTCACAGAGAAGCCTCTGACATCGCAGTGGATGTATCAATACCCCTCCCCCCACAAGTAGACAATAACCCTTTCAATAAATTGTCTGCTCCTATGGTCTGGTTTCACTTCTTGTATAATGGGAATACTGCTCTTGATCCTAATAAAATCAGGTGCACAGCATTGAAGAGATTTGATCTTCAAGGCTATGTTTTGTGTACCATATATAACTGCATTAGGCACATAGGATATGTTCCTTCAACCTGCTATCAATCTATTCCTGTCCTGGTTCCAAAAAAGGGTAACCTAGAATGTCATCAATTGGTGTCCGATCACACCGTGCAACACAATTGGAAAACTTCATTTGGCTCTTGTTGCAAGCCACCTATACTACTGGGCTAATTACCATGGACAAATGAGTGACTCCCAGAAGAGATTTATTCCAATCAATGGGTACTCTGAAATACCATCATCACAAACCTTCAAAAAAACTTATTTTCATTTGTTTTGTTTTTTTTTTAAAAAGGCCACCATCTGTCAAATCTAGATGACTTGAATAATCTCCATTTATTTTAAAAATATAATTGTAGTTTTAAAATTATGCATATGTCAATGACAATTTTTTACTTAAAAGAAATTATTGTCCTGTGGTTTGTTGTAGAGGTGGATCCAAGAGTTATAGGTCCTTGGATTGATTATCATCTGAGTAAAAAAATATCAGTTTGCTTAATTGAATGGATCAATTATGCTTATCCTAACTTTTATTATAAAGAGAGAAATAAAAATAATGACCTTTTATGTTTACCTACATATCTATGGATGACATTAAATATGAGGTAGACCGCTACATATGGATAAATCAATTATAAGCTTACACATGTATGTGTAAATAAAAACGATGTGATTACATATAGATATAAATACATGGGTATTTTCTTATATAAGAAAAATCTCAATGTGGTACTGAGACTGAAACTGGTCAACCTAGAAATTTTTCCAGCTTTCTTCAGGCAGCTAGTCCATAGTCATGCAATACTGACCAATCGGTAAATGGGTATCTGATTAATAATATTTAAAGAATAAAGAAACCAGGTTACCTGGGTTGAAAAAATAAATGTCAAAAGCATTGTCTATAAAAATAAAAAAATTTAATAAGCTGAAGAGAGGAGGAAATTCATCATTATGGGGGGGGGGTACTGCTAAATAGTTAAACTCACGATTATCTCTACTTCATATATATATATATATACAAAGACATAATACTTATTAAAAAAAACTTTTATTCTTTAAATATATAAAAAACTTAAATTATTTTATTTTATTAAAAATAAATGATGCAATAAATTTAATATGGCAAAGCGCATTTAAAGTAAGATGCCATTTAAATGGACGCACCAAACAATATTTTCTTTTAAAGAAGTAAAAAGAAATAGTTGGCAGCTGCTAGTACAGCCCACCAAGATGAATGGGGGCAATTTGTTGGGTAATTGAACTGCTATTTATGAGAAAGTTAATGGGACTATCTGATGCAAACGGTAATGATTACCATGTAGAAACAACGGTTAGAAATAAACAGCCTTTTAAGTCTACCAAATGAGAAAAGCAATTTACCGTCAATTACTATTAATCTTGGTGTATGTATAAATAACGTATATGTATATAAAGACACTACCTTAGAATAAAAAGTACGTATAATATCTGCATTATTTATAAACGATATCAATTTCATCTTCAGGATGACTGAACCTAATAAATTTTTCTTGTATCAATAGCTCCTTTTCTATACATTGCCTTCACAACTTTCCTTACCTTGGATATCCATCTCATATGCGATCCCTTTCTAGGTCTCTTATAGTGACTAAGATATAGCTTAAAACGTTGGTTGTCTAACTATTGTCATTGTTTCTAGCAAGACATTCGATCGAAATTCTAATTCTTTCAATACCAGTTCTCTATTCCATTTACTTTGCTCTCAATTTTATATTTTGTTAATATTATATAATTTTTTTCCATTCTTTGTTATGTTATCTGCAGTTTCTTTGTTGCTTTCATATTAAATAATCAGATCCAAAGTAAAACAATCCCTTTTCAACCACTATAAGCATACTTCTTTTTAGTATTAAAATATTTATACCAAAAGCACTTTAAGTTTACTTCTATGATTAATTTTATCAATTCACCGCTCATAATTGATAAAAAATTAATTATAAAACATAGGCATACTATTATTAAAAAAGAGTGATTCTTATATTTCAATATAAAAATATAAAATATGGTATCTAAATATAAAAAGTAAAGCTAAGAACAAAATGATTCAAAGCAGAGTAGAATAAAAAAATATGAGAAGAGAAATAAAATTCAGATAAAAAATGTTAATACAAAAAATAATATCTGGGGGGGGGGGTCATTTGTCTTTTAAGATATCTTTATTCATATATTTTAAAAAAATGTTTTATGGTAAAGACATTATTAAGTGCATTTGTAAAAAAAAATATTATACTGTATATGGAAAAAGACAAATACATTTCAATTACCCGGTGTGTGTGTGTGTGTTTAGTTAAAAATCAGCTATATTAATTTTTAACTAAGGTTTCATATTTATATCTGGGCTATAGATAATCTCGAGTTTAATAAATGTTCAGTGATAATCATTATTGTATTTATCTAGAATGGATTGTACCACAGTTGTGGATGAAGTAGGTTTGTACTTATAAATTGAAATGTAACAAAATAATAATAATAAATATCCCAAGCTGCAATGAAGTGGTCAAAGCATTATTCATATTTAATACAAAATGAAAATAAATACATTTAACTGGAAAAAAACTGATATATAATAAGAAATGAATGGTTTATTGCCTTGGAAATTCATAAGAAGTTACGCATCAGAAATGACAGTTAGGTCATGGTCTATGGACCTCAAGTTCCAATTGCCGTTCTACTACTGTTCTAAACCATGCAAGGTCAAATATGTCAGGAAAATATGGAGGACAGTGAATAAGTAGGCATTGTTTGCTAAGTTTGCCAATTGCAGGTTATAATAGTTTTAGCATGTTTCCATCTTTGTTTTATCTTTAAAGTGAAAATATTTAGGTATGTAAAATTTTTGGAGGCTAATAGGATTAGATATCTGAAGACAAAAAAAAAACCCTAAAATTGTTTGGCAAAATGGCCCCTTTTACAAAGCCTTTATTTAAAGCATATAAGTTCCTGTGATTAATATAATTTTGAAATTACGACTGAATATTAAATATAACCACATGCTTATATTGCAATTATGTTTTATTCATGATCAATGCATTATTTCATGCCCAAATCAATTCTTTGCATTCCATGAAAAATAAAAACACTAAATTTTACCAACACTTCTGTATGGCTACAGTCAAGATACATGAAAAAAAAAAAAAACAACACAAGTTTGCGTGGGAATTTCTAAATAACCTGAAATAATATCCACTCTCTATTTAAGATTTGAATTTCAGATCACATAAGATTGACACATTAATCACCACACTGCAGGTTCCTTTAACAATATCAGTTTCACATATTAAAATAGTTAAAATTTTAATATATATATATATTGAAAAACCCTAAAATAGTTGCTACCTGAATTTTATGCAACTTTTTCATTTAAAACCAAAGTCCTTTGTAGTGCAGTGATGGGGGATTTGAGAACTAAAACTCCATGGGTCACAGTTCAACCACATGTCACAATAAATGTTGAAACTCGTTATGACTTCCCAAGATACAAACTATTCGATTTCCAATTAAAACAAAATTTATATTCTTAACTAGAGTGTAAATAATAAATTTTAAAAATATTTAAATGCATAGTGATTGTAAAAGACCTAGAAAAAGACCAGATGTGAAATGAATGGATGAAATAAAGAAGTGTGCTGGGGTGATGTGGAAAAAAGAGGCTAGAGAATGGAGAAAATGGATTGGGCTTAGAGACTTTCATCCTGTAATGGATCAATAATGGCTGAAAACGATGATGATGATAGTGATATATTTCTTGCAGCTACTAATAAACAGCAATTTAAAACAAACTATTTCCAACAAATCATTACATTTTTAATTGAATAATGTGCCGGGGCTATAATACTTTGGCTTTAACTCACTCTTTTTAACAATATTTAGCCAATTTTTCATTCACTAAATGGTAAAAATTGAAACTGATATAATACTGATTTATTAATTTGAAAAAAAAAAATAAAGATGTCAATATTACACAAAAAATATATTACAAAGGAGTCAACAATAAGCCCACAAAAATGTTCGCTTGGTACTTTATAGTTTTCTTCATATAGGAGTATTTGCAAGAACGTTTGTATATATTTCTTCTTTTGTTAGATCTCAAAAATGAAAAGAAAAATGTTTTCTATAGTTTAATTACATATTTATGATCACATTATTAAAATATTTATGTAATACATTTTTAGAAGAATAATTTGATTAGATTCGGATTTTATTAGAAAATGTTTAGTTTTAAAAGAAGACAAGTCAAGAAAAATCAGTAACATGCAATCACAACTTGTAATTGGCTGATAAAGAACATATTTATTGATCATAGCATATTTATTGTTGGCATTTTAAAAAAATTATAAATAAAATTTTAATTTGTTTAGGTTTTAAAAACTGAGTTAAAATAAATCTTTTGGTTTTTTTTTTTAATTTGATATTGCTGTCAGTGGTGCCAATAATTATCCAATAAGAAAAAAATATTGTTATTATTCTTATTACATATTTCAGTTTAATATTTTTCCTTATATTTGCAAAGTTGAAATGATATTTTTATGAATAATTTTCATTTGTAAATATATATTTCTAACAAATTATTTAAAATTTTTGAAGTCAAAGAAATATGAACAAAGTAAAAATCCTTAAAAATTATTTCTAAAAGTATTTCATTAGCAATTTTTTGTTTAATTCAAAACAATACATTACAATTTGAAATTTTGTTAGTAATAAATGTTTGCTATGCTTACATCCAATGGCACTCATTTAAATTGAAAAGATGTAAAACTGCTCTTTAAAATTCCCAATCTTAGCAGCTGCATTGTTTATACAAACAACATAAAATTAACAATATAAAAAAATAAATCAAAGATGCAGTAGTTATAAAAATATAATTTCCTCTTCCTCCATCAGTGATGAAGACAATCCTATTTTTGTTTTTGTAGTTAATACATCAACATTCATTGGATTAATCCAGATAACTTCACAACCTTCATTCTCTATCTGGATTCATGATGGGATGCGTACCTGAAAAATATTATGTAATTTGGAAAATTTTCAAAGGCTTCAAACAATTTTGTCTCAAAACTTCAGAACACAGTCATGGTAAGTGGATGCACTTACTCTTGAGTCTCAAGACTGTATTCTATTATGCATTGGAGTTTTATAACAATAATCATAATGACCGATGACAAAAATAAACTATCTCATATATATATAAATAAATAAACACAAGCATATCAATGTGCTAAACAGAGTAATTATACAATAACATATTTATACCCAGATGCACTTTCACTGCAAAATATCAGGATCATGATAATCATTTATCAAAATGAAAAAAAAATTGTTTAATGATCACAATTACTTAGCATACTCGATTACATACCACTAATCCCTATTTCAAAACATTAAAATGCTAACCCTAAAATTATGTGAAAATATGCCACATTTTATAAGCATAATTATATTTTTTAAAATAAGAATAGATAAATAAATAAATACAGTAGTAGCATGTCACAATATTGGAAAATTAGGAAACAGATTTCTCCCATTAACTGAAAACAGTAATTAAGGAAATTAGTTTTTCTCCACCCAGAAATATATACAACAACATTATAGGATAATCAAAAGTTACTTCATTATAATAATATTTTCTCAACAAAGTCATATTTCATTAATTATGATTAAACATTTATAAACAAAATTAAAAAAAAAACAAACAATAAAATTAACCACACAATGTTTCTATCAATGCTGCAATTGTAATGCGTGGTCACAATGACAGAATTCTATACAGATCAATTTGGCAATAAAAATTTCATTGGAAAAAGACTTTACAGTAATTTTCATGGCTAGAATAAATTTCACAAATTAATATTTTAATTCTAACTAAAGAAGCAAAAGAGAAACAATATACTTTTTCAGTAGAATTGAAAGTACAGTACAGATTGAACAAAGATTTGTGTTGAATTTGTAAATATAAGAAAAATAAAATTATTTTTTTTTTGTAAAATTATTAAACATTCACTTCTTAATAAGTATTTGATTATATTTAGTTTTTATTTGAATATATTTGTTTTTGAACTGAAATTAATCAACAGAAAATTTACTGAACAATAAGCAGGAAATGCATTACTATTAATATCTTTCTTATTATTGTCATTTTTGTAATTATTAATTAATTTTTGATATATTGAAAATATTTTTTGTTATTTTAACTCATGTTTAAATGAAATTTGACTTGAATAAAAAAATTACATGGATAATGCATTTTTTTTGTGGCTATTTGGTTTGACTGCAGCCCACTAAATGGCATATTTAATGTGTTTGGATGGGATCAATGCCATCAAGCGGTTTTAACACGCTAATAGTACAGTACCATACTTTTATTAATGTCCAGTCTTACTTTACATACATACACTTATATATTATACACACATGTATTTCAAGAAATAACCTACTTTAATTTAAATAATAATAATTCAATAAAATTAAATTAAACTAGCCAAAAATCGTCTTGCATTGGTGGTCGAGAGGTCAGCGCGACTGCCTTTCACTTGCAGGCAGTTGTCCGGGTTGCGAGTTCGCGTCCTGGCCGATGCTATGACACTTTAAAAAAAAAAAAAACTAGCCAAAAATTTATCAATCTTAAACTCTAATTTCACTCAAGGACTATCTAAATAATCAAACTTTATTAAATATTATTTTTAAAGACATTTTACTTCTAAACAAACCAAAATAAAACTTTAACATATTTAATAAGGTATAAGTGGCAAATATCTATATAAATTTATCCAGTATGACTTCTTTAAAACAACAGGCCATAAGCTAATATTTATTTCAGCTTAAAATATATATACATCTACCAACAAAGTAAAATTTTTTTTAAAAATTATTATTATTAATTATATTTAACCCTTAGGAGATTAAATATATGGTTATAATATATATATATGCAAATGCATAATAAAAATTTGTGTAACGCATATAATTCTAAATGAAATAACAAACGAATTCATGATACTATTATTCTGTAAAATTTGAAGAACTTCTATAGAAAAATAGATTGGTTGAACGTATTAGAGAGAAATCTTTGCATATTAAAAAAATAAGATAGAGTGATAATTTAAGAAAATGTTTTGTATTATTATGCTTGTAAAGAGCTTTTGACTGACCAGTGTAAAAGGGTATTGGAGAGACTCTTGTGAGCAGTGAATTATCAATATAGATTCTCGTTATAAAAATTTATTATTAGAAAGTAAAAATATAATCTTAAGCCTTCACTCATAATGAAATTACATCTTTAATATTTACCAACGACTTCCAAAATTTAATAAAACGCCAATCAACATTTCCTCAAACAGTCGAAATCTAACACATTTTTAATGTTTGTCTACTTTTCGAAGTTCTAAAAATCACTCACGACTTGCAAAACATTTTCAATAATTCATTTTTAAAGCCCTCTCCCTCATTCACTTTTAAAACTAATAAAAGGGAAAGAAAATATGGATTTCAAACTAAAATTTATGAAATAAATTAGCAAACACATTGCAGAGTATATTTTATTACAACCAAACGGTTTTAAATTAAATCTACCTCAATAACAGATTACATTTAATAAATAGCGGATTAAATTATTAATTGCAAAAATAGATCATCTATTTTATTATTGCTTCTTATTAGAAGAAAATATACTGAGCTCACAACAGGAAATACAGCCTTAGAAATGCATATTTTCTGAGATGAGTTTCAGTAACCAATCATTTACGCTTTGAAAAGAGCCACTACATCAACAATGCATGTAAGACATTTCTGTGTAAGAGGCAATAATATAATTAAATATAGATGATTCCATTTCAATGAGACTGTTTTTACAATTTTTTTTTTGTAAACAAATACAATCAAATTTCAAATTGTTATTTCTTAGTCATATGTTGCGATATAAAATTTCTTAGATTGGACCAGAAATTTCTGTGCATACGCTATATGCTTAGAAATCCCGTTAGCAAAGCTAAGCATTTCTTCCTTTGAAACTAATATAAACTCATCTACTTTTTACTCCTTATTGCATCATTTTCCCCATCATCATTCGCTTCCTCTGAAACCAATATAAACTCATCTACTTTTTACTCCTTATTGCTAAATCATTTTCCCCATCATAAACTATTTCATTTATATTGTTCACTACTTGATCTATTTTGTTATAAAAACCTAAATCGAAAATCATAAAATCCATACTTCTTCCATTCTCTTTACTTTTCAAGTTCTACCAAACTTCCGACAAATTATTTTGATACTCTTGCAATATTCTATTCTCTAAAACTAATGTTAAATACGTTCCCTCTTATTTTTGCATAAAACCATACTTATAGTCCAAATGCTTATTCTACCTGATATCTAAGGATACTCTCCCTTAAAGCAAATAACAATAAACTTCTTTTAATATTGTAATTCTTTTATATATATATATATATAATGTAAATTATTTTTATAAAAATATTCATTTTCAATAACTCAACTTCTTTTTCTCTAATCAATTTATCTACTTTTCTTTCACATACCTATGATACATTCTCTGTACATTTTTATTGCTAGTTCTTCATCTTTCTTTCAAACAGAGAAAAAAAATACACACATATCAATCTGTATACAAATTATATATTTTTATTACTTCTGCATATTCAGTAATTGTTTCAATCATTAATTAAAACATGGAAAATTACTGACTTGCTAGTTTTATTTACTCCCTATATATGGTTTGGCTTTTATTATATACAAACCATCTTTAAAGTTTGCTTTTTCCCTATTGTTTTTTTATTTAATCTGTAACAATCATTAGGGTTCACCCACTACATATGTGCTGTAAACTAATAAACACTTTTAAGGAATACTCTCCTTTCCAAACACAAGATGTCTTTTGAAAAGATAGAATTATATAAATAAATAACTAATTATATATATATATGTTTAATATTACAACTAATACTGCTATGTTGTAAATTGTAAAAATTTCACAGACTTCAATAATTAAAACATAGGAAATGGGATTAAAAGTGATTGATCAATATTCTCATTTCCAAATGCTTAAGATATGCTTATACATATATGTTTAGGTTAAAAAAAACAGAGTGGATTCATTCTATCTTTTCAAAAGACTTTCTCTTGAGTTTGGAAAGGATAGTATTCCTTAAAAGTGTTTATTAGTTAAAAAAAGAAAAGAAAAAAGGTGACCTATGAATAAAGAGGTTAAAACATATTCAGTGTTTTAATAGCAAAAACAAAAAACAATCCACATACAGTGACAATAAAATATATCATTTACCACTGAAGTGAAAGTAAACCCATAATTTGCATAAATAAAAAAAGATAAAAAATCTATTAAATAAATTATTGATACAAATTACATATATACTAAATAAACTATCTCTTTTTTACTTTTTACAATATTCAAATTTTATTAAATAATATCAAATGTTTATTTTTCAACAATTTACTTAAAAAACCTACTTCCATTTTCTTTTTGTTAAACAATAGGAAAAAGGAATCAGGCTATTGAAGAAGACTGTTGAATGATTGAAATGGCACTATTTAATAAAATTTGAACAGTGCAAAAATTAGCAGTGAAAAGAAGATTGTATGGTTAATATTGAATAAAATGCAATGTTAACATGAAAAAGTATTGTTTAAATAAAATATATCAATAGGTATTTACATAGTAAAAAAAAAATATTGAGTAAGGCCATGTGATAAACAATATCACAATTTTAAAAATAGACTGCCATTTTGAAAATGGAGGACATTTTGCAAGATAGATGACTTCATGTTATCCGAAAGAAAAATACTGATATTCTTTATTTGATTTTCATTCAGCCTTCTTACAATACTATCAATACATTTTTAATGACATATTCAAAATAAAGTTTAAGGACTATAAAAATAAAATAAAAATGCAGCTCATTCAGTAGAATAAATAATCAAAGGCCTATTTGGATGAGGTACAACAACTAAATGTATTCAAATTATATTTTAAAATGTGTACATTTGCTTAAAAACTATATATTCACCCACTTTTATGGATTATAATTCTTCTAAATGATATTTTTCTTGTGGCAAAAATGATAATCATCATAAGTAAAATTTAGGTACTGTAATTGCAAATTATAATCAACTTTACATAATTGAAATTACCATATATATGTAAACCACCCTTTATTATATAGTATTTACTTAATTTTAAATCATATTATAATTTGTTTCAGACATATATAGGCTAATGATGACATGAATGTAGATATAAAAAGAAACAGTGGTGAAATAAAAATTCAATTTTATTAAAAAAATAAAAAAAAATAAATTTAGTACTATATTAAAACTAATTTTTTTTCATATGTCAAAGCATCGGCCGGGAAGCGAACCCGCAACAACTGTCTGCAAGCAACTGCTTGCAAGGCGGCTGCGCTGACCTCTCGGCTACCAACGCTTGACACTTCTTAGTCAAAGTAAAACTGCCACATCGTAAATCTAAAGTATTTTCAGTAAATAAAAAAAAAAGTGGGGGGGGGGGGTGATTTCACAAATTATGTAATAAATAATCAACACTAAACGATAAAAAAATTATCATATCTAAGTTAAAAATATTATTTACATGCCAGATTTTAAATCCTAATCTTGTAATTTGTTTCAGACATATTCAAGACAATGGCCATGCTATCACAAACTTGAAAGATTATAATACCGAAAAAATATATATATAAATTTCATTCAGCTTAAAAATAAAAATAATTTTGTTTATATATTATTAATAATTAACTTTAAATTGTGTACAGTATACGTATTAGCTAAACTATTTAGTCGAGTGATTTTAAATTAAAACTTTTATAAATATTAATTTCAGTCAAATCAAAACTGCTGTTTTCAGTTTAAAAATAAAAAAAAGCGGGAAGGGGACAGATGATTTCAGTCATTATACATTTAATAATAAATTTTGTATGATGAAACGCAATACAAATAAATTGAAGAAATTTTATAATTTTAATCTAAATGACTTTTTGCCATTACAATGTATTGTATTATTCAAAAAATTGCTAGGCCATTTCAAGAAAATGGTTAATGGCATAATAAAGTGGACATCTAATGCCATATAAAAAGACCACCGCAAGAATATATACTATAATGGAGAAGTGTGATATACTAGTGATACTATTGGCTGAACAATGATGAATGAGACAACATAAAACAAAAAAGATGCGCAGACCGGAGTTAGCAGGGAACAGATATGGTACTAGTGCGGATAAAGTATTCGGTAACTTTATTCCTATTTATAATAATAATTAATTGATAGAGATTCGTTATAATATTATGTCTATATATAATAATAATAATAATAATAATAATAATTGCTGGAGTTTTTGTCGTAATTAACATTTAATTTGATTCTCCGACTCACATATTAACAATTAGGCTCATCTGAATACTAATTTGAATATTCCAGCCAAGAACTATCGGCTAAGGTTATGCAGTATTTGCATGGAGTATTATGAATATTATCCAATATTGAGTCAGTTGGACGTTAGTTAGCCTAACAAATATTTGATAAATTGATCAACCTCCACAGTTAAACAAAACAAATATAAAGTGTACTTATATAGTATGTAAAATTATATTTTATACAGTATATAAAAAAAGAAATTAAAATGGCATTTAAATAGCTCACTGTAAGTAGAGCAAAGGTATTCTGAACAATTTTTTAAAAAAAGAAATGATAAAAGAACAGATATCCTCCAGGCTTATTCCATGCTGAGTGCAATGATTTTTAACAGCTTTCCATCCTTGCTTCAAATTCTAAGTAAGAATAATTAAATAAGCTATTTAGAACCAATTTTGAATGGTTATCTAGGATGGATGTAGATTAACATATTCGGGAAAAATCAAACTCTTCAGATGTGGCCATAAATGACAAAGCACTTTTTTGTAAATTATATATATATATATATATATATATATATATATATATATATATACACACACACACAGTATCAGCAACTTTTCTTGCATTATTAGATTAAAGGATTTAATATAATTGATAAAATATATTTATTAAACTACTAAAACATCACATAAGTCATCATTTCTTATGCTTACACAAGCTGTTAAAACATAATAATTCATTTGCATAGTAATGCCATGTAGTTCAATCCATCATAATCAATGGATGCTAGAAGATCTGTGCATCAAAATTCCTATCTAGTGCCTATTCATCCAGTATCTCCAGACAAGTTTTCAGTTTGTGGCATAAGGATTAGATCCAAAGATTTAGGTGCAGTACTCTCAGATCCAAGGCAGCTCACTGATAAAGGTCAAAGCACAAAAACTAGTCTGGGAATATTGGATGAGTTGGCACTAGATAGATTTTGATGCTCAAACCTTCTAGCATCCTTTGATTATTACGGATTGTACTGCATGGACTACTGTACAGAGAGCATTGCTACTGTTTCAAAATATATTTAAATAATACTTTCATGAAATAATAATATATGATATCAACCGCAGGTAAATATACTTATTGTAATACATTATGTTGTAAGTCATTTTCAATTGTTGTTGATAAAACTCATGTATTACTATTTCGTGTAAATACTCTTTAAATATATTTTAATTCTCAGTCACATGACAGTGCTTTATTTTAGAACGCGAGCAAAGCTGACCCAAAGTGTTTCACATATTAGGAGAATAATAATAAAAATAAAGAATACAATTGATTATTAAAATATATTTCTAATATATATACATAACCATTAGAAACCAGTCAACATTTAGATAATCACAACAATCAAGAATTTTAAACTTGTCAAGGCAACCTCCTTTTAACAATAGTGGTAGATTTATATATATATATATATATATATATATATATATATATATATATATATATATATATATATATATATATATATATATATAAAGATTTTATTCTGAGCATTAAAAATTTTTTAATGCTTTATTTTCTAAATCCCATTTTTCATTTTTGATGTATTAAATACCAAATAAAATTTTCTCTTACTTTCTCCATTTTCTAACTGTCCTCTTGCATTAATAAAAAGTTTGATCACTAAAATATATTTACATAATAGTTACATGAAATAATTATAAACAACAACATCTCAAAAAATATAACTTTTATCAAATACAATAATTTTAAAATAAATTATTTTATAATCCTCATATGATCATTTTTAAAATGGCAAAAAAAAAATAACTTTGCTGTAATATATGCAAGTGAAGAATTAAATATCTGATCCAAACAAAGTTTAAATAATATAAAATAATAAAGTTTCATCTGGATTATTGAAAACTACCTCATTATTTCTCTAGTATGTACTTTAACATGCAGGTCACACTTTATCATGTGAAAATATACTTAAAAGGAAATGAGCATTTATTTTTATATGACGCTATGCATACAATTGTATACATTCAAAGATCAGCCTTTCAAGCTAATTGTGCATGCGTCTCCTGCGAGTGTTAAATAATAAATGAATACTTCACTCTACAATACAAGATATAGTATTTATGCAGGAATAAAAGGAATCCTCTTATTCCTACGACTCAAATTCTTTTATATGAGCAAATTTGAAGCACTGTTGAGTAAAGCGTGAGAGCAGAATTCTCACTTTAAAATTTAAAAGGAAATGGTAAAAGTTTATCAAATTAATTTTTTTTCTTGCTGTAAACTGAGCATTTTAAAATTTACCTTTTCACTTGTTAAATATATTTAAACTGACACATTAAAAATTTATCAAATTCATAATAAATGTTTATTAATTTCAGTACTATTTCACTTGCTGTATAGTGCCATTTTAAATTTTACTTCAACACATGTTAAATTAAATATATATTTAAAATGAATCTAAAAGTTTATCAAAGTCACTGTTGTAACTGATTTAAATGGTCATTATTCAAATGAGAAATAAAATACATAGTTACAAACACAATTTAATTAACAAAATATATTTTCAAAGTCAAATTTTATCCTGCTTTAGCATGAACTATTCAAACTTTATTTGAACTTTTCAAATATGATCAACTGTTCATAATAACACAACACTTTGAGTGATATTATTATTCTTTCTTCTTCAGATGTTGCTGACCTGACCAGTGACAATACTAACATGGGAATCAAACCGAGGATTCTTTGATTCATGAATATAGAATTAAGATAATATTCTAATCAACTAAGCTATTTTATTGACAAAATGTGGATGTATATTCATGAAACAGTCACTCCAGTGAATAGTAATTAAAAGAGAACAAAATGATAATTAGAAAGAAAATGATGTACCAATGAATATATTCAATTGAATAAAGACATAAATATTGGATGGAGAAGCACAAATAAAAAAATTTAAAGAAACTGGTCACACGATAATGGCAAATAATCCATAAGTCAACCTAGTATAATAATTCATGTTTGGAATTAAGCTTGCCCTTAAAAAAGGGGAAGAAATCAGGGAAGATCCTAATAGATAAGTATATGACATTCCTATTGAATTGCCTTTGACAAAATAGCCTCATTATTTACAGCATCACCTTTAATTCAATGCTAATGATCCATTGTTAATTTTCAGGCCAGTAGTATCACTTGCCAGGCCAGAAACATCTGAAGAAGACAGAAAAATATTCCTCATCAAAATTTTTATGATATATAAGAATCATTGGATGATTTGAAAAGTTTAAATAAAGTTTGAATTTTTCTAAAAACATTTAACAAATTAACATTATGATAGAAATAGTCTACAATTCCAATCTAGTTATTTAAAATAGTACACTTTTTCATCTTTTTCCTTTTATTACTATTAAAAACATGTCAAAAATAATATTTTATAAATGATAGCATCAAAACCGTTGATGAAAGCATAAAAGAAAATCCTAACTGATGAATGGATTTTTCTAAGTAAGAAAAAATAAAATAAATATATATGTTTTTGGCAGCTGGAATTAACAGGTTCTGTTTTTCAAATATCTTGTTATGACAGTCCATTCTAGGGAAAAAAATGTCAAAATTTATCCAGAATGACAAGTTTAAAATTGAAAACCTTTTACATATATATAATTATTTTAAAGAAAGTACATATTTGCTATTTGAAGTACTGCACATAAAGAAAAACATCACCTAAATATGTATATACATTTAGAAAATATATACAATATGTATGTAAGCCAAATGGCCTCATAGGATAATGATAGAATATCTGCTTGCCATATCATATGACTTGAATATCAATTCACACTGAATAAATTTCAACATTTTTTAAACAGGCTGAGGATATTCTTTTCAAATAGTGAATCAAAATCAATTCATCTAATGATTCCATATTTACAGATAAACAGGTATTTAATTAATCTTAGGTAAAAGTCAATCAAGGATAGAAAATTGCTCAAATTCTCATGAACTCCTTCTTATTGGCTATTCCTCTATGAGAGCAGTTAAAAAACTTTTACTCTGCAGAGGTTATTTAAAGGATGTTTTTACCTTTATGCATATAAAAAGGGATTACCATGAAAATGATTCCAAAAAAATTAACATTACTAAAGGAGTATTTTAAGATGACTCTATCTTCCCAAAACTTTATACAACATTTTGTAAATTAAAATTAAAAGCAAAGGTCAAATAAATAAAGATTATTTAACCTACCGAATTTCACTATTTTTGACATTTTTCTTTGTCTTATACATCAACATGAAATATATGATAAAATGATTATTACTTATCAGAAAATAACAAATTTCACTTCCTTTGATAGATAGTATTGTTTACTACTGAAATAAATTTTAAATGTTCACACTATGTTTCTGTAAATATTAAAAAAATGAGACTAATCAAAACAAAGACGTTAGATGTCATTGTTTCTAGAAAGATTATTTTCAGTTTATAAAATCAACAAAATCTTCTTTGTTTTTGAACATTTTTAAAAACTTTAATGAACAATTATTTATTTTTCTAATATCTAATGAATTATGTTTTAAAAGTTTAAATTTTTTAAATATTTATTGCAAAATTGCGATTATTTTCTTCCTCATAAATATAAGTAGATTGTTTACATCATAGCAAGTTTCCAAGTTTGCTTCTGGCCATATTTACGGTAGCTGCTAATATAACATTATATTTTTGAAAATAAAGTATTTCAAGTCAAAATAAGTTATTAATAATTTATATTTGTTGATATCTAATAAATATAGTGTAATTATTTTAAAAAAAATCTAAAACCGTAATAAATTCGCAAATAAACATGTTTTGCATCATCAAAAATTTCAATATCATAAAATGCCGAATGTTTTACAGTCTTGACAACACATAATGGCTGATCATGTCAGGGCAGGGCTTATGTTTATTGTTAGAGCAAGAATTTTGAATTTGCCAACTTTTTCGGGAAAAAAAATTTATTATGATAAAGTATACCGTTTTACATGCATTTTAATGTATAATACTTATGGAAAAATTCACCAGGGGGCGAATTGGCCAAAAGATATTTCTCTATCATTTGAAGTATAAGTGGGTTAAGTTATCTGAATTTTGTAGAAGTGGCTGCTTCCATAAATAATACTTCAGAGATACATAAAATGTTGAGAAAAAAGAAGGATCTAAAGATGGATACTAAAATGACTATTATAATGTCCAATTTATTTTTTTAAAAAAATACAGAAAAGAAAATGACTGAAATTGATGAATTAGAGAAAATTAAATTTTACCAATACTCTGGACAAATTATTAATTTATACAGAAATATAAGACGTAAACTTAATCACAAAAATTAAGAATGGATGAAATGCTAATTATTTTTGGATCCAAGATTTGGGTACTTGTTAAAAAAAATCTAGAAATTATTAACAACACAGGAAAGAATAGATATATGTCATGACAAACAAATAGGATAAAAAGCAAAATAGATGGTTGGAATAAGCACTAAATAGAATTGATTTCATTAAGAAAATTAAGAAAGTGAAGCTGTTCTGGACAGGGCACTAGAAAAAATAACAATAAATGAACAACTGAATTCTGTAGTAAAAATATTATATGACTTATAATCAGACCACATGTGAAATGAAATGGATGAATAAATAAAAATGCTTTCTGGAGAAATGTGGAAAATAAAAAACTATGGAGCAAAAATATTGGAATAAACTTCAAGAGATCTTTGTCTTGCAGTGGACTGATAATAATTGAAGATGATGAAAAAGTGATTGATGATGATAATCCACATTTTATAGCACAGATGATAAATTTCAAAATAAAAATTGTGAAATTTGACTTAGCAATGAATTTAGTGTAAATGAAAAAAGAAAGCCAAAAGAAAAGATTGACTGAATTTAAAAAAACAAACAAACAACAAATAAAAAAAATCCCTACAAAAAAATAAATTTGAAAAAATACCAAAGATTTCCCTCCAAAATTGACCTTATCCTATCAAATATTTTTTTAAATGCAACAATGCTTCTTATCAAAAAATGAAATATTGGGGTTGTAAAAAACATGTCAGGTATGTTTTGAGATTGAATGACTAATAGCTCTATATTAGTATAAAAATACTGCTGTATGTATGACATAAGTTCTAAGGTGGAACAAGAAACTTATCTGATAATTGATGTTACAACCCTTCTAACTATTTAATAATGATGGATAAATAGAATAAATAGTTACTCTTTGCAATACAACCACACTAGATTTCAAAATTTACAGATACTCTTTTCTTTAAAATAAATTATTAGGAATAATAGAAAAATAACATATGGTTAAAGTATCACTGTGGCCATGAAGAAACAGGAACCCATGAAAATAGCTATTTCTGACATTTATTCATCATTTTGAAATCATTTGTACAAACTTAATAATTATATATATTGTAACAGAATCATCCACAAAATAAGTAAAATATGAATAAAATATTATACCCATCTAGTGAAAATGATTACCAGCAGGTGATCACATACATGGTAGAGACAACTATACAAAATTTTAATCCTAATTTGATAATAGCCACAGATTATGATCAGACTAAAGTTTACATGAAGTACAAACTTTCATGCAGCTGCAACCATATTTCCTAACCATTACCCACTCCACATTTATAGGATTATTCTGATGTAAATAAGAGAATAACATATTTGAATGTAGGATGAGAAAGTTCAAGAAACTATTCATAACTATAAAAAAATATTAACACAACAAAAGAATATAAATCTTTTATATTTACATAATCAGCACAATGAAACATGGAATAGACATGACAGGTAATACGTTAAAATTAATGTTTTCATTCTATTCTATCTTTGAATTTAATTATATAACCAAAAAAAATATCCTTGTATTCATTTTTACTTAAATATAAAATGAACACTTTGAATAGCAAAATCTCTTTTTATATTATTCATTCAATAAAATCATTCTAAAAGTCCTTACCAAATTAATCTTATTTTTGATTTTTTGTTGAGCTCAACATTTTTAGAAAATAATACCATTTTAAAATTCTGCTTATGACGAATGTATTTTCATAGTTTCATATCTATGTTTATAAATAATATAACTTGAATATTTATTTTGAAATAATAAATTCCATTTTGATAGTTGTACTTTATAATTAAGGAAATCAGAGATGTCTAAGATGTGTACATATTTTTCTTCCTCAGTGATTTTTTCTTACAATCCATAGTTGACTTCAGAATTTCTTTTTTTGTTTAATTCTCCAGTTTTGTTAGTATCAGCAAATATAATCCAGCATTAGTAGATATAATTAACTGTTATTTAATATTATTAGGGTATTATTGCAGTTCCCTAAAGATAGCAACATTTCTGGAAAGACAAAGTTAACATTTCAACTAAGATAATACCCCATAATTACAAATAAATTCCAATATGCACAAATACAATTCATTTTTAGAACTAGTAATTTATAAGCTGCATAAAGAAAACAAACTGATCTCCAATTATACTTAATATTTTCGAAAATTGAATTTTATATTCGAAATATTATTTTAAAAATAAACACAGCACAGACATAACCTTTTCATTTCTGATAACATTTTATTTTCTTTAAATGTAATAATAAACTTTTTATAGAGTTTTAAAACACATAATAACTTTTTTATATTTATTTTTTAACAGTCACACATGTGACCTATGTCATAGAAATTTATATATATATATAACTTTGAACACATTCATTAAAGTTTGTAATAAAGTTATAATATTAAAACACTAGACTAAATTGTGATCACAGTGGCACTGATAAATTGTTTACCATTTGATTATAAGCTATTGCATTTCTATATAAAACACATCTATAGTCTAAAAATCATTTTATTTACAATTAAAAGATATACGATCAAGTATAGTAATATTATATCTATCTATCATGCTCTCAATATTCGGGGATTAAATCGAAAAATAACTTGAAACAGATATTTAATTAACTCATGACCAACTAACTATTTCATGGAATGATGAAGCTGCTTTTATCTTGCTGCAACCTATTTAAAGCAGTTTTCCTTTTTTTATTGAGTTATGGATAGTATTTATGCTTAATGGTGTAAGAAAGTTATTCATCAAACAACATATAAGCCTATAAAAAACTTAATCGTCTCACTTCGATGAAAAGAGAACAATAATTTTGCAATCAAAACAGTATTTTATTCTGAAACAGGAATCTTGTCAAGTGTTCCTGGAAATCAATATCAGTCCCCACATGCATACAATCCCCATGGTGATATCTAAAATTTAAATTAGAAATGGACGATTTTATTCAAAAAAGAGAAAAAATAAATAAAATTATTGAATACCTTATATAGTTACACACACACACACACATATATATATATATTAAAAATTACAAATAGTATGCTAAAAACAGCACTCCACAAAGTACTATATATAAACATTATATGCAATTATTAAATATTAGAAATGCATGAATCTCATCATAAAGAATAAAATAATAATAAACGTCTTGTGCATGGTTTGATTGATAAACTTTATTACATACATTTGTGCTTGTTTGACTTGGACCTTTGATATATTATTTATATGTGTTTTATAATTACTTATCTTATTTTGTAAAATCCTATAGGAGTGTTTTGTAATTACTTTAATAAGATCTTATTGTGCTAAACTCAGAATAAATATTTATTACAATTTTATTTACAGTGTCTAGCTTTATGCATTCCCAATTTTGCAGTTTAATAAATGATTAATGATCATTAGTGAATTTATTGATGATGATTGATGTCAAAGTTAAGAGTGAAGAAAGTTTCTGACACTTGTAAATCAAATTATAATGATTTATATTAATAAGTACTAAACAAATGAAGAGGACATATGTAAGAAATAAAAACCGGAGCCGAATGACTAGTGCTGGTTCAACATTTTAAAATGTACATCTTGCCATATTTCAGATATCTTTATTCATAAATTTCAAAAAAATGTAGTGGTGCGGAGGTTTTAAGTATATCTTTAAAAACATATATTGATTTATCTGCGTAGAAGAAATATACATACATAACCAATATGTTTTGAAATGCAACTATATATTTTAAATTATAAACTAATATTTTAAAAAAATATCAGTTAACAATCCACATGTTAAAAAAAACAAAACAACTCCATTAAAAAATTATGAATGAACGAAAAAGGAAGTCGGTTGTAATTTTAATCTTTAAAACTATATTTTACTTTCTTATTAATAATGCAAATGTTGTTCACTCGGATTAATAGAAATATATAATAAATGTTAATTATAATTCAAGTTTCATAAAAGATAGGAAATAATTATTTAATTACTAATATTAGACTCACCATAAAGTTACAATTTATTCTACATCAATCACTCATTTCAACTTGAAAACATTAATAAAAAAATAAAGTGGAAACAACGTATAATTGAAATATTAACATAAACGTCACATGTAGATAGAGCCAGGAACTTAATATCTCATACTGATTTAATTTTACTAATCTTCCCCCTCCCTATGTTTTCTTACAATCCCATAATTCAATGGAATTAAAGGATATAATCATACATAACCTTGGAAACTAATCTAAATTCAGATTCAATTATTTTAAAGGTATTTATAATAAAATAAAATAAATGACATTTTAAACATATATTCAGAGAAATATACACATATATGCAAGTCTAAACCTTTAAATGTTTTTTAAAAATATAACTGAATCATTTTAGATGTTAATTTTAAAATTAACATTTATTTATTAATTTGCATTTTTACTAAATATATATTATTTATCAAATCACTACTGCATCTGTTTATTTAATTATGACTGTATTTAATATATTTAGCCACATAAATAGCCATCTATCTTTTAATAACGTAATTACCACATTATATACAGAAATTTATCACATGATCAATCACATGGGAGATCAAATGAAATTCTAACACTGATGAGGACAGATTGAACTTCAGAAACTTTTAACTCCCGAGTTCATTACTTTACCATTGCACTAAACTATATAAGACAAAAAAGTAATCAAAGGATTAATTACGCAGGAGGTCATGTGATATTGAAAACGATGTGACAGATTGATCGTAACAATTCTGTTCATGTGACTAAACTATTATTTGTTTCATAGCTTAGACTCAATCATAAAAGCCTGTGAGTCTACTATTCTATAAGTGCACTAAACCAGATAAGGATTTGGATTTTTTTTTTTTGTGTCCAATGATTAAAAAAATTAAAGCTACCTGGCAGTTTACTTCATAAATAAATGGATAGATATAGATAGTATAAAAGATGACTAGAAAGTTTTGAGATTTCAGGAATTCTTTTTTAAAAAAAAGTAATTGAATTACATACTAATCCTGTCATTGCACTTTTTATGATATATTATTTCGAGACTGTTGAATTCAATCCATATTTTTCTAAAATACACAAAAACAACCAGTGCTCTTTATATTTAGCCATTGTTTCAAAACATATCAATAGCAAATACTGTGTAACAAAAAATGTTTATTCAACTCTAATTTATTAAAAAGCAGGAAGTGAGGACGGTAGTCTGGGATAAAAAATTGCTTTTCCGCACAATATAGGCAATTTTAAAATATATTTCATATAAAAATGTTAAATCATCAAAGTACACATTCACATAAGTAGATGTACTTCGCTTTACCATTACATGCTAAAGATGTTCATAAATAAACACTAAAAGAATTCTTTTTTACAAGTAAAAGATAATAAAAGCAAAGGGAGTTATTTTATTTTTGATTTCAAAACTATACAACAATTTGGCTTAAAGAAACCTGTAGTATTTTAATTAGTAATAATTCATTTTTAAAATAAACATTTTCATATACTTTAAATGATCAAATTTCAATGTTAAAACTTGGCCATAATGTTGCCTTCTATATATAAAATTAAAAATAATCAATTTAAAACAAAATTGGAATAGACAACTCACTATAAATAAAAATATTATTTAATACATTAATCTGGCTTCCTTTCCTTAATGGAATCTTTTCCAAATGTTTTTTACGCAACCACATGATCAATTACCCTGCAACAACTCCCCAATGGACATTATTTACATTACATTACAATATGATTATTAAAATAAATCATCATCATTATCAACCATTATCAATCCACTGCAGGATGAAGGTCTCTCCAAGTTTAATCCATCTTCTCCGATCTTTAGCTTCTCTTCTCCACATCACCCCTACACATTTTCTTATTTCATCCATCCATCTTACATGTGGTCTCCTTCTGGGTCTTTTACAATCTCTTGGAATCCAGTTTAAAATTTCAATTGTCCATCTATTATCATCTCTTCTAGCAATATGTCCAGCCCAACTCCACTTCAATCTTTTAATTTTTTCAATGAGGTCAGTAACACCTGTTTGTTGTCTTACCCATACATTGCGTTTTCGATCTCTTCTTGTTACTCCCAACATACATCTCTCCATACTTCTTTGAGTGGTCTGAAGTCTCTGTATTGATCTTCTATTAAGTGTCCAAGTCTCAGATCCATAAGTAAGAACTGTAAAACACATTTGTTAAAAACCTTTCTTTTCAAACACATAGGCATATTTCCTTTTAATATCAAGTTATTTCTACCAAAAGCACTCCAACCAAGTTTAATTCTATGATTAATTTCCTCTATTATGTTTCCATCTGTATTAATAATCTGACCAAGGTATTTGTAACTCTTAACTTCTTCTAATTCATCATAATCAATCTTTATTTTCATATTTGGAGCAAATCGATTAAACATTATACATAAATATAATTAGTAAAATACATATATGTACATAAAAAAGAACAGTAATAAATTTAATAATTTTTATGTATATATGTATTTTACTAATTATATTTAATATATGTATTTTAATAATTATATTTATTGTAATGTAATGTAAATAATGCCCAATGAGAAAGTTGTTGTAGGGTGGTAATTGGCCATGTGATTGTGTAAAAAGGAAACATCTTGACAAGTTCCATAAAGGAATGAAAACCGGACTGATGTATTAAATAATTTTTATTTATAGTGAGTTGTCTATTTCAATTTTGTTTTAAATTGATTACTTTTAATTATACATTTTCATATATATATGGTTGTGCAATGCAGTTATCAATGTCTACCTGCTAAGTCCATGACCTGGGATTTAAATCTACGTGGAATTCGAAAAATGTTTGCAAATAAGTGAGAATTATCATTTAGATTTTTTTTTTTTTCTTCAGATAATCCTTAGTCAACTTAGTTCGCCGTTCAATAAATAGTTAGAATATGGGTACTTTTAAGTAAAATTTAAAAACTCCCATCAATCAGCAAATGACTAGCCTGGTAAATAACGTTTTCTCTATTATTCATTTGTGAAAAGATGCTAAAAATATGAGTTATTTTGTCTTTCTTTATATAAGATGTGTCTATGTTTCAATGATTTTAACATTAATGCTGAATATTAATTAATTATTTATTCTTAATAAATAAATAAATAAATAATAATAATAATAATAATAATAATAATAATAATAATAATAATAATAATAATAATAATAATAATAAATATCCTGAAATAAATAATAACTCATTACTTCCTTAAGATATATTTCGCTTCAAAGTAGTACATGAGATACATAAATAGAGATTAGGTATAAAAGAATAACAAACTCTTTTTACGTTATATTAAATGAGATCAGTCTAGGCTGATAGAAGATGAAGGCACCCACTTTCTGGTTAATTAAAGAAATGCTACCAACACGTGAGTTTGAAACAGAATATGAACAAATGTGAATAAAACTTTAGTATTAAAAAAAATAAAAACATTTAGAAAATAAAAGACAAAGTTATATGTTTTAAACTTACATTTTAGAAATGAAAAGTAACAAAGAAAACATATAGAGGGCTCTGATGCAGATATAATATAATGTAAGAATAATAGTAATAATAAACATTACATTCAGAGATTGGCAAATTATTTGCAATGATGATCAAGTATCACAACAGAATATCTATTCAGAAAACAAAAATGGATGAAAAAAAAATTGAGGAAAAGAAAGGAATATTTTTTTTTATCAATTAATAAACAACAGTGGAGTATATATGATTTAAATATGTAAAAAGAATAGACAAAAAAGCTTTCAAAATGTATAGATGCTGTAGCAGTGAGATGCAAGAGATTAGGAAAAGTAGAAATACAAGATCTCAAGATCATATTGTATAAAGATGAAACAGTGAACAATAAAAAGAACAACAACAAAAAAAGATTCCACAAGAAATACAAATAACATTATAAATATTTGTTGTGTTTGTAACAATTTGAGAAATAAATAAAAACACTTATAATTTAAAAATTCTTCTTCTCTCCCCCAGTATTTCATTTAGTTGTTGATATCTTAATTAATTGCATTCAAGCATGATGTAACCTTTGTACATTTTTTAAAGATGCAAAATGATAATAAATATTACCTCCCATCAACCCAATTAATACTCTTCTCAAAATTCTTACATCACCAATTTTTTCTTGTTAATTTTTGATTACTATTATTGCTTTCCTTTTGTGGAATTCTTATAAATAATTAAAATTTAATTTTTTCCCCAATCTTCTTTCTATCGTTTTTAATTATAGTTTATTATTTCCAGTTTAAGAATTCTATGTATGAATGTGCGTATAAATTCTCTGTTTGAAAGCAGATTAAATTACTATGCAACAGAATTCTACAATTATCTATTACTCTCCCTTCCCTCCACTTCATTCTAGCATCTCAATCATCATCATCATCAACCATTATCAATCGACTGCAGGATGAAGGGTCTCACCAAGTTCAGTCCATCTTCTTTGATCTTTAGCTTCTCTTCACACCACCCCTGCACACTTTCTTATTTCATCTATCCATCTCACACGTGGTCTCTTTCTGGGTCTTATATATCTATGGAAAAATATTTATCATTTACACATACATTCATTTTGCCTTATCAGGCAACTGAGAAGAAAGACCATAGTGTTTCTTGATCTTAAACTCAGAGGTAAAAGCCAATAACCACCTATTTAGAGTTATATTAGAAACTTTAACAATAAGACCATTAGTTACATCATTAAGATTTATATCTTTTACAATAATAAAACGGCACCCATTAGTATATAAACATGTACAACATAAAACGATTAAAAGCTATCGCACTTGTGTAACTAAAACAATTAGAAAACTAGTATATATGCATACACGCGTGCAATATCTAAATATATATGTTGTAATGTAATATATCTCTAAAGATTTTTTTTAAGCAATCAAATAAGCAAATATTATGTTTATTCTAATGAAACTGATTTTTTAATCAAATGGCGTCTATTTCATTTTAAAAATTGAAAATACAATTAAACCATTTTCTGAAAATTAATATATATAATAAAAAAAAATTATGATTATAATATAAAAATAAATAATCCTGAGATTATTTGCTTTCTGAGCAACCACGCAGTAGATGAATAAACAGTTCCCTGATTCAACAATCTTCAGTTTTTGAGTCAGCCAATTTTTTCACCACGTTAACAAATTGCTCAGAACATTATATTCTAATTGGAAAGTTCAGATAGTAAATTAGCAAGCAAGAGTCATTGGTTTTCATTTGATCACCGAAATTAGATGATATTACGGTGTCATTATTTGGATTACCAGGAAATCCTGAATGGTATAAAGCAGTCAATTGTTTGTTTCACAAATTAAAAGATGCTATTCAAAGTTATTACATAAAAAGATAAAAGAACCAGAATAAGATATATGTGGATATACTTGTGTTTCTCAGATTAGTTTTTATAGGCATTGAAAATTCACTTATAACTATTTGCCTTTCTCTCTGACATATTATTATTTATACAGAGTTTGAATGGTCAAAGTCATTTACACATGATTAGTAATGTCCAGATATTTTTAAAAAAAACTTAGTTCTATAATAAAAGTAGGATACTTTGTAAGTTTTCCTGTCTACCCAGCTCTGTAGCCGTATTTTTGATAAATATACAGTTTCAGGCATATAATAAAAGTTTTAGCGGAAATATATATATATATAGTTTGATCAATGGAATGACACTGTTGTGCCTAATCTTCCACTGGGATTCTGTCACTTCAGAGGCAATTAATATCATTTGGTTTCCAAAGTGATGAAATAAAATAATTTGCATTTCAATAATATAATAATCAATAAAGTTTATGGCGTAATTCTAAAATCGATACTCTAACCTATATTAAAAACATACAAGCAATGGTAAACTATCAATAACAATATACAATTCTTAGTTGTCTTATTATTCCATTTGTCTTTGAGCAGAGAATTTAGCCAATATATATTAAAAACATCAACATTGCTTTTATGCATTAGTGTAGATATTTGAAGTACTTTTAATTTTAAAGTTATAGCATCTCACAATAAAAAGCAATTCGTTTTCCATTAGGTCTTTGTTCTATTTTTAAATTATAATTTATTTGTTAATTTTTTTTTTTAAAAAAAAAATCAATAAAAGAATAAGGTCTAAGAACAATATATAACTAAAACATGAGTTTATTCATAAGTGAATCAAGAAAAGTGCTAAGTGAACGAAAACTCCAAACAAATAACTAACATCTTGAAAAATAAAAATTAATTATAAGAAGACATTATTGAAATTTACTAAAACAGTGAAAAGAGAAAATAATAGAATAAGTCAAAATATTCAATCACATGATAAAATGAAATTAAAGTTTCAACTAAAATTGAATCAAATTTAAGTAAGGGCATTGAAACTGAAGAAACAGAATACACAAAGTAAACAAGATAATAGAAAATTGACTATGAGAACATAACAAAAGTTTTAATGCACTATTACAATAGTAATAATTTTTATTAGTCATGAATTAAACTAGAGATTAGCTATGAATAACATATCTGTAGTGTAGTTTTCACTACAATGTTCTCATGCAAGGTAGGGACTAGTTTCTATCTGCTTTTAACAGCTTGTGGAAATATGTAATCACAAACATATGAAGACATGTAAAAAGATGTATAATCCTCAAGATGCACATTTCATGGTGAACCAGTCAGTTAGTCATTAGTTGGCCCAGATCACAATCTTACACATATCTTTATTATTCTTCAGCATATAGAGATAGGGAACTAGTGTAGTATAATTGATGTGTCAAACTTACTGCCCTCACAACTTTAAAACAAACTGCTTGATGGAAGTATATTAATAATTTTTATTTGTCACTCATTAGACTTGATATTATCACAGTGTGTTTTTAAAAATGGATAGATACCAGTCCCCACATTGCATGAAAGTGGTATACTGAAAATTACCCTACAGAAATATTATTCACTAAATAAATCTCTTGTCTAATGAATAATTAATAAAAAAATATTAATATACTTCTACCAAGTGATTTATGTCAAAGTTGTGAGGGGTAGAAAGTTTGACACATCAGTTAAAACTGTAGTAATTCCCTATCTCTATATACTGAACAATGATAAAGATATATGTAAGAAAATGTAATCTGTGTCAATTGTGCATCTTGGGGATCACATCTTTTTAATGTCTTTGGTCATATGTTTATGATTACAGCCCTCCACAAGGTCTTAAAAGTAGATAGAAACCAGTCCATACCTTGTGCAAAAGTGGTGTACTGAAAATTACATTACAGAAACATGATTTATCTCATGGGATGGTCAAAACAAGAAAGTTTGCTGATGTGATATGAAGAAGGAAAGCTATGTGTCAAAGAACCTGAATTAAATTATGAGAATTTCTCATTCTGTCATGGACGGTTAATAGTTGAAAATGGTGATATTTAAACATGTCCATGTGTCTTTGAAAAATATTTTTTTATATATATGAAGGTATAATTAGATTATAAGAACACTAATTCATATTACAGCCAGATGTGAAATTATAAATCAAAATTTGTCTTAGCAAATACATTGATAATGGGAAAATTCATTTTTTGTGTTGAAATGAAATAAATAACAATGTTGCAATGAATTTAAATTGAGTAGTCATTCTTCAATAAATAATCTTATCAGTTATTTATCTGACCTACAAGATGAAATATGTCTCTGAGATGATAATCTGTGTAGAAAGAGATAGCTAGGGATAAACACATATTCACCAATATTATTGACATAATAATTGATACATGAAGAAATCTTAACTTGTAAAATATAAAATCTAACCAGACATAAAATTATTGTTGTGGGGAAACCAATACTGTAAAATGAACAACCAAAACTTGAAGGATTTACTTTATCAAAAGCTATTGCCAAAAGATTAAATGTGAAATCACTACCCTAAATGTTAAATTTTCTAAGCCTTGTATTTATTCATAGGGTACTAGTTGAAAAAATTTAACATGTGTGAGGGCGATTTCACATATATAAGTGAATTTTCAGCTTGCAGTAGCACTAGATTAATTGGCAAAAGACATTTTCAAATTTACACCAAGCAAAATGAAAATAAATGAAGATACTAAAGACATTACTAAAGAATGAAACTAACCGTATAATAGTGATAAGAGCGCGATTTAAATTGCATTCACTAAAGTCTTCAATAATTATACTTGATTAAAATAATTTCAATAATTGACATTAATTTTCACAATAGAAGTAATTTGTGAACTTTCCATTGCCGGTTTTTTTTCTTCTGTTTTATCCTTAATATATATTAATATTTTATATAGTTTTTTAATTCTTTTATATTTTTTAGGAAATGCTAATAAACATAAATATTCACATTAAGAATATATTTCATTAACTTATCGTAAATAATTAACAAGTGATTTTAAGAGTTTCGCAGTATAAGCACATAATCTTTGAAGAGATTATTACTTTTATATTTCTTCTAAAAGTTAAGAGTGCCTAACTAAATAAGAAAATAAACTCAGTCAGAGGTAAGTGCAGACATGTATGGAACGTGATTTGTGTTTATTTTAAATTTCTTACTATTTTCCTAACTTATTATTATAAAATATTATTTTAAACTTTAATAGTAATAGTTGTGATTCATATGATACGTATAAGAAGTTTAAAAGTACGCTTAAAATTAGCAGATAATATAAGAGATATGGATAAATATTTAAAGAATAACGAAGATAGATAAATCAGTTTTTCTACAAGAAGGCATCAAGGGTTGAAAAGCACACTTACTCTTGACACAATAAAGTTCATTTGCATTATTTAATATATAAATTAAAGAATGCATAAAGCTAGATGAAGCTCATATAGTAATAGAATACAACCAACTGCTATAATTTCAACCATATTAACCTGTTTAAAAACCCACGATTCAGACTTGAATTTTTAAGCACAAATGGCGTGCTTGAAACTGCAGCAACTAGTAATATTCTATTTAAATACAAATGTAGTATATATACTTATGCTAGATGTAATTAAAGAGGATTTGAACCCAGACTGTCAATCTCCCTTCAGTCATTCACTCCATCCTCACAACCAACACACATGACAACATACAAGTGAAAAAGGTAAATGATCTCCAATATGCATATTTTGTGCTGAACCAGCATTCATCAATTGGTCCAGATCATCAACTTCCATACACTTATAAAATCAGTGTTCGGTTAGCAAATTTACAAATTTTAATGGACAGGCTTCAATCCGCTCCACTCTCCAGCTATCTATATAACATTGAAAATCTGATGATGGAATGCTCAAAGTCCTTGTTGATGCCAATATTATTGTCATAATATATATATTGTATTTATATATACAATATATATATATATATATATATATATTATGCATAGTTCATAAAAATAATTAAGTATGATTTTTGCAAGAGAAATATAACCATTACTTTATCAAAATCATACTCTCAATGATCAAACTATATAAATCGATGCTGGATGATTCTAATAGGGATCGAGATACGATGGATAAATATAAATTTATTTTGAAAAGGCATACTCTAGCCAAATTATAATCTCTAGTTTGGCTTTTATATGGTTTTGATTATTTTTGTTGAATCATTTCTTTACTTTTTTTTTTAATCTGCCAACTCTAAATAATTTATATTTTTGCATCTGTTGATTCTAATATCACTTAAAAGCTCATTCGTAATATTTTACTATAACTGGTTTGTATCCCAGCATCTTGACTCATTAATGCAAAAATATCTTCATAGTTTTTGAATCAACATATATATCACTTTACTGTAATAAATAGTCTATTTATATATTGCTGATTACGTTAGGGTGTTAATATTTTCATAGGGCTAATGGTATACACGACCCAAAAAAAATTCATTGGAGATTACTGTATATTTCAGTACAAAATTAAAAATCACAAAGCATATACTCACATTTACATTACTAACAATATGCTCATTTCATAATATAAACAAAAGCAAAAGATAATTGTTTATATACATATATTTATTATCTATCAAAACAAAATCACAAACTGAAATCATTTATTATTAACATATGAAAATAATGGGGGGCTACTTCCATTTTGGAAAAATTACTAATTAACTAATCAAAAAATTAATTGTAAAATATTAAATGAATAAATATTAATTTAAAATAAATATAAAAATTAAATATAAAGTTAAAATTAAAAAATAAAAGTAAAAATAAAAATGTGTGGTTAAGAAAACGGAGTAATTGACTGCCCTGAAAGAATGTCAGGACACCAGGACAAGAGAGATAAAACTGGGACAAATCCTGGAAAACTGGGACATATGGAAACCCTAGACTATGTATGTAATATAAATTCATAAAAATGCATGGCCAGAGGTTTGTTACTTCTTTATATTATACATATCACTTTGTAAATCCTTAACTTATCAAATTTAGTTCATATAAGTCAAGTTTCTTTCTGGTAAATGTATTCCTCAATTTAGTAATATTCTGATAACCATAAAATGTGATTATCACCAATATAAGCTCGTTTTATTTTAATATCAATTAATGATGTGTGCCGTTTTTTAATAATAGCAAAAAAGATCAATTTGATTTTCTTTAATGTGATCAGAAGAAACAGGTGAACACGTGACTTTTCTATAGTGCAATCATAAGTTCTAAAATTCTTCACTAATTAATCAATTTCTCTACCATTGACAGTTCATTTTCTTATTTTTATAAAATCAACTTTTAGTATTTAATTTTTATTCACACCATTTTTTGATGGTTATGTCTACTATAATATTATGAGAATAATTTAAGCTAAGTTATTCTGATCAATAGTCAAGAAGATAAATAATTTAGAGAATTTTTTAAAAATTAAAATACATAAAATAAGAAAAGCAGATATAATAATAAAAAAATGCAATCGAAATCATAGGTTATGTAAAAATGTCTAAAATAATATAAATTGTATATTCTGATTTACAAGTATCAAACATTCTCCACCCACAACTTTGACAACTTTCACTCTAGATAGGAACAGGAATGACATCACTAATCATTTATTAAATTACATTGTTTTTAGCCCAAATATAAACTTTGAACATCAGTTAAAACAAAATGTAACAATTTATTATTGATAAATACTGTATTAATGATAAAGATATATATGAGAGTTGATGACATGGGCCAGCTGATGAGTGCTGGTTTAATACAAAAAGCATCTTGGGATCATTTGTCTTTTATTGTATCTTTATTCGTATGATTTCAAAAGAATGTGTGATTGTATGGAGATTATTCAACACACACACATATAAATGTTAATATAATATACAATTTATAATTGAAGAAAAATAAAATTTACTGAAAAATTAGTTAACATCCAATCAAAAACAAAATAATTGAATTAGTTATTACAATTATCATCATAACAAAGAATAAAAATGTCAAATTAAATTATAAAACTTATTTAACTTAATTTCAATATAGAGTAAACTGAATCCCAAGAGATTGTAAAAGACCTAAATAAAGACCAAATATAAGGTGGATGGATAAAACAAAAAAAGTGGGAAGAGAAGCTATAGATTGGAGATCTTTATTCTGCAGATGATAACAGATGAAAATGAAATAATATATACCAAAGTGAATTAGTCATATATTGAAGTGTGTTTTGAGATATTTCTTGGATATATTATTTATATCTGGGTCTATGTTTGATAATTATATAAACATTAAATGAAATCTACTAACATAAATACTCTACCTAAATTATAATCACTAGTTCAATTTTAAAACAGACGAAACTCTTTGTACAGTAGTGCCAATCAGTGTAAACCAGAGTAATCAATGGATGCCAGAAGGCTTATGCATAAAATCCCTATCTAGTGCCTACTCATCCAATATGCCCAGACTAGTTTCTAGCTTGTGGCATTGATCAGTGAGGAGCCTTGGATCTGAGAGCACTGCACATAGATCTTAGGATCTAATGCAACCCTCCAGCAGCCCTTTTTATCTCTACTTAACTACAAAACTATGAGTCTAAAATTGAAAACATATTTTTTTCAATCCAAGCTCAGTCTGGGGATATTGGATGAGTAGGAACTAGATAGGGAATTTATGCACAAGCCTTCTAGCATCCATTGATTACTCTAGCTTGCACTGAGTGGCATTACTGTATAAAAAGTTTTGCTTGTTTTAACAGCTTGAGCAAGAATAAAAAATGGTGATCATGTGATGTTTAGTTCAATTTTACTTAAGGGATATTTCTCCCCTAGCTTTTATTTAAGTTATTTTCAATTTTTTTTCCCCTTGAAATTTATTTTAATTTAAATATGTCACTATGTCTATAAATGTTTGGGTCAACGTTTTATCTACAAGATCGCTTCATTAAAACTTATTCAAACTGAAGTGTCACATGGAGCAATGGGATCCTTGTCTGTTTAATTTTTTGCATAAATGCAGCAACTAGGTACTTTTTGGTCTTTTGTAATTCATTTATATGACTACAGTATTTGATATTAGTAGATGTCATTTAATTTACAATAGTCTCTAATTTAGCTTTGTACTCCTAATTTATTTATATATAAGGCAAGAATTCAATACACAAAATTGGAAGTCATTTTAAAAGCTTACAATTTTGTTATGTCATTATAAATCATTGATTTTCTTTTTTGTATAATTTGCATCTTTGATGTATTAGTAATACTCATAAATGAATATACTATCTTAAATTCAGAAAAAAGAGAAACAAAATTTTCCACATATGATAAGTATTATGTCTTTAGTCTATTCATTTAATATTTTAATATGTTGTTTTTTAACCCCTTTCTTTAGCTATGATTTTTTTTAAAAAAAAAACAACAACTACTTAAATATATTTTGTCTAATTGAAGCACTGCACTGGAATCTATTTTTTACTATATACTCTCAAGTAGGCACTAGGTAGGGATTTTATAGATAAACCTTTCTGCATCCATTGATTACAAAGGTTTGTACTTGGTGGCACTACTGCATGGAGTTTGTTACTCTTATTAACAGTATGTGTAAGTATAGAAAATAGTGATCATTTAATGTTTTGATGGTTTTACTCTCAATGAAGATAATAGATTACTGCACCTCTTTAGAATTTTAAAATAATTTTTACAATGTAAATGGAATCAGCCTCTCTCATGAAAACCAAGCTCAACTTTATCAAAAAGCACTTTTTCAAAGAAAACCTGCCATTCTTGACTTAATTTGAATGTATCCTCAAATATATATTCTATCTGATTTTATTATCTTACTATCATACTTTTAAAAATAAATCATAATTTTGTTTTGGGTCAATTGTAACAAGTTTAGAACAAAAATGCACGCATATAATATCACTGATGGAAAAACAGAACACACTGGCCAAATCTATACAAGTTTTGATGCTCACTTGGGGTCGCAAACATTACTTAACCTCATAAAAAACTGACCACATTCAGATTTATTTAGGCTGAAACATTTTTTCTCAAATAATCTTACTAAATTTCTTCCTCAATGATACAGTATATATGAATATACTTATTATACATGCATATGCCTATATTGGTGTACACATTTTATTATTGCATATATATAAATAAAATATCACCAGGGTACATTCATGTATAATTTCATTATTTTCTTTTTAATATATATACCACACCAAGCTATATGTGTTGTCAATTGCCCTTATTTATTAAAAAGGTAGCAATTACGAAATGTTTTCTACTTTCTAACAAATAAAAACAATTTAAAGCTATTGTCAGCATACAAAGAATAAAGTATGTTTCTGTTGTTTACATATAGTTTGAAAGATTTAAATGATGTCCTATTATTTATCCATAAAAGTGTTAAAATGAATAGAAATTACTTTTATACTATTTAAATATAGGTTACATATACACATGCATAATGCCTATTGAGAGTCTTCTCTACTAAGAAACAGCCTGCTTCAGATTTTTTCTTCTTTAAACTTTGTCTTATTTTTATTGTATCAGAAAGTACTTTTCAATTTAAAATTTTTTTGAACTGTGAAAAATAATGATAAAAGCTTAAAAAATAGAGCTTTGAATGCATGAACCTGTGGGTTTATGTCTCACGTTAATTTTTCAATAGCCAATAGGAATAGGAATTTAATTCTGAGCTCATTATAGCTTCATTTACATAATTAATACAGTAACATCCTAAAATAATGGCCATTGAACTATACTGCATTTTATTTGAAGCGCTCCTTGCATTTATCATATGTAGGGCATAATAGCTGCTCTTTTCTTGATAAAGACTGATTTATTAGAATAGAATATACATTATTTATTGAACTGCAAGTGTATAGTACTTTTTAGCACACACACACACAACACAGATGCCTATGAATATATAAATCAAAATTACACTATAAATAACAAAATTTAAAATAATAATAATAAACAAGGCAAAACTCTCCATACAGTAGTGTCACCCTGTGCCAACCAGAGTAATCAATGGATGCCAGAAGGCTTGTGCATAAAATCCCTATCTAGTGCCTACTCATCCAATATCCCCAGACTAGTTTCTGGCTTGTGGCCTTCGTCAGTGAGGAGCATTGGATCTGAGAGCATTGCACCTAGATCTTAGGATCTAATGCAATCCTCCAGCAGCCACCTTTTATCTCTACTTAACTACAAAACTATGAGAATGAAATTGAAAACAATAATATTTTCACTCTAAGCTCAACAGCTTATATAGTCATATGAGTCTGAACTCAGTTCAGCACCTATACATTTTGGTGTCTTTGGCTCTTTAACGACCATAGCCACCACTATCCTATTAGGCAGGATTGGTGTTAAACCCATAAACATCACATGATCACCATCTCTCTACTCTGGGGATATTGTATGAGTAGGTACTAGGGATTTTATGCACAAGCCTTCTGGCATCCATTGATTACTCTGGTTGGCACAGGGTGGCACTACTGTATGGAGAATTTTGCATTGTTTGATAACAATTATGTGCTAGTATAAGAGATTGTGATCATGTGATGTTTATGGGTTTTATAATAATAATATATTTATTAGTAATAAATTGAGTGGATATACATTTTATTTTACTGTATTAACAATAGACTTGTCTCTCTATCAATAAATTACAATCTCTCTAATTATGTTAGTGTTTTAAAATCAATATTAACTTTAAATATGCTTTAAAATTTTGTAAAATTTTTAGAAAATATTTCATTAATGAAATACTGCACATGGAAATTTGGAAAGGATAATAAATGAAGAATGAAATACATATGTGTTCAACATAAATCGACAAAAGTTTATAAATATATGTAATCTGTATGCACTCAAATCGGAGAAAAGAAAAAATAGCCGTTGAATAGCAAGATACAACATAGTTTGTGGCTTCAGCATATAATTTTTCTGTAATAAAATATGAAAATTTATAAAGGTTGTGATAAATTATTTCAAATTTATTTTTCAAAAGATAAGATTACTACATTACTATAATCTTAAAAATGAAAAGTTAGATAGCAATTTGTATGAACAACTGAGCGGGTATGTAATGCTACTATAACACTTTCAAATTATAATTTATCAAAGTTATTTTTAATAAACATTTAGGAAGAAATTATTGTATAGCTTAATATTTATTTGTAAGCTAATCTCTGCCCAAGGGCAGGTTGGATTAACTAGATAAAAGATTAACAATGAGATAATATTTATTCACCACTGATAGTTTGCTAATATGACCTACCCTCAAATACCTGTTACATAATAATACAAAAGTGAAGACAGGATTATCTAAGCAGAGAACAATCAAATGCCATTGCTTGCCACCCTCTGATGTTACTGGTATAATATTTATAAAATTGTGGGTATAGCATGTTTTGATTACTGGTAGCATGAATTACCATAAGTAAGACATTTTATATATCATTTTTGTTATACTTTTATGAGGAATGTAATAAAAATGTTAATAAAACATCAATTTTAAAATTTATCTATCTAAAGATTTGTAATTAAAAGCAAAATATAAGATGAATAACTAAGAATACTTATATTCTTCACTTTTTTTATTTAATGATAATGAAATATTTTTTCAGCATTATTATTTTTCTTAGTATGTTAACTTTATGACAACAAATAATATTTTATTGCTGCATTTCACAAATTGAAATTGTAAAAATTTTACAAAAAAACAACAACTTAAAATGGAAATAATTTAAAAACAATCCCATTGTAACAAAGAGATATTAAATGATTCATATACACCTGGGTCTCGTTTTATGCAGTTTTAATGCGATTTTAAAGTTATGCAATTCATGTTTCCTCTTAATATCTTTCATATTTCACTAACTTTATTAGATATCAAGAAATTTAAATTATTAATAACTTATTTTGACTTAAATTTTTTTTTTTTTTCCAAAAATATAACATATTAGCAGCTAACATGAATATGGCCTGAAGTTGTATTTAGAATCTTAGCTTCTATGTGAATAATCTACTTATACTAATGAGTAAGTAATAATAATAGATTTATATGTATGTATAAAAATATCGCAATAAATATTTACAAATTTTAAACTTTTAAAACATATTTTGTTAGATATTAACAGAAATAAATATTTTTTTAGATTTTTAAAATAAATAATAATGAAGATTTTATTGATCTTATAAACTGAAAATAATCTTTCTAATGATAATGTATAACCTTTTTGTTTTGATTGCGATCACATTTTTTTAATATAGAAACAGAAAACCATTAACATAGCACAAGACTGAGAGTGGTGCTAGTTGTACATTACGTCACGAATCTGATTTGTTACTAGTTCACAAACAAACGCATATTATCTAATAGCGGTAATGATTAAAACATGTATAAAAAATGTAAAATTAACCTTTTAACCGCTAATTATTTTTTTGGTTGTGTGGGGTAAAAATCATCTTTTTTTTTTGCCCCTCTCAAAAATAAGAAAAAAACCTTTTTTTAAAAAATTTTTTCTTTTTTTTTTTTTATTTTCACCAAATTTTTTTATAGAGAATATATTTTTTTTTTTTTTTTTTTAAGAAGAGAAGGTTCTTTTAAATAAAATTAATTTTTATTTATTTTTTTATTTTTATTTTTTTTTTTAAAAAAAAAAAAAATAAAAAAAAAAAAAGAATAACTTTTTTTTTAGAGAAAGATATATATTTTTTTTTTATTCATTTTATTTTTTTTAAAAAATTTTTTTTTTTTTTAAAAAAATTTTTTTTTTTTTTTTTTTTTTTTATTTTTTTTATTTTATTTTATTATTTTTTTTTATTATTTATATTAAATTAAAAAAAAAATTTTAAATTTTATCTTTTTTTTTTTTTTTTTTTGGTTTTTTTTTTTTTCCTGCCATATTGGATTTTGTTGTGGGTGGGGGGGGGGGGCTGGGAGAAAAAAATTCATATGTTTTTTTTTTTTTTAAATGCTTTTTTTTTTTTTTTTTTTTTTTTTTTTATTTTAAGGAGGGGAAGGAGGGGGGAGCGATATGAGAAAATAATATAAAATATATATAAAAAAATATATTTAATAAAAAATTAGAGGGAAGGGGGGGGGGGGGGGGGGTGGGGGGGGGGGGGGGGGGGGGGGGGGGGGGGGGGGGGGGGGTTAATACTGTAGTTAATAAAAAAAGTAAAAAAAAATTGTCTTGTATTAATTTTTTTCAAATATTTGAAATTTTTTATTAGTCATACTTTATTTCCTTAGTTTTTTAATGCGAATTTTAAAATAATTTTTCCTTGTTGCTTTGCTTTTATGCAGATTTTGAAAATTACAGAACTTATCCCCCATTTTTCAAGGTAAGTTACATTTATTTGGTGATTTTTGTGCACGTTTTTTGAGGAACCTATCTACCACATAAAACGAGACCCAGGTGTACAAATAATTGGTAATATATAATTCTTTAAGTGTAACAATTAATTTTTACATATACATTTCTTATAATATGATATTTACTATCCCATGGGTGTTACAGAAGTTATCTCCACCCTGAGATGTGTCTATGATGTTGCAGTAGTAGGTTAAACATCATGTATGGGTGTTTGATCACAAATGAATACAAATCTTAAATTCAAACAAGTTGCAATCACAATATTAATATATAAATCAAACTATCAATTCTTGTATGGAGATTCAACTGTTTCAAGCATTCAATGATATTTTTTTTTTACTTGAAATACATGTATAATAAAAGAGAGTGGTTCAAAATTGTTGTATTAAAAGATAGTTTACAATATAATAGATTTTATTCAATCTATAATTTTATACACACATATACATGGTCTTAATGATATAATAACAGCCCATTTCTCTATTATTCACAATCTGTGTTTGAATTCAGGCTGGGTAAGCTTAATATATTTTTTTCAGTTTTTAATATGGCTTAAAAATTTTCCTTCGGACACCTCACCACAGCAATTCTTAGCTAGAAAGTAAAACCAAGATAGAAACTGAATCAGATTCTTATTATACTGTGGTCAAAGATGAGGTTCATTCTCTGTTGGTATACAGAAAATGGAAGCTCTTTTGAAAAGCTTTTGCCCTCCAATAGTTTATTTGAAGACCATTTTAACTTCACATATATATATATTCTTTTAAAGTTATTCTAGGTGTCAGTCCTCTTTTTATATATATAAAAAAACAACAATATTATATTTGTTGCTTTTATCCTCACATTTTATAAAACGAAAATCACTTTCATCAACTAATGAGAATTAATTAAATTTTTAATTAATAGACAACTGCTGTTTTCATAAAATACGCAAGAGAAATGACAAAAATGATGGAACGATAAACATGAATTAAAAAAAAAAAAAAATCACTGAGAATTCCTGAATTTTTTTTTTTTTTTAAAAGAATGATTAAATAAATACACAAGATGGAATTTATTTAATATAGGAGATTAAAAAAACCCCACGATTATATAAGTTACAAACCCTTGCATGTTTGTATAAATATCTAAAAAGTTCGTTTGCTGATTCTAAAGAGTCTCCAGATAAAAAAAATATTAAAGAAAAAAACTATTGCTGTAATAATTGCCTTACACATATACGAGAGGGAGGGACCTAAAAATAACCAGAATTTTGTCATAAAAAATTGTCTATTTATTTTTAGTTGTTACAAATTGGATCCCTTACAAAATATAGCCCATTTAATGCAATGGCATTAATTTAAGTGTTTTTCACTTTTTGAGATAGTCAGGAAACTCTTGCAAAGTGATGCCTTTTAAAACTTGTGTGATTTTTCCCCCTTCACCACATGTATGTTTGCACAAAAAAATAATTTTTTAAGGCATTTTTTCATTGGAGAGAATAAAAAGAAGTTGCACAGAACAAGATCAAGTGAATATGTCCAATGGATATGCCAGATCATGCTGAATTTAATTAAAAATTGTTTCACACTCAATGATTTGTGCACTGGAACACTATTGTGGTCGAGCTTGCACTCCCTATTAAGCCAAAAATTGGGATGTTTCATTTTATCACATCAGCAAACTTTTCAGAACTCGTAGGTTTTAAATGCCTGGCTTTTATAAACAAATTTTAAAGGAACAATGCCATTTGCATCCAAAAAAAAAAAAAAATCAGCATTGTCTTGACCTTGGACTCAATCTTGACCTTGTACTTCACTCATCACACTTTTTGGGACATTTTAAATTTGACGCTTTCATTAAACCACTTATAAACTTGTGTTTTCACCAGAGCAGTTTGCTTGTAAGCTGACCCAAACATTATAACTGTTTTTCCTGTCATTTTCCCTAAAACAAAAAAACAGATTTCATTTTTTAGTCAATCAAAAATCGACAAATAAGTGAGACACATGTAACAAAAATATTTACGACACCATAACACAATTTACATCGATGATGACAGTTGGAAGGCTGGTGCAGAGGGGTCCACACAAGAGACATTTAGCATCAGAAGCATGTACTGCAATGTGCTCACTTTCCAGAGAAGGATTCTGATTATTTTTGGGTCATCATCATCATCATCATCAACCATTATCAATCCACTGCAGGATGAAGGTCTCTCCAAGTTTAATCCATCTTCTCCGATCTTTAGCTTCTCTTCTCCACAACACCCCTGCACATTTTCTTATTTCATCCATCCATCTCACATGTGGTCTCTTTCTGGGTCTTTTACAATCTCTTGGAATCCAGTTTAAAATTTCAATTGTCCATCTATTATCATCTCTTCTAGCAATATGTCCAGCCCAACTCCATTTCAATCTTTTAATTTTTTCAATAAGGTCAGTAACACCTGTTTGTTGTCTTACCCATACATTGGGTTTTCGATCTCTTCTTGTTACTCCCAACATACATCTCTCCATACTCCTTTGAGTGGTCTGAAGTCTCTGTATTGCTCTTCTATTAAGTGTCCAAGTCTCAGATCCATAAGTAAGAACTGGTAAAACACATTTGTTAAAAACCATCCTTTTCAAACACATAGGCATATTTCCTTTTAGTATCAAGTTATTTCTACCAAAAGCACTCCAACCAAGTTTAATTCTATGATTAATTTCCTCCATTATGTTTCCATCTGTATTAATAATCTGACCAAGGTATTTGTAACTGTTAACTTCTTCTAATTCTTCATAATCAATCTTTATTTTCATATTTTGAGCAAATCGATTAAACATTACTTTAGTCTTTTTAACATTTATCTTTAGTCCTACTTTTCTACTTTCATCTGCTAACTCCTGCAACATTTCCTGCAGCTCTGAAGCATTATTTGCAAAAACAACTACATCATCTGTGAAATCTAAATGACTTAAATACTCTCCATTTACTTTCACTCCTTTAGTTTCCCATTTTAATCCACAAAATACTTCTTGCAGCACTGCTGTAAAGAGTTTTGGAGATATGGAGTCACCTTGTCTTACACCTTTCTCAATGTTGATTTTTCCAGTATCATTATGTAATCTAATTGTTGCTGTTGCATTTTTATAAATATTCTTTAAAATATGACAATATCCTGGATCTATACCTTGATGATCCAATGCTTTAATCACTGAAGAAATGTGTATAGAATCGAATGCCTTTTCATAATCTACAAATCCAAAACATAATGACAACTCATATTCGTTTGTCCTTTCTATGACTTCTCTCAATACCTGGATATGATCTATTGTACTAAAACCACTTTTAAATCCAGCTTGTTCTCTTGGTTGGTGGAAATCCAAAGTTCTCTGTAGACGAGTTGTAATTATCTTGGTAAAAATTTTATATAAAACTGATAAAAGGCTGATAGGTCTGTAATTTCTAATATCTTTCTTATCACCTTTTTTAAATATTAATATTATTACTGCATTCTTCCAATCTTCCGGTACATCTTTATCATTTAGACATTTGGTATATAACTTTGCTAAAATTGTTTCTATTTCTTCACCTGCTTCTTTTAATATATCAATTATAATTCCATCATTTCCTGGAGCCTTTCCTTTCTTCATACACTTAATTGCATGTCTCACTTCTTCATTTAAAATTCTGGGCAATTCGGAAGATGTAATAGATATAGGAGGTACTTGTTCTTTATTACTATATAATTCTTGATAAAAATCTTCTACCAATTTCAAGATGTCATCTCTCTTTTTAGTAATAATTCCATCTTTTTTTCTTATTGCAGATATAAATTTCCTACCAATACCAAAATGTTGTTTAACATTTTTGAGACTTTTATTTTCTTCTACAGCTTTCCTTGCTATTTCACAGTTATACTTTCTTATATCATTTTCAACTCTTTTCCCTACCATTTTACAAAATTCGAGATATTCAATCCTTTTTAATACATCATTTTTGTATATCTTCATATTCCTTCTTTTCTTCATAAATTCTCTAGTCTCAGTAGAAATTTTATTAGTCAATTGCTGCTTTTTTCTACCAGCTATATTTGTTGCAGTTTTTAAAAAGTGTATCAGTTATTTTCATATTAATTTCATTCAAATCTGAATCATGTTCAAAATCTCCTAACACTTGAAACCTATTTGTAAGTTCTAATTTAAATTCATTAGAATGTTTCTGAAGATTAGGAATATCAACTGCAAATATTGTTTTTCTTAATAATTTTTGTCTCTCTAGTTTTACATTAACACGTAACTTACACCTTACTAATCGATGATCACTTCCTGTGTTAAATTTATTAAGAACATTACAATCTTGAAATATGTATTTTCTGTTAGTCAAAATATAATCCAATTCTGCTGTACCTTCATTTGGATGCTTCCATGTCCATTTCCTTTTAACATTTTTCTCAAAAAATGAATTCATAATATAAAGTTTTTCTTTTTCTGCAAACTCCACAAGTCTATGTCCTCTCTCATTTCTATTACCATAACCAAAATTACCTACAGCAATTTCATCTTTCATTTGTCTACCAATTCTAGCATTAAAGTCTCCCATAACAATTTTAAAATGTTGTTTACTCTGATCAAAAGCCTTTTGTACATCCATATAAAAATCTTCTACTACTTCATCACTATGAGAACTTGTTGGGGCATAAACCTGAATTATCTGCATTTGGTATCTGCTATTAAGTTGTATAACTAATCTTGCCACTCTGTCCGATACACCATCAATCTCCACAATATTGTTCTTCCACTTTTTATTTATAATGAATCCTACTCCACTTGTATTTCCAATATGTGTGCCTTTATAATAGAATATATGTCCACTTTTTAAATCAATTGTTTCTTCTCCTTTTCTTCTAACTTCACAAAGTCCAATAATGTCCCATTTAATATAAGACAGTTCTTCTTCTAATTCTTGCAATCTTCCTTCACTTGAAAGTGATCTGCAGTTGTAAGTACCTAAATAAAAAGTCGTCATCAAATGGCAGCCTGGGTCTGCAATCAGGGGATTCTTAGCACCCTCCGCCTTCGGCCACCAACCGCTGCCTTGGTTGGTGACTTTACAGCCTCCTGGGAATAAGGGCCATGCTTTATTTTTGTCTGTCATAATTGTATATATGTATTGGAAAAATATTTATCATTTACACAAACATTCATTCTGCCTTATCAGGCACTGAGAAGAAAGACCATGGTGTTTCTTGATCTTAAACTCAGAGGTAAAAAGCCAATAAACTCACCACGCTGGCTAATGCATGTTGGTGAGCAGCCCATCCATGTTCGTATACTATATGAATAATCACATAGTAATAACAGCTGCAATGACAAGAACGTATGGAGTGGACATTAGGAATTTGCCCTGCTCGGTTCCTTTAAGGCCTCCAAGAGGAATCAAAGGGTCTCCTTTCAGTTAATAGCAAACTCCTTTGGGTACTCTGTAATATATAACCATTATGATGATGCATACATGTAAATAGTGCTGAAAATAGTTCATCATAATTAATCATACACCACAACCTATGTTTGAATCTGAGCCAAATAAACTTGGAAATTTTATTCAACAGGCTTAGAATTTCAAATATTCTTACTAAAAGGTAAAACAATGATGAAAAATATTCAAATATTCATAATCTCAAAAATTGGCAAACTTAGTGAATAATACCTTCTCCTTTGCTGTTCTTCTATGGGGGATTATGGAAGAGGCTTTTGGCTTTCAATATGATACTTAAAGGTTGTGTTTTTTTCTGTCTGTAGTTAGCATGATTTGATTATCTCATATTTAAAATTGGATTAAAAGTTAAATATGAGCTTTAATGAAACTAGCAACAAACATAAATATGTATAGATAGATAAGACAATACTAATGACAGTTTTAACATGTATTAGTCCACTATCAGACAGAACAAGTTTGAAAATCAAAATAATTAATACTAAGATATAATATATATGATTTGAAACTAATTAAAATCTAGCAGATTTATTAGTTTACTTTTAATCATAATAATTATTTGTTCAAGAATGATTGTATATACATAAAGAATACGAGAACATTTTACAATCATAAAATGTATTAATTTCACATCTCAAGTATTTTGTTAAAAAGGATTGTGAATTAATAGTTAATTAAACTAATAGCAATAGCTTTCTCACATTAGAGGAAGCATATTTCAAGATAAAAGTTCTGTAATTGTCCTTATTTATTGTTTAGCTAATAATGGACAAATATCTATTAACTCAAATGTCTAGTAGTGTTGTATAGCGAGCTAGAGCTAAAAGACAAATCATATATTTGTTTGGAAATTTTCCATTATCTGAAAAAAAAAAAACCCCAGCTTTATCCAGATTTGTAGCAGAATAAATATGTTAACCACTATATATATATATGTTAATTAATTGAATGCATGCGAAATTTTTAAGTATAATTAGTTATTGCTTATGAATTGTGATTAAGTGCAGAAATTTAATTAAAAATTTCACAGAGATAAAATTAATTAATTAATACCAACAAACAATTGGCTCATTGTTTTAAACGTAGGACAATTCCAGTTAATTAAAATTATCACCAAACTGAGTGTTACATTTATTTCAGTATTTATCAAGATATGCGATGTATTTATTGTAAAAAGGCCTTAGTTTGTAACTGATCATTTTTGACAGAAGTATTTAATAAATTAATGTATTTAAAATATAACATAAATATCAAATAAAGATTTTAATGTTATTTTATGAGATAGCCAGAGATCTTTAATCACAATGAACTTACATAATATTTTGACAAATATTTCTTCTATTAATTATATATAATGTAAAATATTTTAAATAGCCTATAGTGGGATGAGTCATTAACTAATCATTAGCTAACAGCTGGTTACTTTGCGTTTAAACATTTGATTCTCGGTTTTAATTTCCAACCAAAAATAACTAAATATTTATTTAGTGGTCAAAAATTGGAAGGCCAGGTGGTCTGATGATGATATAACTAAAAAATCTTAAGCCTTTTTGTAACCCGAAAAACCCTCAAAGTTTTGCTGGGCCTAGATTCAAATCCCACATAAATGGATAATCACGGTGCAATGAAATCCTTTACATATACAGTAAATGGGTATATTCAAAATATAAAATACTACTCAAAATAGAGAAAGGCATACTTTATTGGCTATCAAAAAAGTAATTATTACAAAAGTAATTATGGATTATTTAATTCAGTCATATATATATTATCTACATAGTTGATCAAGATCTGATATATATTTTAATATATTATTTTAAAATCAATATTTAGTGCTTCAATTAGTTATTAAAAATAATCATAATAAAGAAAATAATAAACATTCGAAAATATCCATGAAATATGATAAGAAATCAACAATGTATAAAAGAGATTAAAAAAAAAATTGATTAATTTCTCTATTCAACTTTTATAACCCAACGCTAAATAACCAAATACAATTGCATTTTAATTCCAAGTTCTAATTTCATGTAATTAGTTTTATAATTTTAAATATGTATGACATTTCCATTTTTAATGTTGAAAACTTTTTTAATTAAATTTCTATTAATTTCCAAGTTAAAACTTTTATCTCTATGGTATTCATGAGAAAAATGATATTAGGTTATGATAATTAGTAATCAGCAATTATATATATTCATAAAATGCATCTTGATGGCCATTTGTCTTTTTCAGCTGTCTTTACTGATTTAAGAATGAAGAGTGGGGTGAAAGTGTTAAGGACAGCTACTAAAATATACGTTTATATTAAAAAAATGATTACATATTGTTATAGATTCTTCTTAAGTTTACCTTCCTATATGGCTCAAATTTCAAACAATGGACTTACTCAGATTCTATAATTTTGCAACTAATCAATGAATGAATGGTTAGATGAATTAACCAATGACAGAAACAGGCTGATGGGTTAGATGTTCAGTAAATCCACCAGCTTCTATTATGGAAAGGGACCTAACTATAAATGACAGTTTTTGGAAGTCAAGTCAGATAACATAACTGTTAAAGATAAATGTCCACAATATTGTTAGAGCAGTGAGCCATGTTCACATTGAATAGGAAGCTGCTAGTATTTAAACCCACTGTGAGATAATCTGCAACAGTATAGGTACTATATCACTTGTTATTATAAATATATGTATACACATTTTGCATATATGTTGAATAAATAAATTGTACTTGCATAAATCCAAATTTATTCTGAATTATATAAACACCTTCAAAAATTGGCTTTGTCCAAACAATAGAGCTACATCTACATCAGATTCAGTACAAATTACATGTGACTAATGAAATAGCCAGTGGCATAAACAGGCCAATCACATAACTCGGTTAGTAAAGCTGACTGCTCACAAGGAGAAAGATAAGCAGGCTAGAAAACAAAAGATTCATTTGAGAGATAAAAATCAATTATTGGATTACGTTTAAAATATAAATTCATGGTTTAGAATTACATTGACAGTAATGCATACATTCCATTAATTTATAAAACACATTCATGTCCATAGAGAAAAGCTGTTAGCAGAAAATATGACTATAACTTTCACAAGGCGAGCCAATGTGACTGGAAGAATCAGGTTTACTACAAGTAGTGACACTATTATTCCAACCCACTGGTTGTTACTGTTAACATCTATGCACATGTAATTCTATAAACCACAACAGGTGGCAAACTTCTTACACTATTGTAAATATTATTGTAAATAGATGCAATAAATGTTTTAACTTTACTTTTAATTTGTATCTCATTTATTTATCAGTCAAAAATATTTCCCATCAGCAAAACATATATAAGCACAAATATTCATTTGTTTCTGTGTTAAATTAACTTAGTAGTAAATAAATGCTTTTGATTTAATCCCAGTCAGGTTAATAGAGTTAATTACTATTCTGAAAAACTAAGTGCTAATACGTCTTGAATCAATTACAACTCAGAAAAAAAAGTATGGTTAATGAAATCCACTACTCAAATATTACACGACTTCCCCCAAAAAGTAATAGGCACTTCCCTAATCACATAAGTATGATATTTGTAAAACTATATTTTATAAAAATATTTATATATAATGAATGTTGTACCTATAAAAACTATTATTTTTTAGTTACAACACTTATTTAATATAAAGGATGAACAATGTTATTCTAAAATCCTTGAATTCAAAAACTTATATAGTATCAACAACATTTTCAGGTTAGCCATCACAACACAGCAAAATATACATAAAGATTATAAATTTCCATAGCACACTCATTTATGAAAAAATTGAATTGCTAAAAAAAATCTGATCAAAATATGCTTTTAGAGATATGTAAAAAATTTATTAGAAGGACTATGTTCAGGGATCACTTGTTAATGCCAGAAAAAGCTTTTCAGGGACACTTGGGGGGCAACTTAGGCCACTGGATGAAGAGCCCATCCTCAGGCATGCTAATTAAAAATTAATTCAAGGTTAAAAAATAAATCATCCAGTTAGATGGAGAATGACAAAAGATCACTACCAATTAAAATATGGACTGCCTAATGATCACTGGCTAAGTCACTAAATGAAGAGCCAATTGTCCTGATAATGAAGAACCAATTGTTCTCATATAAAACTAGTTACATAATAATTATAGACTAAGTTTGAACAATGAGCTTCTTGCTCTGATCATGAAATTAATTTGTCATAATAATAACTAATGTATCAAATGGGTATATTTTCTAATTTGGAAAATTATTTACTAATGATTGTTATAATAAGTGTAACAAATCTAAGCAAATGTATACCAACAAGATTTATATGTAATTGTAAGTGTATTTTCCTTAATAAAAAAAAAGTATGCTTTTATGAATTTATATTGTGCCGGTCAAAATCGTGTATTCATTCAACAAGATCAATAATTCAAGCAAAAGTACCTTGAATCCAACCATGCACAAGATACAGATGTCAGGGCAAGGGTGAATCCCAACCTATTTGCCTGAACCATTGCTTCTCTGACTAATGGATAACGTTTGTGATGACACTAGCAGTGCTTGGTTTTATTCCGTCCCAGCTGGAGGTCATGGTTCACATAGAGACTCAAAATAATAAAGGGTTTATATGAAAAATTAATGATTTAATGGATTCTGACGATTGCAGAATGGCACGGATATGATTTGATCGATTACTAATGGTTTGAACCGTAATAATGATAATTCTTTATGGCAACATTACAAAGAAGTGAATTTAAATCAAAGAAATATTTAAATAAATAGAGTAATTAACCTTAGAGATTGGGAGTGATGACAAACTAAGCTTATTTAAAATAACAATATTATAGGAATTTATTAGGGAATTTAGTACAAAATAAGTTAAGTTTTGTTTATACAACTTGGTTATTTTTATTTAATTTGTTTTGATGCGGCTTTGACAAACAATGTAAAAGTTTGTTAATTGGTCGGCCAAAAACCAATCAGCAATAAAATATTATTAGCCCTCTTCAAGATATTACAAATAAATCTGTTTTATATATATATTACAAGACATGAAAGATGGGCATTTAAAACACTATTACATTTAAAATCATTTGTATATAATGAGTGCGGGAAGCAAAATAGTTCTTAAATAAATAATTAACAATTATACAGTCAGATTTAATTAACTGGGATTTGTTTGTGAAGGACATGCCATCATAGCAGAGAGCATTTCAGGTTTTCTAAATAAAGATATAAAATGATGAAGAAGGCAGTAGGCTATTATAGATTACAACAAAAATAAATGAGGTCGGTTATGAACCTCTGGGTGGCTTTGCTTAAAAGAAATGCCTGGTTTATACAAGTGGATGATGAGAAATTCTGGCCTCCAGCCAAAACATTTCTCTGAATAATAATAATAAATTTTTTGATGCGCTGGACTTCCCATACACATCTTAATGGCAATGCCTGAAAATAATCCCTTGGTATGAACTACATCTACTTTGAGGGAGTGTGAAAGATTGAACTGGTCATAGTTAAATTTCCGAAGGTCCTGAGGACTAAGTAGCAAAGCAAAATAATAAATGAATGGTTGTAGCTATAAATACATAATGCTTTAGAAATATATAGATAGATAGTGTATCACTAACAAAATTAATAACTTAATTCCTGATTAAAATAATCGGCTCCCTGACATAACAGGAAGTCCCAGAAACCTTAGGCCATCAATGAATGAATCATAAATTATATTATAAAAAGAAAGGCAAGAATTAAAACTAAAATATAAATTGTTTTCCACACTTTACAAATATTTCAAATAACTCATCATGGGAGATTACAAAATAGGACTGTCTTTAATTAACCTAGACAGATTGGTCATTAAATATCAAACTCACTTCTGGTGAAGTTTGGCTATATACAGATAATAAATTATACATCGCAAATTTTCTATTTTCTGACAAATAAAATATATATATATATGAAACATATACTGACAAAACGCTATAATAGATTTTACTTAATTGATTCACTAAAATTCTTTATTCTTTCAGAAATAATTACAGGCTATACTTTTAAAATAATTTCAATCATTCAAAATAAATTTATATATAATGTACAAAACTAAACGAGCTTTCTATTAATTAATTTATGGGAAGTAAGTCTCCTGTAATGATTTTGACTGGAAAAATAAGAGGGAGAGAATTTAAAGTTAATAGCTCATTGAATTTTGTACTTGAAAATTTCAGTAAGTCAAATATTCTAAATAAACCAAAAATTAATTTAATTTTGCCGCATCAAAATAATATGAAATTTTTTGAAGACTTAATATTTTAAATTTAAGAGAAAAATTAAAAGAGCATTTTAAACCAAGCCGTATAAACATCACACAGATATATAAAATATAAATTAGTATTGATTTGGAAAACAAGTAAAATAGAATCAATGGCTTGCGGTGAATTGGACGTTACCTCAGAATCAATCAGTAGGCATTCCATGGCTTGAAACAGGCATTTATACAGTCAGATCATTAGCAGGCTTCCTTGACACAGATAGTCTCTGACTAGATGTTGAAAGCACTGGAAAGGCATTGATGGGCTGGTGGAAACAGAGCTCCAGGGAGCAACACTGATCTTTTCATCCCGTCATTTCTTTACTCACGATGCACTGTAAATCTAAACTACTCTCTTCAGTGAACTCTTCAAAAAAACCCCTCAATAATCAATAATTTCCCACTATTTATGTGATCTGGCCTTATCTATAGGATTCAATCTACAGTGCCAACTGCCAATTGCAATTGCTCTAAGTGTTTCTCTGAGGTTGGTGCCTGCTTTGGAAGGAAATCTATCATCCTGCATTAAACATGCCCCAAGGGTTTATTTGCTAATTAAAAGAAAACAGCAACAAGCATATTCGGTTTATCAGTCATTGTACTAAGAAAGTCTATTTAATTAAGATTTAGAATAACAAAAATGTAAATTTTACTCAGAAAATTTGCAAAATATTTCTTACAAATATTACATTGTTTACATAATTGATCCTTTAATGTACATTTATCAAAAGATAAATATAAAATGTTACCAACTGATTAATTTAAGAAAAATGAACTTTAATAAAAGAATTTAAAATATTTGTAACATTCTACAGATATCCAGGATTCAATTCAATTTAACAAAATACACAATATACATTTTTCCAAATATAAAATAAATAAACTATTATAAAAGGTTAGTTAATCATAAAATACAAATTAATTAGATAAAAGATTATAATATTGATTATAATTATACTACCACCTATTATGTGGTGGGTGTCAGTTAAGATAAAAGGTTGGGTTCAAACCCATACTAGTGCTGATGACATTGGCACTAGGTGAAGCAGAAATATAGCTCTTGCTTTTCAAAATAAAAGAGCAGCTCTATAATCTAGTGCCATCTAGTGTAAGCTTGAATAATCTCTAGATTTTGCTTTTGATAGTGAGGCCTGGAATTCAAAAGTTCGAAGAAATACAGATATGTATTCAACCATCATTTTTAACTACATTTTACTTGTCAGGTTAAGCATTTGAATTTAAAATCAACATAAAATTTTCAAACATAAGTCAACCTGCTTGAATAGTCATATAGACTTGAAACCAGTTCAATAATTATATATTATAATACTTTCAGTTTTTCAATAATTGCAAACACGTATTCCCCTGTCTAGAATTATTAATAACAATAATTCACCAAACTATCAACTTAATAATATAATAAATGTTTTTATTTACTGTGGGCTAAAAAAAACCAAAAAACAAATAATTGTTTCTTCAACAACAATTGGAATTTTTATATTTAACTTAAAATGTGAAAGTCCAGAAATTAATTATTTCAAAAACTAATTTGTTAAATTAGTTAATTTCTGGACATTCCACACATCAAGTTGAATATAAAAACCCTATTGTGGTTGGAAAAAAAAAACAATCATTTTGGGGATTTTTTAGTCCACCATAAAAAAGTGTTTACTATAAAATATTTTTATATATTATTTTTAATATTTTAGTATTTAGATTTTTTTTTATAATATTTGAAAAAAAATTGTGCATTGAAAATCCAATTCCACTATCATTTTATTTAAAAAAGATGGTCTTTTTTAAAAAGAAACTTTTACAATCACGAAATTTACATTTAAGGCAACTTGTGCCATCAAGAACACTTTTTATTTTTAGGTTATTTTTAAAAATATACCACCATCTCATACTGAAAACAGACCAAACTCATATTGACATATTTGAAATTTGGTCTGCCAACACTGCTATGGTAAACAAAAGGGAATAACCTGAAATATTTCAGTGTCATATTGTATTTTCATCAATGTCTAACATATGTGCAAAATTTAAAAGAAGTCTACTTGATACAATTATGTTAAAACTTGAATACAAAATGTATCCTAAACAAACAAAACAAACAGCTTCTACATTAAATAAAAGTGTTTAAAAACAATATGAGAATAATACAGAACCCTAGGCATTCTGTCCAACTATGCCTTCCAGATCTCAATGATAAAAGCAAAAGATGGTCAGAAAATAAAGATTTAAATACTAAGAATAAGGATTTTATATTCATCTGATAATCACTGATTATCCCAACTAATTTCAAATTGCATTAGAATGGGGACTGCTTGGTATTATCATTTTGTTTAAACTGGCAGTTTTGTAATTTATTACTATTGATCATCAACAGAGTATGACGTATAAAACAAAACGTTTGCAAGATTTCACTAAGTGTTTATCTACAAAACAAATAACATTAGAAAGACAAAGAGAGTGAATAATTTAAAATCTTGATCACTTTTATGTCTGCCACACACAGAAAATCTAATTTATGAAAAAGTTGAATTGTTAAAAATATCTATCAATTGTAAATAAGATATAAAAGCAAAACTTTACAATTCTATTCTAAATTCTTATCCTTAAAAGAAATAACAAAAAATAATAATGGTGAATCATCTAATATCTGGTCCCTTTTATTGGTGACAAGTGTGTCCAAAAACCATAATTTGGAATATAGCAACCAGTCACTGTGATAAAAGGATGCAACTTTTATTAATGTAATCAAATAAATGCCATAAAAATGTATATCTTTAAATTTATATTTTCTTTAGTTAATCTTTTTTGCACTATTCACTAATAAATTGTTTAATAAATTACACTAAAATATTAAATTTAAATTATATTAATAAATTACATTTAATTTTACTCAATTAATACTGTTTAAATGTATTTTTTCTTTAATTAATAATCTTTTTAAATCAACAAATATAGAAACACTTTTTATTTTTATAATTATAATTAGGTACTCAAATCCATAAAATTTCTTAATCTAAAAAGTAACTAGAAGCAAGACTTTTGAAATGGTATTCAATATGTGAACAGGAAAAACAAAGATATATGAACTATTTAGAGTTAGTGGAATGAAAATGATATGATGGGTTCATTCTTTTGTAGAAAAGTATTTTTATTTCTTTTAAAGTTGAAATAATTTAACAGCTAAAAAAAAAAAAAAGATATCTTTTTTTTTTAAAAAAAAAAAAAAAAACTTTATTAATTGCAATACTGTTAGTTAAGAGGTCCACTACTTTAAATATAATAGAAATATAACATGGCAAATTGAAAATCTTTTTGGTACTTGTATATAATCTGGGCAACCAAGCTCGGAAGCAGATTTTTTTTTTAATTACACAGTTCTGGGGACCCTACAAGTATTTTATTTTATTTTTCCAATTGTATTTTAACAAATATTTATTAGCTGTTAAGTTTTTTTTTTTTAAAAAAAAAAATCAATTATAAATTCCATTCAGAAAATTTATTTAAAAAATTTATATTATAATGACTAAATGCTAACATTCTTGAATCATTTTCATAGTTTGTTAAGGTTTCGTTTATTTTTTTTTGATTCATGTTTGTTATATTCTTTTTAAACAGGCAAAACTCTCCATACAGTAGTGCCACCCTGTGCCAACAGTTATGTGCTAGCATAAGAGATGGTGATCATGCAATGTTTAAATTCTTTTTCATATTAATATGTTCAGTTTATACAAAAAAATATTAAGTTACAAATATATGTGCTGGACAAGCTGTCATAAAAAAAGCTATAATTGTATGAAAATTATTATGGAAGCTAAAAGCATATATTTATAATTTACAGTTGTCTAAGAAAAAGTTTCTTAATTTTATAAAACAATATTAAGAAATAAAATCGAAATATTATAAATAATTTTAGCAGAAAATTGACATTTTTTAAAATAACAATAACAATACAAAATGAAACTGAAAATATGATTGCTTCTTTTCAGCCATTTTGTTTTAAAAGATTTATTGCATGCCCCTGAAGCTGTATAATTAAAAAAAAAATGATACTGAGATTGGTTGACCAGATTATACACAAGTACCATCTTTTTATTATTATTATTTATAAAAATACTTTAATCATTTTTTGTATCTTCATATTTTTTAATATAATTACACCCTGTTTGCATTTTGGCCCTGTTGCTTTTTGGGCATCTGTTAACCCTCCAGCAGTTACAAATGATCTGAAAGATACAAACTCTTTTATATATTATTACATACATATAGTGCATACATTCAAAAGTAATGACTAGCTGTTCATTTGTGTGTGATTAATATTAAACTATAAAGCTTAAGACATTAGCTTGATTAAAGCATGTTTTCATAAGGATGTGAGATATTCTTTAGTAAATTGTATTTAAGACATACCATGATATCTGAAGTTGTTGATATATTTGGGAAAACAATTTCTAAATTGTAAATGAAAATAAATTAAAAAATCATGTATTTTACTATATAATAAATGCAATTTTGCAATGTTTTCAATTTTTTTTCATATTTCGCCATATACTCATAATGAATACATTCTTTGAATATATGTGATTTCTGCAGCAATTTTTTTGACTGTGATTTTTATTATCATATGTTTCCTTATTTAATAATTTCTTGAGTATAATTTAAAATAAAAAATCATGCATTTTATTATTATATAAATATAAGAAATGCAAATTTGCAATGTTGTTTATTTTTTCCCACATTATAACATATATTAGTAAACATGTGACTACCAGTGCAATTATTTTGACTGCCACTTCCACAACATTTGAGTAAATGAACATTTTTGAGCATTTAAATTCCATTTTTAGTTCATATCATTTTTAATAGATGGCAGCTACAATCACAGGATATAAAAGATTTCTCACTTTTAATATGAAATTATATCCATAGACCCTTGATCTGTTTTGCCCTTTTGTTATTAAGCTTTCCCAGAGAAAAGATGCACATTTATTCATCTCTTTTTCAACCACATTCTTCAATAATATTGAAAAAATAATTTTTCACTGTGTAATAAACCCAATAATGTAAGTTATTATTATTATTTGATAACTTATTTTATATATTGAAAAACAAAAATACTTATTTGTAATTTTTATTTAGGAAAAATATACCTTATTTTTAAAAATTTTTCGGCTGGGGTTTTTGGGACCCCCCCCTCTCCCCCCTTCTTTATAAAAATATAAATAAATTTAAAATTAAAATTAAAAATCTTTGTCTTTTTTTTTCTTCTCGCGCGTGTTTTTTTTTTTTTTGGGGTTGTTTTTTTTATATTAACTCTTTTTTTTTTTTTTTTTTGTTTTAAATAAGATGGGGGGGGGGGGGGGGGGGGTTGGTTGTTGGTTTTTTTTTTTGTGGGAAGTGTGGGGGGGGGGGGGGTGTTGGTTGGGTTTTGGTGGTGGGGTGTGGGGTGTGGGGGGGGGGTTTTTTTTGTGGTTGTCCTTTGGGGGGGGGGGGGGGGGGGGGGGGGGGGGGGGGGGGGGGGGGGGTGTGGGGTGGGTGTTGTTTGGGGGGTTTGTTTGTGTTTTTTTTTTTTGTTTTGGGTTTTTGGGGGGTTGGGGGGTGGTTGGGGGGTTGGTGGGGTTTTTTTTAATATTTCAAGGGTTTAGCCTTTTGATATACATTGTTTATCTCATAATATTTTTTTAATATTATAATAGTTAGTTGATACAAGTATTTTAAATGTTCACTAGAAACCAATTGGTCTGGGGATAAGGACAATCCGATAGAGATTTTGAATTCTTTCTCTTTTGGCACTTTTAAAGCTTGATTGGAACTATAGGTAAACTCCCTCTAGTGAACATTTTAGTACAAGCTTAAAAGCAAGTTACACAACATGTGTCTTGTTTTATTAATTATTTTAAAATTTCTATTTTATATAATGAAATATTCGTTTTCAAATTCATAATCTTCATTTTCTAAATTGAATATTTACATTTCTTACATTAAAAAAATAATTAAAAATGATAGGCATTTTTATTACTAATATTTTATTTGAATAATATTTTAGAATTTCTATTTAATATTTCATATGTTGAAAGATTTTCCACTTTATATGTTAGATTGTGCAATCACATTACTTTTTTTTTCTGTTAAAAATGCACTTTTAAAAAATCTTTTACTAATATAAAAATGCACAACTAAAAGGTTAATATGATTATTATAATATGTATTTTAATATATCACAGCATAAAAAGTTGTGGAATAGACATAACTTCAGGAATTATTACAAAAACTATTAGATAAAAGTAAGAGAGTTAAACATACATGCTAAAATGAGTCAATTAATGCCAATACCTTTTCAAAAAGGAGCGAATAAAAACTGTTAGTAATAAATTAAAAAAAATAAAAATTACGACTAACTTGATCAGAATAAATAAATTTAATAACAGTATTAAATTTGGATGAAGGACTTATAGTAAAAATAGTTTGGTAACAAAAGAAAATATGCCTATGTGTTTGAAAAAAAAAAGTGTTTGGATAGTGCTTACTTGTAAACCTGAGATTTGAATACTTAAAAAAAAACATTAAAGAATTCAGACAATACAATAAAATACAAATATGTGTTTGTTAGAAATAATGAGAAAAGTTCAAACATGAGTGGAAAAACAAACAGCTTTCATTAATATCATTAAAATACAGAGACCGAAATAAAGCTGAGTTGGTTTGGTTTTTAAAGAGAAGACAATAAATGAACAGATGAAATCTTGAACTGGATCACTAAGATAGAAAAAGATTATGTACGAGATGGATGAACGAAAAAAAAAAAGTTCATTGAAATATAGTGAAAAATAACAGTACTGGGGATTGATAATGGATGAAAGTGAGAATGACTGTGATAGTGTTCAAGAAAACTATTTCAACTGTAATCTTGATATTAAGTAAGCATCTCAATCTGAGAAAATTCCGAAATCATAGAAAGGCAATCAAAATTCAAAATAAAAAGTCATAAATTGCACTAGTAATTAACAGGAAATTATCAATAAATGATTTTAGGAACATTAGAACTATAATAAGGAGACAATCCTTAATTGTCATACTACTGCAGGAGGTAATGTCTAATACCAAGAAATATCTGAAAATTACTGATGAAATAATGCTAGCAATTGCTGCCAAGAAGGATACAGTAACAACATTAAGTGTTTAAACCAACAAGCGTAATTGATAAATAAAATGGCCATAAAAACAAATTCAACAGCTTTTCCTGATGAGAAACCATGTAAACACTTAGTTTTCTTGATGTTTTTTTTCAACAAATGTATTTGCTATCTTTAAACACAAAAAGAGAAATATAAAAGGATTCAGCAAATTAAAATTATCAAGCTAAGGCTAAGCACCATTTAAAGACTAACAAATTTTAAAATTATGAAGCTAATTTGTGATTGGTCACTCTCAAAAAACAAAGAAACAAATAAAATCAGTCTTTCTATCAATAAATAAAATGTCAGCTTGTTATTTTGACAATTATGTGCATTTATAATGAGAGGCACTGAAAAAAAATCTTCCTGAATTTTTATGCGTATAGGAATGCCAACAGTTGCTGGTACAGTAATATAATTAGAAATAGTTAAGTAGATCACTCATCCTGAAGCCAATCAAACAAACTACACCCAAAAAATTCAATACTTTAGGGTGCTTAATGATACATTAGGCAAGGATCAATAGATTTTACAATACTTCTTTGAGCAGTGGAGCATATTCACATTCATTTAAGCAAAGCATACTAACAATTAAATGACTGAAGTCATTATGATGTGATTATCTGGCAAGAACATACTCTGGCTTTCACATTAAATTCTCCTTATGTTGTATACAGAATCCTTAATTATCCTATAATGATTTTGTGCATAAATATAAAGGCTTCTTGCATAGATAAAAAAATTGAAAAATATTTATTACTTAAGTCTTTAAATACGTTTTTGGTGCAGAGCCTTCAAAAAACAAATATACAAAAAACAAAATGCAACATTGTTAAATAACATAATTTCATTACTGCACTTTTAAGTTTTCAGTTTAGTAGTGAGTTTGTACTATTCGAGAAACCAAGCTTTTTATATTTTCTGTGTCTTATCCTGTTTTCTCCAAACTATTTTTACACACATTCTTTCCTAATCCATATTTGTAAAAGAATGCAGTAACTAAGTATAAGGTAAAATATCAAGGTCTAGAGGGTCTGCACATTTAAAAAAGAGAACTATGGACTAACATTAAAACAGAGTAAAGGAACATACGTACCTGTATAACAGTAAAACAAGAATCTTAAAATGTCATCTATATTTTCTGGATTATAAACAAAATATAGTTATGTAGATTGTAGTGAATTAGATAGAGAACAGACAATAGAAGTGGCATAGTTTATTGATAGCACAGGCTAAATTAAATGCAATATGGAGTATGAGTAAGTAAATTTATAATTGTCATCTCCTCTAATATATATATTAGTATAACATATTGCTTTCATAACATTTCTTTTTTGAAAAGGCTACTCTGCACAGAAAACGCATTTAAAGATTTAAATAAAAAATATTTTCTCAGAACAAGAAGTGTTTACATTAATTCAAAATGTTATATACTATATGTATTAAGACAATCAAATCTTCAGAAATTGCTCACATCAAGAGACGGCCATCTTCCATCCAAGAACAGTAAATGCAAATTACCACAGATTAATGTTTGATTACATATAATAAGACTGTATTTATATTTGTGTCTCATTTGAAGTTCAGTCTAAATTAAAGACAAATGTAAACGGACATCTCTAGAAATCGAGAAGTAAGTACATGTAAATGGCCATTTTGTATTTATTTTTAGTTTGATAAAACAAGTCCTGAGCTTTGATATAAGAAGCGTGCTTATAGATGATAGTTTTAATATTTACATTTGGCTTAATAATGTTGTGATCAGTGCATCAAAAATGCTTTCATCTTCCAATCAAGTATATTATTTTTCTTTAAATAGTTGATCAGCTGATTCCAAGCCATTCAGAGTCACTGTCCAGCAACTGGTATCTTCTGTAGAGCAATGTCTTCATTTCACCTCTATGGGCAATGATTGGAGATACATTTGTATATAATAAATTGTTTAAAGTGTGTTTTACCTAAATATATAACGGTTTTATTAAAACATTTTTTTTAAAAAAATAAATCAAATACTTACGTTTGAAAACGTATCCATATATATGTTTCTGCCATTAGTAAAGGATGTTGTTGGCAATAACTTTATTTCGATAAAGTTGAATTAACTTCTTTCAATTTCTTTTTAGGGAAAAAAGAATTGCATTAGTGAATAGGATGAGTTCTGATAGAAAATAATTTTCTAAGTTAACAAGCAAAAGAAACCACAGTGAATAAGATTACCGAGGTCTTTCAGTTCGACTCAATACAAGCAAACTTTTCAATCATGGACTGCCATATTCAATAGCAAAAGTCTGCACAACATTGAAAAAAAATTTACAGATGATACTAACAACATAGTTAAAAAAAATAAAATTGTATCTAAATTATATATACATAAACAAACACGCACACATTTTATTAGCTGATATCAGCCCAATGCAGGACAGAACTCCATCAATAGCTTTCATTTTATTTGATCAGGCCAATCATATTTTCCAATTAACTGTGAAAAATTTTGTGAAAACTATGAACTCTTTCATTGCAATATGGTCTATCTATCTGCATTTTAGTGTGTTAAAATGAGTGATTATACATTTTAATCGTTTTTGTGAGCAATTCACTTAATTAAAAAAAGTGTTATAGAAATATAAATACACACACAATCACATTTCCATTAAAATGTATATATTAAACCACTAAGCATCACATAATCACTATTCTCTAGGCTTACAGATTACTTTGGCTTGTACTGAGTGGTGCTACTGTATGAAGTGTTTTGCCTCCGGGTTAATATATATATATATTTGCATATATTAGATTTGAACTTTTTCATTGATTTATGATGTAAATAAGTTAATATTCATAATTATTTCCATGTAAATTATCTTCAAATGTGTTTTAGCAGCTATGTTGCTATAGAAACTATCATCTCCACCAATAGCTCTGGAGGCTAAATCACTTTTTTTATTCTATTGCTCACTATAACTTTTTGTTATTTTAGAAATAAAAGAGATCTTTTATTTCTAACATTTGCATTTTGATTAGCATAAATGAATTAGAAATAAATTCAATTTGACAATACAATATTCCTTAAAAGTATCAACAAGGGTATAAAAATAAAAACATACATATATTGACATTACAGATAGTTAGTAATTGCATAAAATCATCATTCTATCTGTGTTTATCTGGTTCAATCCTTAATGTTGGTCTACAAATCATTTTCATTCATTACAAGCAAAATTTAAAAAAAAAAGGTAAACTCATTAATCACATGACATACACCACTTTTACCTATTCATCTAAATTTCAGAAATTTAATTAAATCTGAAATAATATGCTTTATAAACACTTTCTGAAAACAATAACATGTGCTTGTATAGTAAATGTGATTTTGTTATAGTGAATAAGACCTAATCAGAAAATAAGTTCTACCCCAAATAGAAGGGTTAACATTGCCAGACTGATGGAAGGATTTCATTCGTCCATTGAAACACATGGCGGACATATAAATTATAAAGTAATGAATATAACATCAAAACACTTATATATATATATATCCACTACAACTAGCATAGAAAGTAGGTTTAAGTAAAGAGGGTTCCCCTCTCTTCTTCCAAAGCATAAGCTTGTGGTTAAGACCTGTAGAGGTCACTACCATCACATTTTCATATGCATATTCTTAAAGTTTACAGCCTTAATAAATATTAAAGTAAAGAATGAATAAATAAATATAAATGTAGATTTTGGTACTTGAATAAATGTTACTCAAAATTTTTTGCAGTCAGACTCATAACTAATTATTTTAATAAACTTGCAAACACAGTTTTACTTTTCATTTACCAATGTACCTTTATTCAATCTGATGTGAGAATTCCTCTTTCATCTGACATCCATGCATATATATTGTAAATAAATCAACACTGATATCCAAAAAAGGCTAAAATTTATTACTAGTGAACTATCTTACTTCACAAATTAATCAAGTGAGCTTAATGTTTTATATATTATTTTAAATTAAATACTGGTATTACTAATTTCAATAACAAGTAAATAACTTTTAACATTCTTGTATATAATGAGAATGTTCTGTGATATGATTATAATCCTAATCACGACATAATCAAGCTGTAGTAAAAGTTAGTTACATGCTGTTGAAATTTGATCATGTGATGTTTAGTGGTTTAATACAGAATAAATATAAATTTTGTACTTAAATAAATGAAGACTTCTGTATTTGAAAAAAATATACATTTTGGTACATGAAAAAAATAAGTAATTCCCTGAAAATAAGCCCAGGCCCTCTTGAAGAGCAAAAAATTATATAAGACCCAGTCTTATTTTTGAAGAACCACAGTGAGTTCATATAAAGTTTGAGCAGGGCAAATGATAGAGCTAAGGCACAATCCATGCATTTGAGATCCAGAATATACTACTTTTCCCCATATGACATAGCATTGGCCAGGAGACAAACCCGCAACAACTGTCTGCAACCAACTGCTTGCTTACAAGGCAGCTGCTCTGACCTCTCAGCTAACAACGCTCGACTATTTTATCATTGCACTAAACTATATATGGTAAAATAAACAATTGTTTTTTAACTTGATAATTCTCGTAGTCATCGAGAATTGGTGGATGTTTCCCACAGAAAAAGAGGATAGTTCCAAAGCTTCAGATTATTTTCATGTTATCATAACTCAATAGTTCACCTTTATTCAATTGTTTTTGAAGATTCATTTTAAGGGCATTCTTTCTTTCTTGAAAATGCTTCATGTGAAACTCATTGCTAATGTCCATCACCTGTCGAAATTGACATGGTGTTAACATTTTTTTAAAAATATTTTAATAATTCTAAAACAAATATAAAATTTTAAAACAAAATGTGACAGATACGTTGAAAATCCATCTCCATTTGTTAACATTAAAAACTGACTTCTAGATAAAGACACAAACATGTAAAACATCACTACGATAAATGTGATTTATAAGAATCTTATATATAAAAACCACATTTTCTTTTTTGTTCGATTTATAGATTGTTTCTTCATAAGGCTGTCACATGTCAAATTCATAACTATTCCACTGTTAATAATCCAGAAAGAGTTATCCATAGCTGCCACATCTCAAATACAACAGGTATATATTTAATACTTTAAATTTTCATTTAGGTTTATTAATCTTCCAGTCCTTTCTAAGGAATTTTTTCATGTTTTGATCAATTTGCCCCCCCCTGGTGAAATTTTTCATAAGCATTATATGTTAAAATGAGTGTAAAACAGTATATTTTATTATAATACATTTTTTTGCCAAAAATTTTCCGCTAAAAAGCGCAAAATTCAAAATTCCCGCTCTAACAATAGACATAAATCCCACCCTGACATGTTCAGCCATTGTCATTTGCCAAAGCTGTAAAACATTCAGCGTTTTATGACATTAAAGTTTCCAATAATGAAAAAACATGCTTATTTGTGAATTTATTATGGTTTTAGATATTTTTTAAAAATAATTGACACTATATTTATTAGATGTCAAGAAATATAAATTATTAATAACTTATTTTGATTTGAAATATTTTATTTTCAAAAATATAGCATTATATTAGCAGCTAACATAAATATGACCTGAAGCAAAATAGAAGACAAGTTTTGATGTAAACAATCTACTTTATATTTATGATTTTAAATCTTCACATTCGATAAATTCAATTTATAAAACAAAATAAGCGTATGTCACGCTTGAATGTGAAGCTATAATAAGATAAAGTAATTAAATACGCTAAGCGCTTTCGAGGTCCTTTACCTCATATTCATAGCGAAGCTGTGAGCTGCGAAAATAAAAAATGGGGCGGGAGAAGTTGTATGCAAAGCATATGCAAATAGACTAAATAGTCCAGCGTTTAGAAATGTCGACATTTCTAAACGCTGGACTATTTAGTCTATTTGCATATGCTTTGCATACAACTTCTCCCGCCCCATTTTTTATTTTCGCAGCTCACAGCTTCGCTATGAATATGAGGTAAAGGACCTCGAAAGCGCTTAGCGTATTTAATTACTTTATCTTATTATAGCTTCACATTCAAGCGTGACATACGCTTATTTTGTTTTATAAATTTATATTTATGAGTAAAAACAAATCGCAAGTATGGAATAAATATTCAAAAAATTTAAACTTTTAAAGCATAATTCATTATATATAAGAGAAATAAATAATTATTCATTTTGATGTTTAAAAATAATCAGAATTAAAAAATATGTTGTTGATTTTATAAACTGAAAATAATCTTTCTACAAACGATGATGTGTAACATCTTTGTTTTGGCTATAGAAACAAAATGTGAATATTTAAAATTTATTTCAGTAGTAAACAACAATATCTATCAAATGAAGTCAAATTTATTATTTTCTGATAAGTAATAAACATTTCATCATATATTTACATTTGTGTGAGACAAAAAAATGTCAAAAAATGCTGAAATGTAATGGGCATTAGACTGCATTTTGGAAAGGTTAATATACTGCCAAGTATATTTCTGAATTGTACAAATAGGCCAGGTTGTTCTAAACATTTTTTGTTTTAATTGTTAATTTCTCACACATACTTATATAATATTAAAATCTTTTGTTTAATTTACATTAAATCTTAAAAAAAATTGTTAAAGCAATCAATCCAAAAAAATTACTACAAAAATGATGACCTTATTTAAAAAAACTATTGTTTGTTTGTAATGCTGCCATTCTGCCATTAATAACCATAATGTTTTTATGAAGCAGTTGTCCATAAATATTAAAATCTTGTTTAATTTACATTAAATCTTTAAAAAAATTTGTTAAAGCCATCAATTAAAAAAGACGACCTTTTCAAGACTCAATGCATCTGATTCATTTATAAAATAAAATTAAAAAGATCAAGCCCAATTTATTGATAAATGCTTTGATCATTTTCAAAAACTTCCTCCAGGTGCAACAGTAGAAAATGTCAGAATTTGAAATGGTAACAATGAGTATGATCCAAAAAAGTTTTTTTTTCATCTTATAACAATGGAAATCTTTGTTATAATATATATATCATTAAAAGAAGTCAACACTTAGATAACCTCAACAATCTCAAACTGTTGTCAAGGCAATATCATTTTAATAATAAAGGTGAAATCCCACCATTATTTATGGTCCAATATACTTGTATAAACACTAGATATTATAACTTGACCACAGAGATTGAAATTATTGATATAAAGAAATTTAAATAAACATTCTTAAACAGATAAATAGAACCTGTTTTAAATGCAGACTAATAAAATAGTCAATTACAACATTACAAACTGCAATTATAATTTTCAAATTGTACTCAAAGTATTACTTAAATAATAAGTGTAATAATGCTCAAAGCTAAATGAGTTACAGAGATATATACACATCTATACACACACAATGATGAGCTAATAGATTAATAAGAAGTATAATTCAGTCCAAGTAAAACTTAAAATGTTCAAATAAGCAGCAAGATATCCATCCAATCATCTATTTTTGTTTGGTAAATGATTATTATCTAATTATTGTTTTGCTAGAAAGTAAAACAAAAAAAAAATTATTCACAGAACAAACAAGTCTGAATACATTAATAAGATAAATCACAAGCAGATTTCCAAAGATTCATTCAAATGGACTTGTAAATAGCAGCCATCTTTAATAAGATTATCATTTCAACTGATATTCAGATTGTTATATAGTTTAGCAGTCTAATCATGATCCTATTCTAAGAATTTAAGTGAGAATAGGTTATTAGCCGTGCTTCAAGGATATATATTTATTAGCATGGAACAAGTCCGAATAAAAATTATACCCCTCTAAAACAAAAAAAAAGGTCCACTGAACCTTTTTTTGGGTGCCTTATCCAGACTAGCTCAGTCTCAAGGTCTGGGAGACAATGTCTATCAGGAGAATGAAGCCAAGGTTATCTTACAAAGAAATGTCATTTATATACTTTTATAATTTTCCTATCTGCCCTACGAATCTTATTTTATTTCTTTTAGAAATACATGGCCATGAATATTGGTAAGCTTTTAAAAATAATAACCCAGAAGTTAATAAGAATCTTGTAATTCAAATAAATACACAAGTCATAGTTTAAATTCTAAAACTTATTAATACACATATATATTAATATCTCAAACATATGACTCATTCATTCCGATACATATATATATATATATATATATATATATCAATATAATATCAATATACACATGAAAGAGTGCAATTATATGTCAGAATTGTATTTATTAAATGATTTAATCTATTTCTATAATTACTTTCTTTAAGTTGGAACAAATTATTATATGTTCATTTAATATATATAGAGAAAGTCAAAGTTATCTCATTTGAGAATGAACGTTTGCGTGTTTAAGTCTGATGATCTGTAAGCTTACAGTATTACAATGGTGATTGTCCTAGCAATAATTGGCCTGGAAGATGATGAAAGATTCCATAACATTTTCACATAAGATAATCCATCCTAGAGGTTAGGTAGGTGATTCTAAAATAGATTGCACAAAAGTTCTTGCTGTTTGGAGTTCCACGATCATTTCACTTGCTTGAAATAGACTGCTAAAATCTCCATAGACAAAGGTCAGTCAGGTCACAAAATAGCTGTACACTGGGCCAGTTTAACAAATCCACACGATTCTTTTACCCCAGCATTTCGATGAAGTCCATTCTTATTAAATTTTATTAATTAATAAAATCACTTTATTTTTTAATTTACTTTCCGTGCTTCTTTCACTGTAAGGGTCTTTTCTGAATCACCACAAAATAAAAAAATATATATAGTTCTTTTCTTTTATCTCTCTTTCACATCACTTTTTTTTTTTTATCTGTACACTGATGAACATTACCAATACTTAGTGAACCAATTCTTGGAATTCTGACAAGCTTCATTAACAGAAATCGCCCATGGCACAATTTGCAATCCCCTTTATTACTCTCCAACCTTATATTTTAATTTGTTTTTGTTAAGAAACATGCGCTACTAATGACATTATTTTAATAACTATAACTTATGGTAATAAATGACAAAATATATAAAACAAAAGTATAAAATTATAACTCTGCACATAACCGCTTCTCTTCATCTTCACATACAAATCTATTAGTAATTAATTCTACACAACAACACGTGTAATAAATATATATGTATACGTTCACGCCTTTAAGTGGTTAATGTATTTCACTCACACTCTTTTGTAACAGGGTTCGAATGTATATCTATAATTTTTCTCACATCTATTAATTTAATTTATAATAACAATCACAATAAACACTCTTTTGTAATCATTATTGTCTTTTACTTCATTTGGTTCCCGTATTTGAACCCAGCTACTGTTACAATAGTAATAAATAATTAAGTAAATAATAATTACGGTAAGGCAAAATAAGCATAAATAAATTTATTAATCTGCTACCCAGGCTTTGGTACTTGAAAAGCCTGAATTTTTTAATTAACAGTTTATATTCTTAGCATTATATATATGATAAGTCATAAACTTATTTATATAATCGTTAAAATCATTAGAAGTCAAAAATGGAAAACTAAACATTCATCTTCTTCTTGTGTTTCCTTGATAGGGAGTTAGAGAAGAGGTCATTGTTCTAAAGTTAATTATTAAAAAGCCATTTAAGTATTTTCTTTTAAGTTTATAGAAATATATGTTTATTTGAAAGTAAATAACTTCTTTCATCTATACTGAATACTTTTTTATTATGATAATGATCATTGCCTTCAAAAAGCTTCTTAGCATAGTGGCTAATGGAATTGTTTACTATGTTATAAAAAAAAATAGTTTTAGCTTGATGCAACTTTGAAATTTAGTAGGCATATGATTTTGTTTTTTGAAGATAACCAACTCAGGTAAGCCTCCAGTATCGCACAGTTAATGAGTATCTAGATATTTATTAATTGGGTGAAGATCTCAGATTAAACTAGAACAGAAGAATATCTAAGTGCTGATTATAAAAACAAAAATAAATATATGATACAGCCCCTAGAGGGAGATGGTTGTAATACTTCTAGGGGTATACTCAACCTATCATTTCAAACAAGCAAAATGTAGGTAAACAACATTTATTAACCAATACTGAATGCTTTGGCCTTGCTTGAAACACCAATGTAAATATGACAGAAGAATGCAATAGCTATTCTTTCACAAGACTCTTTATATAAAAATTGGAAATATAAATCAATACCTTTATTTATTAAAATAAGTGCCACTTTTATACAGCATATATTTTTTTTAATTACCTTTATATGTATAAATAAAAAATATTTCAACACAGCCATTCACAAACAAGTATAGCCATTATAACTCCAAAAGAAAAAAAAAAGACAAAACAACAATTAATCCTAGTAATTTAAACTAGTTTTGAAATGACTATGCAAATTAATCTATAAACCACAAATACATCCACATATCATCATCATCATTGCCAACCATTATCAATCCACTGCAGAATAAGGTCTCTCCATGTTCAATACATCTCTGATCTTTAGAATTTCTTCTCCACATTTCCTTATTTCATTCACATATAGAATACATTAATTCATTATTCTACTTATTTGATATTATGTGATTGATGGTGATAATTCTTTTGCTGAAACTTTTTCCTCCTAAAAGCCTTCTCACCATATCTAATTATAGCTTTTTAATGTATTTTACCTTCAGTCATATCTTCCCAATAAAAAAATCAACTTTGCATTTGTCAAGAAAAATCTTTATAATGTAAATGGGGTCTGCCCTCCTATGAAAAGCATGTTCAAATTCATCATAAAATACTCTTTTAATAAGACTGGTATTATTCAATCATTTCCCATGTCCATTCCAATGAAGAAGTGTTTTCACAATAGTGGATTCCATAATATTATATCCAACGAGTTGATACCCATACACCAGTAATTCAGAACATAGTGCAATGAACAATCTGCAAAACATATTCTTTTAATAGGAATAAAAGATTATGTTGCAATATAGAAATTACATTTAAAAGGAAAAATACCAACAATTATGTTTTAAATGAAGCTTTAATGCTAGGGCAATTGAAAAATTAGAGAGGATTGAATAATTTGGACATGTCATCAAGTATCAAAGATAAGTTGATAAGTCTTATGATGTTATAGGATTTTGGGTAAATATTTTTTTATGTATATAAAAAATTAGTGACATATAGAATATGCAAAACATTTAAAAATAGGGGACCCAAATAAATGCATTTTTTAAATATTTATGTGTCTTCTATAGTGTGAATATCTCTTGCGATATATTGTAATTGTCATCAATTATTATGATGATCAGAGATTTGAATCTAGGTTGAATTTTAAAATTTCTTTTAGATAGGTAAAAATTCCCAAAAGAACATAGCGACCCTCACCACAGATCACCTTGTTACAGTTGGTCCATCAGTTATTGTGCTGATAACAATGAATTTGAATCCAGGTTGAACTTTAAAATTTTTTTCAGATAGGTAAGAATTAACAAAAGAATATAGAGCCTCTCACCCCAGATAACTTACTCATAGCCATGCCAGGTTCATATTCAATCATTATTATTAAAAATAAACACACACGCACACACACAAACGTAATTTCATTGTGTGTATACATTTAGAAAGCTTTTATTTTAGTTGTAAATTAACTTTATTAGGTTTACTATATACATTTTAATATTTCCTAAAATTAATTATTTCTTATTATTAAGTATATTTCTTCAATCATTATATATATACTCCCTTATCGCCAAACTAATCTGGAACAAAAAAGCAGTAGCTTTAATTTTATACTTCATTTGCAGAAGACTGCTTTTCTAAAATTTGTGAAGCAAATTAACATAAGCAATCACAAATATAATAATTAAAAATATAACATAACTAGCATGTACATATTTAAAAATAAACTAGATCATAATTAACATCATTAGAGAGGTTAATCAGTCTTAGTTTAATTAACAAATGTTAATGAATGCCATGATGTCGCCAGGCATCCAAAGATATACAGACTAATTCTCAGTGTTTAAGGATTGCGCAAGCTGTTTAAAAATCACTGAATTCAAAGGCCCTTCTACAAACATCCGAGGCTAGAAAATCAAAAGAGGATTACTAACATTAATATTTATGAACTGAACTGTTTTCCGCTGATGGGATTTAAAGAATACCTTTTACAATTCTAAATATTTAGAACAATGATCCTGTCATCAAGCTAAAATATACAAAATTAAAAAAGAAAGAAATGAAATTGTAAACAAATCTTCGTTAAAAATATGATTGGATAATATATGTGTGAGTGCGCGTTATTATCCCCACCGTAGATATCTTGAATGACAAATTACCAATTTTTCCAAATTAAAAAAAAAGAGAATGTTATACATCCCTCATAATTACTCTCTTTTTCTTACTTAGCAAACCCCCCCCCCCCCAATTCCTTTGCCATTTTCTGTTATCTTTTAGACTTCTATGTAGTACAATTATCAGTATTTTCTTTAGGATGAGTGATTACACCTTTGGCATCAATGGACTCGGAATAAATATATAGTAATCCCACTTCTTAATTAGTATTACTCAAGTAATCTGTACTACTTGCCTTCAAAATCATAACAGTTTCATTAACTATTTTTATCTTTAACACTTTTCTATCTTCATCAGTTGGATGTGACTGATATAACTCATTGTTCTAACGATTTATTTCAAGTATACAAATAAGCTATATGGTTTTGGCGGATTTTCAGTAATAGTCATTTCTTTATAGTTCATGAAATTTTCACTTCCACAAGTAGGTGTTTCGACTACCTTACATGGTTAAGTTCAATAACAGAGCAGAAGATTATGGAGTTCAAAGTTCATAAATTGCAACACAGCTTTGTCACTTCCAATGCTCAAACGTATGAACCCCGAAAAACAAACGATTAAATTATTTAATATCCCTTTCCCCTTTTTGATTTAATTCTTCAATGTCAAAAAGTCATACTTCTATATATGATTATTATAAAGGGTGTGATGCAATTGTAGGATATCTGCTTCCCATGTATATAACCAGAATTTGAATCCAAGTTGCAGTCCTCTGAAAAAAAAAATTCAAACAGAAATTTCTCTTTCCATCCTGTAATGGTCAGATAATAGGTATCTAGCTATTCTCATCTAGAGGGAGAAAAAATAAAAATGTAAAACTGCCCAAATCTTCACCAATGATCAATGATGAGTTTTGTTCTTGTGCTGGTTTATAGACCATGTAAAATACTCTCAATTTAAAGCACAAAATAAATTTTGAAAATCCAAGATTAGACCATCTTTTTTACCAATATTCATTTATATAGGTCAATCTAAAGTACTTTGGAATAAATGCATGAATATCTTAAATTGATCATAATACTTCCTTTAAAGCTATATTTTAACTATTTACATTACCAAAATTTTTCAATTTGCAACCTGTCAATCAATATTAGATGAAATAAAATATGTATTTACAAACTTTTCCTAGCTGTTAATATTATATTAATTAGATTAACAACTCAATGCTGGTTTACTGAACATGTAAAATACTATCAATCCAAAGCACAAGAATCTTTTGAAAAAATAAGAATGGACTGCCTTATCTTTTTTACTTATATTATTATATGTAGGCCAATCTAAAGCACTTTGAAATGAAAATATAAAGATCTTAAATTGATTCCATTACTTCTTTTAAAGCTATATTTTTACTATTGACATTAGAGAAATGCTTTAGATTGGTTTATATTAATGAATATAAATTTATTTAATGCACATTGATTATGTAAGTAATATTTGCTCTAAGGCAATAAACCTAAAGCATGTGCAGTTGAAAATGTGAAGGTAAGGACCTCTACAGGTCTTAACCACAAGCTTATACATGTTTTTGGGGTTCCCCTCTTTTCTTCCAATGCGTAAGCTTGTGGTTAAGACCTATAGATGTCCCTACCTTCGCATTTTCAACTGCACATGCTTTAGGTTTATTGCCTTAGTAAATATTAATGAATATAGGTAAAAAAGATATGAAGGTTCATTCTTATCTTTTCAAAAAACTTTGTCTTGCACTTTGGATTGACAGTAATTCACAGGCTCACTAAATCAACATTAAATTGTCCAATTTAATTATTATATTAACCACTAAGAAAAGTTTATATATATATGTGTGTGTATGTTAAAATGAAGACTTTTACAGGCTACAGATATAAATGAAATATTACCAGCTTCATCCAGGTATAAGTTGTAGTAAAAATATATACTGACATTTCACCTGGGTAACATCAGCCATCAGCCAGGTAATGAATATTATAAAAACAGCTATGGAGGCACTGTAAACTTTGACGTGCAATAAGATTAAAAATACTACCAATAAAAACAGGTAGAAATAATAAAAACCAGAAACTATTTAGATTAATGGTTTTTAAAAAAAAAATCAAATAGAAGGTATTTTACCTGAATGCTCATAATTGTTGATATAATCTAGACTTTCAAAGATCACTATGGCTTCTCTAAACTTATACTGTTGGATAGCATCACATTTAGATAGGATCCTGGTATCAGAGAAATCAGTACCATGACCTGCATCCATACATAGAATGAGTGTTGTGATGAATATTGCTTAATTGCATTAACATGTTCATCTCTTCTGTCACTGATGTGATTATTATTATAATATAAAAACAGCATATACTAATTACCAAAAAATTAGTAACATTCTATCAAAACCTAAAATGTCAATCCCTCTTGAAGCCCATGGAGTTTATGAAATTTCAAGTGGCATCTGTACAGCTACTCATGTAAGTATGGAGCTAATCAGTCATCAGAGCTAGAAGATATGAACATGATAACATAGTTAAGCAGTATTTATCATCATCAGCACTGTCACTCCATGATATATAGATACAGGTCATAGTATTGATTTCTCTAACACCAGAATTGTATCCAAATATTATATTCTCTAAAAATGTAAAATATGAGCAGTCATTGAAATCATAAAAGGGAAGATTGTATCAACACTTGTGATAACACATGTAAAATACATTTTATTAGTTTTGTTTGCTATAGGTAGAACTTTCAGTCTTATTGTAGTCAATGTTTACAGTTCCTCCACAACCATTCTTATAATATTTATTACCCAGTTGATGGCCAGCATGATCCAGCTGAAACATCGGTATATATTTTTAATACAATACTTTCTACAAGGACGAACTCAGATATTTCATATATACATTGGTTATTAATTTTACATGTATCTTAATGCAGTACTTGGTTGGAAAACAAACTAAATCTATATGTTTATTCTGTATTTATAAACTTCATTGATTCACATATCTCATTTCCTCACGTGTTAACCAATACTAGTGGGTGGTAATATAAACTGTTCTCTGCAAGATGATCTGATGAGGTAATAAAAAAATATTATGTGGTTTATCACAATAGGTAAGCGTTAAATACAAGAGCTAAAAGTTTCTGAATCAATACTCAACTCAATAAAGTAAAAAAAAAAAAATCATTTTGGTCAACTGAAGCAAAATATTGTATACAATTTGCTACTTGGGTTTTTGACCATCTCTCGAACTTCTGAGCAATAAACTGAACAATGATGATGATGATGGTGTGCGTTTACTTTATGCCAACTTTTTTCTTTAAAAATTAGTAATTATAAAAAATAAATATGGACAGTTTACTTTTTTTTTTTTTTCCAAATTTTCACTCTCCTCTATTATGTTGCTAAATGACAAAACGAATAATGGCTACATTTTTACATAAAGTAACAAAGTTATTAAGAACTTCAAAAATATTGAATGGAGTTTGAAAAGCTTTTCGCGGAGGTCCTTTGAGAACATCAATCCATATTTTTACAAGCCTACGTTTGCTAGAAACTCTCCATCAACCATTTCACATGACAGCTAATGCGGATCTTCTGACAAAAAGCCTGATCTTTAATACACTAGCCAATCATGATTCATAGTTGCCAATCCTGAGTCTGAACGGTAATGAAGAAAAGAAAAATTAAACAGAACCGATTCAACAATTTAGAATAATACTAAAAAGTTTCTTTTATATACACATAAATTCATAAAATCAGACATTTAAAAAAATATTTATTACACATTGTAAAATAGTCCATTCTGGCTATTATATCGCACTTTAACTAATTACATACTCAACTACTTCTAAAAGCATATGCCATGTTAATAATAACTTTTATGATGAGATGCTCAGCAGGACATGTGATATTTGAACACAACTTTAACAAAGCAAGCACCACAGTTTCATTTAATTGATCTTAATTGATATATATATTATTTTCTTCAATTGAGAAATTAATCCAAGAATATTTACTTTTTCAGACTATCACTCTCTCCATCAAACTACCCAGGGTCTAATGATGATGATTGTTAGTAGATTCAAAAACAATTTATAAATATATTTTGCCATATTTACATGAAAATTATATAATGGAATAGTGATTATGCGCACACTGTTAGAACTTCAAATGCCAATTCAATGCTAAAAAGATGGATATGTAATTGTACACACACACACACACACACACACACATAGTAAGGCAATATAATACATCACTACCAAAGCAGCAAAGATACTCATTCCAATAAATTATCAAAACTCTAACATCCTTTCTTAGTATCAATTCGTGAATTGCCTTGGAATACATTTATGAATACAGTGAAATATGGAAGCTAGTTCAAAATAATAAATTGTAAGCATGAGCACTTAATTTAGAACAAGTTGAAAGAATTAAAAAACTGAAATGTAATTGGGCTGGACATATTGCTAGAAGAAATGATAACAAAAGGACAGTTAAAGTTTTAAATCGGATCCTAAGAGATTGTAAAATGTCCAGAAAGAGAGCATGTGATATGGATGGACAAAATAAGAAAGTTTCAAAGTGTGTGATGAAACAGCCATATACCAGAGAAACTGGACTAAATTCGGAGAACCTTCACCCTGCATTAGATCGATAATAATGATGATGATGATGATTTCTTAAGTAATTATTTAATAAAAGAATTCAGTTCATTGTAATATTAAAGGAAGTTCTATGATTAATTATTCAGCAGTTTAAAATTGCATTTTAATATCTGCAGTTATATATAAGTAGGTAATTTAGTAAGTTCAAAATGATGACATCAAAGCTAAATATATGGCTATTGAAGACCCATATGAAAGAGAGAGATTGCTTAGTAAGCAGATATTTTTTGAACTGTAGATTTTCATATAAAGTGTTCAATTAATTCAAAAAGCAAAGATAGTTAATCTGTGTATTCTGAAGGTTTGTGATGATGGTGTTTTTAGTTGTATTTATATATTGGACTATTTTTTATTAAAATTTAAAGAAGCTGCTTACATGACCAGGGCAAACAATCCCAAAAGTCAACCTAGTTTGATAATACATAATGTAATCAACTTTGTTCTTAAGAAAAAGTGGAGAAATCAGGAGGAATCTCATAGATAAGTATATGAAATTTCTACTGGCTGTTGCCTTTGGCAAGATAGCTCAATTACATAGAGTATTACCTTAAAATTCAATACTCAAGAATCTAAGGGTTCAGGTTCAATTCCCATGCTAGTACTACAACTGGTCAGGCCAGCAACACCTGAAGAAGAGGGGGAAATAATATGTCTTGAAACTTTGTGTATATATACTAACCTGTGTGCTATTACTAATTGCTGAATGTATTTGGAATATTTAAATAAAGTTAAATTTTTCTAAAGACATTCAATACTCATATTAGATGAAGGAAATAGTCCAATATATAAATACAAGTTAATCTGTGAAGTTTGTATAATTAAACACCAAAATAAGAGTATATACAAGAAGGTTAACTGACAAAATAAATTCTTTATATATTTAGTAAATAATAGAAATATCTTTACAAAGGAGACATAAAAATAGTGTTGTGTAACTTTTATATGGACAATGCAATCTTAGTAGCTAGTGGAATTTTAAACAAATCCAAAATAAAATAAAAACCAAGATTTTGAGCAAGCTACATTGCATCATGTGTTATATGCTATCATTTATTTTTTTGCAGATTTACATATTGATCTGATACTACTGTATTTTCCTGAAAATAAGATCAGGTCTTATATTAATATTTCCTCCTAAAGACACTGTAGGGCTTATTTTCAGGAGATGTCTTATTTTTTCATGGACAAAAATTACATATATTCAAGTATAAAAATGTACATACTTCAAGTACTTCTCTTTATACAAAGCTATAATATTCTTACCATAAGAGTCTCCACACTTCTGTTCTTATACTCACCAGAAAAGCTTTCTTTTTATCCTCATCTTATATGGCAATCGGAATATTATTCTGTTTAAATTTACTATTAAATCAAGTGTTACTTGAAGACTTGTGAGACAGGAGTAATAACAAAAATGATTACAATTAAGACTACTTTGTCCACACAAAAGTAATAAAAAAATGCAAGCACAAAAATTCAGAAAATGTTTTTGCATTTTACATGTACACATTAAGTACGTCCATTACAATATAAAATGTATTAAAACAGGCAAAACTCACTATACGTATTGCCACATACAGCAAGCTAGAGTAATCAATGGATGCCAGAAGGCTTGTGCATAAAATCCCCATCTAGTGCCTACTCATCCAATATCCCCAGACTAGTTTCTGACTTGTGGCCTTCATCAGTGAGATGCCTTCTGGCATCCATTGATTACTCTAGCTTGCTGTGTGTGTGGAAATACGTATAGTGAGTTTTGCCTGTTTTAAACAATTTATACACAAGCATAAGAAGTGGTGGTCATGTGATGTTTATTGGCTTAATATAAAATGTATTGAATTAGGACAATTAATATATGACACAACCATATTCATCCATTATCAAGTATGCATATTGTATACATGTTCCAAATTACTTATAATAGCCCTGCTTGGGTATTCTTTTCAAAAACATTTCTTTAGGAGACAGAGTGATGATTTAACTTAAGCTAAACTTTAATTATTTTTAATAAAGTCTTTCAGGGAGGAAAAAAAAATTAAGAAATCAAATCTTGAATATTTAAAAGCTACCATGCTAAAACTCTAAAACTATGATGCGTTCTACATCTAAGTATTAAATATAAATAAAATAAATACATAGAATGTATAAATATAAACAAAATTATAAATTATCTACTACACTGACTTGTGGTAGATAAATTGTTTCTCTATACAAGTAGAATTACGTTTGTCAAAAATAGTCGACAGGAAAATACAAAAGAACCATGTAATTTATATTACCATTTATTTAAAGCATTAATGTTAATAATATTGTTTATTTGTATATTCATTACTTTATAATTCAATACATCCATCGTATATTTCAATGGGCAAACAAAAGTTGTCTATTGGGCTGCCGATCTTAACTAGGACTTATAGTTGGAATAGGGCTTATATTATTAGCATCCTCAAAAATCATTCTAGGGCTTACTTTCTGATAAGGTTTTATTTGGGGGAGAGGGGGAACACAGTAATATATAATTATGATTTTAATAAAATAATTCTTCAATAAGTATCTCATTTATTGATTTCCTGAAGGTTTGTGATGATGGTGTTATAGTTATATGTTTACATTGGACTATTTCCATCATCTAATATGCGTATTGAATGTCTTTAAAATTTTTTAACTTTATTTAAATATTCACAATGTTTCGAGAGATAAGATTCTCCCCTCTTCTTCAGGTGTTGCTGGCCTGACAAGTGACAGTACTAGCATGGGAGTCGAACCTGGGTCCTTAGATTCTTGATTATTGAATTTTAAGGTAACACTCTAACCAGCTGAGCAAACCTGCTAAAGGCAACAGTCAGTAGAAAGTGCATATACTTATCTATGTGGTTCCTCCTGATTTCTCCACTTTTTCCTAAGAGCAAAGTTGATTAGTGGTTTCCATATATTATGTATAATCACACTAGGTTGGCTTATGGAATTTTTGCCATTGTCATGTGAGCAGCTTCTTTAAATTTTCTTCTTTGAACTTTTTCTTCTCTATCCAATATTTTTGTATTTTCCCAATAGAACATATATTCATTGGTAAATACATGGTCTGCTACTTTAGACACATCTGTTTTCTCTCTTCCAATCATCAGTTTATGTTCTTGCAAGCACTTTTCAATAAGATGAGTGATCTCACCAATATATGTTCTTCCACATTCATATGGTATTTCATAGATGTAGTTTTCTCTTTTCAGCATTTCAAGTTTAGGCTTTGTAGATGTTAGAATTCCTCGTAGTGTGGTATGGCTCTGGAAAGCTGTTCTTATGTTATACTGATTACAGATTTTCCTTTTTTTTTTTTTGGAATGTATGGCTACACTACAGTATTAATAATTGTCTTTTCTTTTGATGATTCTTTTGTTGTCTATTTAACATTTTCTTAATAACAGCTGATGGATAGTCAATTTTTCATAAGAGTTTGTTCAGAAACGAGCGATTTGGAAAAAGAAAAGATCTATATAGAACAAACTCTTATGAAAAATTGTTATCCATTGGCTGTTGTTAAGAAAATGTTAAATAGGCAACATAAAGAACCATAAAGTGAAAAGACAATTATTGGTACTGTAGTGTACCCATACACTCCAAACATAGCAGACAAATTAAGGAAAATCTGTAATCAGTATAACATCAGAACAGCTTTCCAGAACCATACCACACTATAGGAATACTAACATCTACAAAGCCTAAACTTGAAATTCTGAAAAGAAAAGCCTGCATCTATGAAATACCATGTGAATGTAAAAGAACATACATTGGTGAGACCAGTTGTCCCATTGAAAAGCACTTGCAAAAACAAACTGATGATTAGAAGAGAGAAAAAAGATGTGTCTAAGATAGCAGACCATGTATGTATCAATGAACATATGTTCAATTAGGAAAATATAAAAATATTGGATAGAGAAGAAAAGGTACAAAGAAGAAAATTTAAAGAAGCTGCTTACACAACAATGTTAAAAAATCCCATAAGCCAACCTAGTGTGACTATACATAATGTATGGAAACCACTAATCAACTTTGCTCTTAGGAAAAAGTGGACAAATCAGGAGGAACCTCATAGATAAGTATATGAAATTTCTACTGACAGTTGCCTTTGGCAGGATTGCTCACTTGGTTAGAGCATTACCTTAAAATTCAATAATCAAGAATCTAAGGACTCAGGTTCGAATCCCATGCTAGTACTGTCATTGGTCTCTCCAACAACACCTGAAGAGGGCAGAATCATACTCTCGAAATGTTGTGCATATACTAACTTATTTAATGTGCTATTACTAACAGTTGAATGTATTTGGAATATTTAAATAAAGTTAAATTTTTCTGAAGACATTCAATACACATATTAGATGATGGAAATAGTCCAATATAAAAATATATCCCTCATTTATCTTTCAAAAATAGCCTATAATTCCAATATATAAATTCTCAACATAATTTTTCTTTATAAATCTTATTTTACAAATCTTTTTTCCCTCATATTCATATATACAGTATATCATTTTACTTTTCTACTTACATTTTTACTAGTTTATTCCTATAAATGTAAAGATGTAAATGTATAATTTGCAACATGATTGCTCAAAATAATATTAAAAAAGTCACTCAAATGAATACAATTGTGACAATTACAATTTTTGTTAGAATTACATGAAGTGCAAATAAAAATGTGCAACTATTAAATAAAATAGAAAGTGAAAAGAGTAATGTTGAATTTGTTTTACAGATAAACTTCTGATTTTTAGCATGCATTACTTTACATTTTGGCTCTTTAGTTTTTTACACCTATAAGATAAGTGCAGAAATCTTGGAAGGAGTTGTATACTTCAGAGTCATCTGATGCCAATTAGAATTATCAATTGTCATTAAATAACATTGCTATTTTTTAAATTGTCAGACTAATTTTTTAAGAACTTCCCTCAGCAGTAGATGAATTTATTCTCTCAATTCAGATATTTAAAATAATCTAAGAAAGTAAATTAATATTTATTAGTTCTAATATCGCTTAATCATAATTATAATATATAAATTCTCAATGTAATTTTTCTTTATAACCATTCCCCCCCCCCACCCATATTTATATAAATAATGTATTATTCTACATCCATACTTAAATGTTAACCACTTCCTTCTGTAATTTTCAAGATTTCTTTCTTTAAATATATACTGTCTATATTAACATATTTACAAAATTTCATAATAATAACAATAATAACTTAAGATTTCACTAACGTAAATGTCATATTATATTTTCTTAAACCAATATAAATTTTTAATATCAAAATAATTATTATATATAATTCATTATATCTATATAATTCAATTTATCTTTTTCTAGTTATCTTTACATTAAATAAATTGAATTATATATAAAAATCATTTGATTTTAAAAAATTACTCGGGGGTTTCAAGAAAATGTAATATATATTCATGTGAGTGAGTTCTAAAGTTATTATTATGAAATTTTGTAAACATGTTAACCTTCTTAGATTATTTTAAATATCTGAATTTAATGTGTTCATCTATTACTAAGTAATCTATTGTAAGCTCGAGTAATCAATGAATACCAGATGGCAGTGTTATATTCAAGTGCCCGATTAATTTTTGAAGAGGAACAAACTTGTGAAGCTGCTTAGAAATTAATCTCAAGATTTAAAAAATAGCATTACTTTTAATGTCGATTGATAATTCAAATTGACACTAGATGGCTCTAAAGTAAACTACAGCTTCCACTATTTGTGCACTAATCTTAAAGGTATAAAAGTTTATATGAAAAACCAATTCATAACACTTTTAATTTTCTATTTTGTTTTTTAGTTGCATATTTTTGTTTCGTATTTCATGGAATTCAGATGAAAATAAATGGAATAATTATTATAATTGCAGTTAACACCTTTCAATACATAAAAAACACTAATATTATCTTCAACTTTGCAAAGATTCAAAATAGTTTCATTTTTCTATTAGTTTTAAAATAGTTTTCCTCTTTTTTTTTTTTTTTAAAAAAAAAAAAACTATTTAAATATTTATTGTTAAAAGGAGGTTGGTTGCCTTGACAACAGTTTGAAATTGTTGATTATTATTGATATTGGGATTGTGTAAATGTTGATTGGTTTTTAATGATTACTATATATAGCATATAAATTATGTGTGCATTTTAATTATAAAAATTAATTAAACAATATTTAAATTGTATGTAAAAGTCAATTATAACTATTTGTTTACTAAACTTAATTATAAGCAGTTAGTTATCTGACAATTAAATATAAAAATGAAAATCAGATTTACATATTTATTATTAAATAAAAAAAATCTAATGGCTTTAATGCTCGGGTATTCATAATAGGTTGAGTTGTTAGAAGGATATTGATGAACATGACCCCTGGCTCTTAAATCAAGAGTCTTCTGCTCTGCTATTGTACTAAATCATGTATGACATTTCTTATTTAAGGATGCAAAATAAAAAAAAGGAATTTTTATTAGATGATGCCTTAGAGAAGGGGCAATTGGATATGATAGAAAAGATAAACAGAATATTCCATTGCAGAAAATTTTCTTTCCAATATAGAACATAAATATCCAATTCAAAACTCATTTCTAAAGCTTTTGGATTGAAATAAAAATGATGATACTACCAGGATACAGTTCAAATTATATATAAAAGCAATTTAATGATTATTATTTACTAAAATATATCTAAAATGTAAATATTTTATAACTAAAAGCATTTCTCATCTATTACTTACAAAATGGATATGCATAAGTATGTAAAAATTTTAAAGTTACTGTACTTGAGTAAAGTATTTACAAAACTCGGGATTAGTATCAAGTATAGTGATTAGATATTTTTTGAGATTAACATTTTTATGTGGAAAAATTATAATTTTACATTAAACAAAATAAGAGTAAAAGGATATTTAATATGTTCAAGATTTTTTATACTTTATCTTGACTAATATTTGTTCATTACAAAATTTACAATTCAAAATTATGGCCACTGTATAATGTATATGTTATGAATAATATGCAATAAAATGTACCCGCTCCTTGAAAGTTTTATTTTGGTCAGCAATTTGTGAGAGTCAAAAAAGTTCTGCACATTTACAAGTTCATCAATTTAATTTCTTTCTTCTCTTATGTAATAAATACTATAATATACCTAGACTAAAAATCAGGAATAAAATAAATAAAGGTCATGGATAAAATTGATACATGTAAATATGAGCAGAAGTACTTACAATGACTTAAATCCAAATGTGAGCACTTAAAACTTTTTAAAAAGTATTACTCTAGCTGACAGTATTTACAGTCTTTATTCAATCCAAGTAAAGAACAAAGACTATATATGTTTTACTTTTTTTTAAAAAAAAAAAGACAATTTAGATAATGCTACAACAGAGTAAAAATAACATTGACATAGTAAAAGACCAAAAAGAAGAAATATATGGTAAAACAGAGATAACAAAAATGATGTAATAACACTCATTATATTAGAATTAATTTTTCCAATTTTCAATATGGCTGAGAAATAGAACATTATGAATATGTGAGTTATCACTGCATTTACACTTTCTTTGAATGAAGTGACTCTTGTGAGTCTATTCTGTAGCATTCATTTAAAGGTTTTCCAATTATTTAACACTAAAAACTTTAAGTAATATGTTTATTGATTGATGTTAATTCTTAAAAAGATTGCTAGATGTCAGTATCAATCAAAAAAAAATGTAACAAAAACAAGATGTGGTTTCAAGAGATGGTCACTCATTATTTTTAATTAAAATCTCAAAATTAAAAATCATCAGTTTTATATACAATTTGTTTATTTTTATAAAAGGAAATTTAATATGTGTTTCTTTGTGAAAGTACAATGTTTACATTAGAGATTTATTTGAATTGAAAGTTTTGCTTTTTAATGAAACACCTAGTCAAGTAAAAATATCTAAGATAAAACAAAAAATTGCAGATTTTTTTTTTTTGTAATTTTTTTATAGTTATAAATTAATATTTTTAAATTAAAAAAAAAATTTTTAATTAGTTGAATGTATTTTTTATTTCAGTGTGCAGTGTTAATAAATGTTGAGTTGATTGTTATATTTTATTGTTTGAAAATCATTTTGTTTAGTTAAGTTAAAATAAAATCCTAACAAAATCCTTTTTCTGATTATTTGTTTCAGTTTACTATTCTTTTCTATTTAGTTGCAAAGTTAATACATTAAATGTAAGATTAATTTTCATTTTTAAAGTTAATATTTCTAATGTTTTATAAAAACTAATAATTCTTTCATTAAAAATAGCACATGTGAAATGTTTACTAAACTGGAAATGATAAATTTGTTTAAACTTGATATAAAGGGTTAACATATGAAAAGGTCTGATAGTTTGTCCAGTAGCAAAGCAGCACACTCTGGTGTTCAAGGTCCATGAATCACCACTAAATTGTCACTTCCTCTGCTCAAATTCTTAGAATCTTCTAAACACTGTTCAATTATTTATATCTTAATGGGTTGTCAAACAATGACTAAACCAATATATATATAAATTCCAATATTCTTACGGATAAATGATGAATTCATGCTATTATTTTGGGGAGCTTCCATTTAATAAAAATATAATAGCTAAATAGCTAATGTTTCAATACAATAACAACAAACTTCCTTGAAATTTCTTCTTTCTCAAATCATAAGCATGTACGTGGTGAAATTTAAAATCAATATTTTTTTCTTTGTTATTTTCTCATTCACAAATTTGATTGGTTGAAAAGTTTTAAAAAATATTTTATCCTACAATATTTTTTTCCAAATATTGTTAATTTTTTAAAATTCACTTTCCATTTATGCTCTTGGGTCTTTTAAAAATCTCTATAGCTTCCTTAGCAATCTCTGGTCATATTGTTCAATTTTTGCCAGAATATGTGCTTTATTAAAATTGATGTCATGGTTAGTTAATTTAATGTGTAAATATATGGCTGATGAATTAGATTTTTCTCTAACTGCCAAAATGTGTTTTCTTTCTGATGTTTATTCTATGATTGGTATATATGAAATTCCATGTGGAATTTGTTTACAATCATATATTGGACAGACTAATTGTATATATATATATATATATATGTGTATATAGATGGTTATTGATAAAGATATATATATATATAATCATTAAAAGCAGTAAACACTTAGACCATCCCAATATCGATTCCAATCAACAATCTCAATCTGTTGTCAAGGCAACCTACTTTTAATAATAAAGATGAAACCCCATTTTTATTTATGATCCAATATATTTATATAAACAATAATATATATATATATATTGTGCCATTACAATTTAGTCACTAGATAAATTTATCTAGTAATGTGCATGTAGAAAAGGTAAACCAAAAATCATCATCACATTTTTATATAATCATAAATGAAGCTGTAGGGCATCCAAGTTCAAACCCTACAAGGTCCAGTTCTAAAAGCTTTAAACAGAGAAAGAATGGGTCAACAATTACATGCTTTACTTGTTTGTGTGTTGATAGAAAGGTAATACACACATTTAAAATATTTAATATTTAAATTTTCTTTAAAAAGCAAAGTTATAATGCATACATATAGGCAATGTATGTGTAAATTATTTAATTGTTTTATATTTCAAATATTCAACATTTTAACTTTCTTTAAAACTAAGCTATGCTTGATCAATTCTAACATTTTATTCTATACTTCTATTTTGCTTTTCTTTAATTATAAGTGGGATTTAAAAGTTACAGACTTAATTAAATAATTGGGTTATAATTACTAAGCTAGCAATCATATTATTTAAGGATAGTTTATGAATGATTTGAAAGAATGAAGGATGTGTGTACATTACATACAAAAATTTACATTTCCTAAATATTGAAAGAAAAGGAAGTATTAAATCTGTCAAATTATTTTTTTTTTGTACAATTTTTTGTTAAAAGAGGAAATCTGTTTAATCAGATATCGATCTTTGTAGCAATTTTTTTTTGTAAATGATTGTTTCACTTTGGAAGCTTATAATGAGTCAGAGCTCTAAATTTTGAAATTGTCTTATCTCAAGATCTATAGAAAGGAAGCTCAAAGATTTGAAGTGTTACCTGGATGTTAAAGGGAAAAAGAAAAAGAAAAGAAAGGAAATAAGGATTGAGTCTATTTTTTTTTTTTTTAACAAAAGTGTCTGGAAAAAGGATTAAACTTTTCAGTTGAAAAATAATATAGTTGAAAATAAATTAGAGATCTAATTAAAACAAATTTGTCCAAAAATAGCAAGTGATGCTATCTCTGATTGGTTAAGTTAGCTAAAAATTGGATATAAAAAGCTGTTTTGAATTATTATTAGGATTATTGTTTATGATTCAGATTATTAAACTATCCAATTGAATGCTGAAAATATAAGAAATGGCGGGCTAGAAAAATTATATGTATGTCCCATTTGCTGGACCATCTGGGGAAGCTGCACATCACATAGGAAAGAAAAGATGTCTAAAATAATATTCTACACCTTTCAACTGACCAGAGAAATAAGATGTTTTTAATAGAAGGAAGAAAGCATTCACCTGCATTCAAAGAAGATGAATTAATCTACTGATAAATATTAATCATCAAGTCCAATTAATTGTTACAACAACTGATTTTAAACTCAAGAAAATTTTCAAATGTGAAAACAACTGCTGTATTTCATCCACATGCTTGACAGGAAGAGAAGAAAAATTAATATAATGATTTCCAAATTATCCACTAAAGCAAATAACCTCAATAGAGTCACCATCATCAAATAGTTATACACCTCAAGAAAGAGATTGTTCCCACATAAAACGGAAATGGTAGCTGCAGAAATATAAACCTTATACAAGACAAGTTTGAACCCTTGGAAATTCGCCACAAACAAAAGATCGGTAATATGACTTTTTATATCTATTTTCTTTATGATATCAGTCTTAATAAACATTTTAGCAATAAAGTGGTACATTTTATTTAAAGAACTTTTAAAGACTATTCAGATCGATTAAAACAAGAATGTCTTACTAAAAATAACTTTGAGCTTCATAAATGATCTTGAATGTATCAAAATTATTTGTTTATTAATTTTACAGTTATGAAAAATATTAATGTGTAAAACAATTTTTATTTATGGTATTATGATTTTAGTTTTAACTAATATATTATTATTTTGGTTTTAAATAATATTTTGTTATCATGGGATAAAACACGCACATACATGATATTTTATATGTGTGAATGTGGAGTAACAGGTGGTGTTAGAATATTAGATTAGTTTGTTTCAAGTTAAGTATAGCATTTCAGAGGTAGAAGAGAGGGGGGAGAAAATAATTTAAAACTTGTTTCTAAAACTTGCTCTTTCAATTCTACTAACATTTTTTTTTACATTCTATTTACATGTTAGATTTTTAAAGTATGTGTGCTAATGAGCAGATAATATTTTTTTTTTCTGAAATCCTTTTCTCATGGAGTGAAAATCATGGTCAATGTGACGTCCAACTTAATACAAAATACATTTGAAGGGAAAGGGGGAAGAACTTAAAATTAATCTGAGGATTGTTATATAACCAATTATTATTATTATTATTCATGTCAGTTTTCATATTATCTAGAAATTTTTATGTATATGTTAGAAATGTAGTAATAATAAATATTAGTTTGTTTTATTAAACGAGGCGTATATATTTCATTAAGTGTAGTCTTTGTTAAGTGTGATTATTCATCATCATCAATGGTTGAAAATTAGTTATTTAAGATATAAGTAAATATGCTAAAATTAAGCAATAATTATGAATTTCTTTATAAAAATTAGTTTTATGTTTAGGCTTAGTCCTAGAGCTGTAGTTGAAACCCTTGTCATTATTGTTATTATTATCATCATCATCATCATCAACGTTTTAATTAATGAGCTGTTTAACTGTTTAAAGGCCATAAATAAATATTGATTTTATAATATTTAGTGATCTATTAGTATTATTATAACCACATCCCATCATCTATTTCACGCAAGGATGAGTGAATTGCCATCCTAAATTAGTTATATATAATCTGAGCTAGTGAACTTATAAAAATATTGAAACACATTTGTTATGTTAAGATCTGAGAAATGATTTATGTTCAATGAACTCCACTGTGGTTTAAAGATGTTTTACTTTTACCTAACTATTAGTGCTTATAGTGATATGGCTCAAAAAGCAAAATCTCTCATTTTTATTAGAAATAAAGTACCAAAAGGGATTCAAACCCAGTACATGTGAAAGGTTATTAGATATAACCGTGTCTAGATTCAGATAATCTAGTGGCGCCCTGCTAGACCATATTCACTTAGTATTTGTTAAACATGCACTTAACATCAAACCAAGGAATGAAAGTGGATAAAACCTACTGCCTGTATACCTGAGTTATATTTTATTGAATTACTAGTGTACTCACTTCACATGATTTCATATAATACTGGTTATTAATATCTTTTGATCATCATTTAATTTTTGAATTTATGATTATTTCTTATATATTGATATTTGGATCTTGAGAAATCTATAATATTTGGACTCCTTTAAATATTTCTATGAGTAACTTTATTTATGTTACAATGGCGCCCAATGTGGGGCACGATATTTTGCCATATACCTGAAAAAGAGAGTCTATACAATGATGGGAGATGTGTGGTTAAAAATAGAGAAAATTTTTTAGTAAATTTTTTTTTTTTTCAGTAAAAATTTTTTTTTGTCTTACAAAATTTTCTTGGCCATACAGTCTTATTTTACATTTGTATATGATGATGTTTAATATGAACTAATTTTTCATTGATGATGATAAAATGGGTACAGCCATAAAACAGCTTAGTTTTGTTTTATCAATTTTGAAAATAGAGATGAATATCACAACTCAAGACAAAGGTGAAATAAATAGATTTTTTTTGTGGAACATTAAAATGATTTATTGCCAGATAGGATAGGCATAGTAATAGTGATGAATTATGGAATAGTAGTCTCATGTGTGTTTGGGGAGTTCATTTTGTAAAAAGTCTATGATTTTAGAGGTTTGATTGGATGGTTGATCGTTGGAGTTTGGTTGGTTAGATTGCAGTTTTGATGATGAGTGGAGAGTCTTGTCATTGCCTTGAGAATGCTATGTATTTCGTGTAACTTATGAATGATCGAACCCATTCACTGCTCCAACCCAATTTATATGTTATCTTTATTTTATCATGAAGCAGTTAACAGCAGACCTGCCATGATACCAGCCTATAAGTCTCCAAGAGAGAGAGCATGGCATAGTTTTCCAATCAAGTTCATATGTTATTCTTATTTTATCATGAAGCAGTTAACAGTAGTCCTGCCATGATATCAGCCTATAAGTCTCCAAGAGAGAGAGCAAGATTCGTTTTTGTAGTCTATAATAAGCAGGGCATTCCTTGATACTTGCCACATAAGACTCCAAGAGAGAGAGCAAGGCAGTTTATCTATTTGAGCCCCTAAGACTTAATACATCTTTTATTGCAACAGAGTTTGCTTCATTTAATCAAGGGTTGTGGTAGTTAATAGTGATCGAATTGGGATGATCTTCTGAGTGCTCGTGATGCATTGTGTGATTATAGTGCTGTGACTGAATTCTTTTATTTATCTCAAGATTGTGAACTGCTAGTCATTCTGTGGACTGTCAATATCTGTCGGATTTCTGGGAAAATGGATGAATGTATAATTTGGGCTATTATAGACAGACATGTACTATATAGATTATTGTTGTGTAGTTCATCAAATAAGGATATTAAAATATATTTTTTTTTGTTGTATTTGTAATGCATAATAAGGTGAAAATCAAATCAGTCAGTTGGTCAGAATAGGTGTCAGACAGGGAGAAGATGTGTGGATTTTTGATGGTCAGGGAAGTACAGATGGGATATATATAGTTTTATAACATGAGTGAACTAAATTATAGTATGGAAGAGGTTATGGAAGAGGAAGGTGCCCCAATACCCGGAATCAGTGATCGTTTTCATACTGAAGAAGAGGATGGGGAGGTTTTCTTAAAAACACAAAAGGAAAGAGAGGAAGTAGAGGAAGATGCCTTTAATATTAGTAGCAATAATACGGCCTCAAGTGTGGAAGTAGATGAGGAGTCAGAAGTGGGCCAGGCTCAAATAGCAAAGATGGCACCATCAGACATGGACATGATAATGCAGATGCTCAGAAGTATGAGAGAAGATAGTAAGCAAAGTATGGTAAATCTAGAACAAAAGATAGAGAAAAATAATAAAAGTATAGAGAAAAATAATAAAAGTATAGAGAGTCTAAGAGAAGATAGTAAGCAAAATATAGAAAGTCTAAGAGAAGATAGTAAGCAAAGTATAGAGAGTCTAAGAGAAGATAGTAAGCAAAATATAGAAAGTCTAAGAGAAGATAGTAAGCAAAGGATGGAAAATATAGAACAAAAGATAGGTCAATCTATGGAGAAAAGTATAGAAGGTTTAAGGGTAAATCTAGAGAACTCTATTGACAATAACAACCAAATGATCATAGCTTTGGAAACTAGGATAGAAGGGTCCAATATAGAGTGTAAAAATAGGTTTGTGTCATTAGAGGAGAGGATAGAAGGAGTGTGTAGGTCTATGGAAGTCACCAAACAGGAGGGCTGTCAGGGACTACAGTCATTAAAGGCTCAAGTGGAGCAGTCTATCGAAGAAAATAAGAGAGAAATTGAGTTAGTTAGGAATGAGGTCCATGGTTTGGTCTCCCAATCCATATCAGAATGCATAGAAAAGAATGCCAAAATAACTTCTGCAGGAATTCATATTAGATTAGAGGAGGTGGTAGCCAAAGTGGACTCATATAAGGAAGCCACTTTGGGCTGTATAGATCAAACCCTCACTATGAAAAATAAGTTTAGTGGCTTAGAAAAGGAAATACGAGAAGTTAAGGGAAGCATGACCAATGAGTGTGTACAAATTGACCAAAATCTTAGGAAAGAATTGGGGAAACAAATGGATAGCTTTAGGGAGGAGATAGTAAAAAGGGACAAGTCAAGTTCTTTAGAAGAGGGACCCAGAATGAATCAACATGAATTGGGTGAATATGTTAGAATTGTAAAACGGAAAGGTAGTCAGAGCTTACCAGTTTTAAAAGATAATCTGGATAGTCTGACCACTGATAATAGGGAAAATAATGTAAAGTTAGATACACTGATAGAGAATAGGTTCCAAGAAGTAGAAAGGCCAATATTAGCCATAATACCAAATCTCCCAGTAAAGAAAGTAAATGAGATAATGACCAAAGAGCAGATTGGGATAGATCATGAAGTGAAAAGAAGGAAAAGAGAGTTGGAGGAAAAACTTCATGCATCTGATAAGATGATTGATTTAAGAGAGGCAATAAGGGAGATGAAACCAGTTATTTTAGAAAGAGAGCAAAAGTTTCAACAGTCTGTAGTTCTCAATCTAGTAACTAACCAGCATGTGTGGTTTCAAAAATCTGTCTTCTTAAATAGATTGGAGATACCTTATATATGGTATAGAGAGGCAATCTCTCTGAAAAATATAAATGACCAAATCTCTCTAAAAAATTCAAATGCTCTGGAAATTTTAAATATGCCTTATATATGGTACAAAGAGTCCACCTTTTTAGAGAGTTTAAAAATAAATTATACATGGCACAGAGAGTCAATCTCTCTGGAGAGTTTAAATGTCCATTATATATGGTACAAAGAATCCACCTTTCTAGAAAATTTAAAAATAAATTATACGTGGCCCCGAGAATCAATCTCTCTGGAAGATGTAAGGATAAATGATATCTGGTATAAAAAGCCAACCTCTCTAGAAAACTTCAAAGTGCCTTATGTATGGTACAGGGAGTCAATCTTTCTAGAAAGTTTAAAAATAAAGTATGTATGGTATAGAGAGTCAATCTCTCTAAAGAACTTCAAGGCATATTACATAAGGTACCAAGAGTCCATATTTCTAAATGGGGTCTGTAATAGGAGGTTATATAAAATAAATCCTCCGGATATGTTTTATAAATATCCAGTCAAGATGAAAAATGGAAATATTAAAAAGGGACTGGATGTACAGATGCATTTTTATGCAGACCACAATATGGTTTGAAAAGAAAAAGCCATTCCAAATTACTAAAAAAAAATAGGAGAGAATGCCTTTATGCTTGCTGCTCTTGATGGGAATAAGGGGACCTATAATGCTAGGAGTTTGATCCCTTATACTTGAGCAGAATAGCCTGGCAAAGATCTCCAAATAAATTATTTTTGGGTTTTCTAATGAAAAATATATGTACCAGTAGTTAATTTTTTTTTTTTAATATGTTATAAGTGTTTATTATTATTAGTGTATTTATTAGTTAGGATTTTTTTTTTAAAATATAGTTAAAACAAAAGTGCTGATGATTTTATCCGAAGGGGGAGAAAGTTGTGCCATTACAATTTAGTCACTAGATAAATTTATCTAGTAATGTGCATGTAGAAAAGGTAAACCAAAAATCATCATCACATTTTTATATAATCATAAATGAAGCTGTAGGGCATCCAAGTTCAAACCCTACAAGGTCCAGTTCTAAAAGCTTTAAACAGAGAAAGAATCGGTCAACAATTACATGCTTTACTTGTTTGTGTGTTGATAGAAAGGTAATACACACATTTAAAATATTTAATATTTAAATTTTCTTTAAAAAGCAAAGTTATAATGCATACATATAGGCAATGTATATGTAAATTATTTAATTGTTTTATATTTCAAATATTCAACATTTTAACTTTCTTTAAAACTAAGCTATGCTTGATCAATTCTAACATTTTATTCTATACTTCTATTTTGCTTTTCTTTAATTATAAGTGGGATTTAAAAGTTACAGACTTAATTAAATAATTGGGTTATAATTACTAAGCTAGCAATCATATTATTTAAGGATAGTTTATGAATGATTTGAAAGAATGAAGGATGTGTGTACATTACATACAAAAATTTACATTTCCTAAATATTGAAAGAAAAGGAAGTATTAAATCTGTCAAATTATTTTTTTTTTGTACAATTTTTTTGTTAAAAGAGGAAATCTGTTTAATCAGATATCGATCTTTGTAGCAATTTTTTTTTGTAAATGATTGTTTCACTTTGGAAGCTTATAATGAGTCAGAGCTCTAAATTTTGAAATTGTCTTATCTCAAGATCTATAGAAAGGAAGCTCAAAGATTTGAAGTGTTACCTGGATGTTAAAGGGAAAAAGAAAAGAAAGGAAATAAGGATTGAGTCTATTTTTTTTTTTAACAAAAGTGTCTGGAAAAAGGATTAAACTTTTCAGTTGAAAAATAATATAGTTGAAAATAAATTAGAGATCTAATTAAAACAAATTTGTCCAAAAATAGCAAGTGATGCTATCTCTGATTGGTTAAGTTAGCTAAAAATTGGATATAAAAAGCTGTTTTGAATTATTATTAGGATTATTGTTTATGATTCAGATTATTAAACTATCCAATTGAATGCTGAAAATATAAGAAATGGCGGGCTAGAAAAATTATATGTATGTCCCATTTGCTGGACCATCTGGGGAAGCTGCACATCACATAGGAAAGAAAAGATGTCTAAAATAATATTCTACACCTTTCAACTGACCAGAGAAATAAGATGTTTTTAATAGAAGGAAGAAAGCATTCACCTGCATTCAAAGAAGATGAATTAATCTACTGATAAATATTAATCATCAAGTCCAATTAATTGTTACAACAACTGATTTTAAACTCAAGAAAATTTTCAAATGTGAAAACAACTGCTGTATTTCATCCACATGCTTGACAGGAAGAGAAGAAAAATTAATATAATGATTTCCAAATTATCCACTAAAGCAAATAACCTCAATAGAGTCACCATCATCAAATAGTTATACACCTCAAGAAAGAGATTGTTCCCACATAAAACGGAAATGGTAGCTGCAGAAATATAAACCTTATACAAGACAAGTTTGAACCCTTGGAAATTCGCCACAAACAAAAGATCGGTAATATGACTTTTTATATCTATTTTCTTTATGATATCAGTCTTAATAAACATTTTAGCAATAAAGTGGTACATTTTATTTAAAGAACTTTTAAAGACTATTCAGATCGATTAAACAAGAATGTCTTACTAAAAATAACTTTGAGCTTCATAAATGATCTTGAATGTATCAAAATTATTTGTTTATTAATTTTACAGTTATGAAAAATATTAATGTGTAAAACAATTTTTTTTATTTATGGTATTATGATTTTAGTTTTAACTAATATATTATTATTTTGGTTTTAAATAATATTTTGTTATCATGGGATAAAACACGCACATACATAATGATATTTTATATGTGTGAATGTGGAGTAACAGGTGGTGTTAGAATATTAGATTAGTTTGTTTCAAGTTAAGTATAGCATTTCAGAGGTAGAAGAGAGGGGGGAGAAAATAATTTAAAACTTGTTTCTAAAACTTGCTCTTTCAATTCTACTAACATTTTTTTTACATTCTATTTACATGTTAGATTTTTAAAGTATGTGTGCTAATGAGCAGATAATATTTTTTTTTTCTGAAATACTTTTCTCATGAAGTGAAAATCATGGTCAATGTGACGTCCAACTTAATACAAAATACATTTGAAGGGAAAGGGGGAAGAACTTAAAATTAATATGAGGATTGTTATATAACCAATTATTATTATTATTATTCATGTCAGTTTTCATATTATCTAGAAATTTTTATGTATATGTTAGAAATGTAGTAATAAATATTAGTTCGTTTTATTAAACGAGGCGTATATATTTCATTAAGTGTAGTCTTTGTTAAGTGTGATTATTCATCATCATCAATGGTTGAAAATTAGTTATTTAAGATATAAGTAAATATGCTAAAATTAAGCAATAATTATGAATTTCTTTATAAAAATTAGTTTTATGTTTAGGCTTAGTCCTAGAGCTGTAGTTGAAACCCTTGTCATTATTGTTATTATTATCATCATCATCATCGTCATCAACGTTTTAATTAATGAGCTGTTTAACTGTTTAAAGGCCATAAATAAATATTGATTTTATAATATTTAGTGATCTATTAGTATTATTATAACCACATCCCATCATCTATTTCATGCAACGATGAGTGAATTGCCATCCTAAATTAGTTATATATAATCTGAGCTAGTGAACTTATAAAAATATTGAAACACATTTGTTATGTTAAGATCTGAGAAATGATTTATGTTCAATGAACTCCACTATGGTTTAAAGATGTTTTACTTTTACCTAACTATTAGTGCTTATAGTGATATGGCTCAAAAAGCAAAATCTCTCATTTTTATTAGAAATAAAGTACCAAAAGGGATTCAAACCCAGTACATGTGAAAGGTTATTAGATATAACCGTGTCTAGATTCAGATAATCTAGTGGCGCCCTGCTAGACCATATTCACTTAGTATTTGTTTAAACATGCACTTAACATCAAACCAAGGAATGAAAGTGGATAAAACCTACTGCCTGTATACCTGAGTTATATTTTATTGAATTACTAGTGTACTCACTTCACATGATTTCATATAATACTGGTTATTAATATCTTTTGATCATCATTTAATTTTTGAATTTATGATTATTTCTTATATATTGATATTTGGATCTTGAGAAATCTATAATATTTGGACTCCTTTAAATATTTCTTTGAGTAACTTTATTTATGTTACAATATATATATATATATGATGATGATGATGAGTTATTATGGCAATGTAAAAGTAGATAAAAAATATTAACTTTAATGGTGATATTATTTTAAAAAATACATGCAATGAAACTATATAAAATGAGTAAAACTATTTGCTGTAATGATGTGGGAGAAAATATTGGACTGTAATATTAATATAGTGAAATCGATTGATGTTGGTTGAAAATGAAGACAATGTGCATGATTAATAAATAAGCATTCCCATTTAATGAATAGTTGTGAAGCAAGATGATAAACTTGGCAGACATTTGATTAAAATTCATCACATTAATGCAAACCTCTCATATTAATCATAATTATAAGTATAATTTTATATGCTATTGCATAAAATCATTTTTTTTTTCAGTTTTCATAAAAATATTTTTACTATGTTAATTACTGAATTAAATAATAATAATAAAAAAATCCAAATAGAATATATACCTTTGAAATTTACATATGGAAAGTTTTACAAAAAAATCAATAGGTTTTAGTCTTGTTTTGTCCAATGCAGAGTGGCAGATTCTGGATTAGAAGATTCGTGAATTGTACTCCAGCTATTATTTCCATTATTCAAATTTCTTATGAACTCTCAAGCAATGGACTATTTGTTTATTTTATTTTCAATATATAAAATGTAACACACGTGTCTATATACTGCACATGTATGTGTATGTTAATGCTAAATTTAAAAAAACAACAACAATAATAATTTTCTTACTTGAGATGTGAACTATAATTATAGAAAGGTTTAATCCTTAAAAATCGTTGTACTTTATTCATGGCTGCCACAGGGTCCAACTTTAACATTTCACCGTCCAATATCAACAGCTATTAAAAAGAATATAGTCATATAAAACAAAAACATTGAAATAAATAACAATATGACTAAGACAATGTGTTTATTTATGAATAATAATGCTATTTTCTCTCTCAAAAGATTAATATATGTCAGTTATATTGAAGTTTGTATGTATGCATATATATATATATATATAACAAATAAAATGTCTGTTGATTAAAAAACTATTGTAAAAATAATAAATATAACAAAAATAAAACTATTATATACAGTATTTCAATCCACAAAAATACTTTTGCTTAATTCCTTAACCTGCCTTAAATGTCATTAAATTCAAAAAACAAAATGGAAGCAAACATCATCAACTCAAATCCCATGAATCCCAAATTTTAATATCAGCAGCTTGTCTATTAATAATTTAACAGCAGTTGAGAAAGGTTAAGGAATTAACCGAAAGTATTTCAGTGGATTGAAAAGCTGTATATAATAATTTATTATCATTATATATATATAAACATTACAATATATATATATATAAATTAGTTTTTGGGTTAAACAATGTATTATTTTTGATTACTTTTCAATGCAAAAACATGAAATACAATAAAACATTAAATAATATATATATTGATATGAAATTCAGTCATCTGTATTTAATAATATATACATCTTACCAAAGTATTTACATTTGGATAGAAAATTCAGCTGGTGGTTAAAATATTTTATCTCAAAGATAGGATGATTGTAGTCCATGCCTTTAAATGCCATAAATGCTTCTATTGTTGTAGATTAAAAATTAATAAAAATAATAGCAAAAAAAAACTGCATTTAATTGAGTTATTATAAAGATATTAATTAATTAATTTGTATCATTGTTGCAATAATACAATAATATTTTATTTTGGAATAAATCAGATTATAAACACCACATGAAGTTATAATAATTTTAAATAAAATATTTAGTTCAATAATATAATCAAACTCTAAATTATCACTACTGCTATTATAAAATTACCAAATTATTATTTTTTTATGAGATATACCTATCGATAGTCCTAAAGTTTTCTCATATATGGTGGCTAGAAGAGTTGTAAAATAGATGGAAGGGAATAATGTAGTGGGGGAAATGTAAGAAGGTTTTAGATTAGCTAGGCATATAGGAGATAGTTTATTTGTAGTTTCACAATTTATGGATATGAGTAGGAATTGAAGTAGACAGGTATATATGAGTTTTATAGATATAGAGAAGGCATATGATAGAATAAATAAAAATAGATTATGGCTAAGTTTAGCAAATTTGGGAATGGATGAAGCTTTAGTGGATATTATTAAAAAATTATATGAAAATTATATATATATATATATATATTGTGCCCTTTTTTATAGGCCAGTAATAGTTTATAACAGTCAATTACTAAAAATTTTAAATTTAGAATATTTTCTTTTAATACATTAATTATATTATGTCAATTATATCTTTAAAGTACAATTTGAAGCTAAAGAGAATACATAGTATATAAAATCATTTAAAAATAGTTATGTAAAGCTTTAAAAATTGTTTCATATGGTTGTAAAAGCTGGCCATATTAAATAACACAGCTATAAATAATTAAAATTATATTTAAAAAATTCGATTTTAATAGTTTAAAACTTATAGTTAATAAATGCTATGTTTAAATTTGTAATCATATTTAAATAGTCAAAATTAATATAGTATATTTTAAAAATAAACTTTATGATGGTGAAAATTATATCTAGTTCTATATTTTTAAAATTATTCTTCCAAATTTTTTTATAATTATTTTATATAATATAATAAGTGTATCAATTTTATAAATCTAGGCAGAGAAATAGATTAAAAATCGTCTGTCAAAGTTATAATCATGTGACTTTTAATGTATACTATCACACACACTGCTTGTTTGAAATAATAACAAAGTTTAAAATATTTTAAAAGTTATATTATAGAATTGGATAGAATTATTGCCTATCATAAAAGTAAATAGTATTAAACATTAAATTAACTATCGTATAACATGTTTTAAGTAATGTAATAAAGACGAATACATTCATAATATAAAAATTAAATATTTTATTTAAATAAAAATAGATAAATTGAATATTAAGAAATGGAATAAGTTATTAAATGTTATTTTAAAAGTTATTTTAAATGTTTAAATAGTTTTAATAAAATAATAATTTATTTAAAAGTAATATTTTAAATAATATTTTAAGTTCATTACGTCATAATTTTTTTATTTTCAAATATAATTCTACTATAAACTAAAAATATGTAAATTTGTTCTCAAGCTAAAGTAAGAATTAACCAATAGGAATAGGTATTCTTACAGACTATAAATATCGTCGTAACTAAGTTATCGGGGGAGATTAATAATGTATTGAAACCGGAGAAAGTCAATTTTTTTTTTTGGTACTTTCTTATCGTTTATTTTGCAAAAACTAATTGATAATTTTAAAGTGTTTTGCAAAAGAAAGTTTTAGAAAAAAATTATATATTTAGAAACTTCGTGGAGATGATTTTCTAATTTTTAAAGTACTTACCAGTCGTATTTTATCTAAAAGTTTAACCTAAACTTCGCAATAAAAATGGATATACTACGAAATAAAATGGATATAAGTTGTAATGCTGAAAAAATGTTTGGAATATTTATTGATACAACTTTATTAATATGTCACCGAAGAACTGTTTTGGTACATAAAAAACCACAGCTCGGACATCATACGGAGTCTAATGAAAAAATTGGAGACACATTATTATTTATAAGTTTATCCAAGATTTATTTTTAAATAGTAATAAGACAATTGTATATTGCATGAATCATTTTATAATATATTATATCAAAAGGAGTAAAATGTTATATCCTTTCTGAAGGTAACATTTTTAAAAAAATATTTTATATCATATATTACCAAACGAAAGTTTAAATGTATCAAGAAGGAAACATATATAAAAAAGTGAACACATAGTTGAATAAAAGATGGATCCATGGAAATACAAATAGTACTTAAAAGTTTATCGAATATTTTAAAAGTTAAATTAGATGGATTGATGCATCGGATACGCAGAGAATATTGGTAGAGAAGATTAAGAAGCTTCGTGGGGATAATTCTTTAATATTATGATTTAATAATTATCGTCTTAAATACTAAAACCAATGATTATTTTCTATAAATTTTACTAAATGGATTAATAATTATTTTTTATTTTAAACTTTAACGCGCTTGGAGAAGAACATTTTTAAAAACTCTAGAGAAAATAATAAACATTTTGGACTTATCAGGAACTATCGTCAAGAAAATATGTAATTATAGTTTTGATTTTTGTTAACCTACTTTAAATCTAAATTTTTATATAAGATTAGGAAAAACATAAAAACATTAATTTATTAATATTAAAATTTTATAATATAACAATCTAATAATTTAGCTAAAAATATTTTAATATAAAGTGTATGGGTGTGAATTTTTTTTTATATCTGCAATGCTCAAGTGGATAAAGGAAGCCTACTGAACACGATGACTAGATAAAGGTTATTGGTAATAATAATAACTATTGATAATTTATAATGTATATTTTTTTTGTTTTCTTTAGATCATCCATAAATTGGAAGAATGAAGTATAAAAGTTTTTTTTACTTATATGTACCGCATTTCATACAACATTTTAAAAAACATTATGAGATAGGATTGATTTGAAAATATGCATACGAGATTATTATTATTATTTTTTTTTTATTAGTGATATAATCCAACATAACAAATAATTATGTGATTCTTTTAAAATTTTCATGTTACTGGATATTCAAATATTGTCTAAGTAGATTGTATATGATTAGACATATAGAATAATGAAGTAAGCAGACTTTTCCTAGATTGTTTAACTATTAATGAATTTTATTTATTGTTTTGTAAATGCAGATAGTTATTTATCGATGTAAGATGTGGAAAATCTTGAGAAATAATGTTGAGATAGTGGCTTGGAAGTACTTAGTGAACAGGAAACCAAGATGATGTTTTAAGAAATAGGATGTTATAAGGAATGGAAATAATATTTAGTCTTTATGTGAATATCAGCATAGTTAACAAAGCCCTATGACTGATACACATTTTATTTGGACAGTGTTTATATTTCTTTAAATATTTGAGGTTCTAATAAAGCTGAAGAAATAGCTTTAACATCGTCCCTGTACTAGAGGATATTAGGCAAGAAAATGTCCTACCTCTTCGCACTGTGCCATGATTTTGAGATATGTTAAAAGTAATACTCTAGCTTTCTTCCTTAATCCTATGCATCTGTTTTCGCTATCTTTATTTCATGTAACTGCATCGTTTGGTAAGATATTTTAAAAGAAGTGATAAATAATTTAGAACTTATGTTATGCTATCGTTTTTGGATAAGATTAGTTTATTTGCTTATAAGGAGCAGAATATTATAACTTAAAATTGAAGATCCAAAGTATCCTAAGGAAAGAAAAGAATCATAGAATATATTTTGAATTTTATTTCGGAAATGAAATATAAAATTTTTTAAAATAAAGTATCTAAACAAAGATATTTTCTTTAAAGTGATAATAATTTTAAATGCTTTAGTATTATTTTTTTTAAAGAGAAAAATAAGTATTGCATATATTTTTTTAAAATACGATAGTATAAAGTAAATTATGTAAACAATATGCATAGTATATTTTTGTTTATTGATTAACAGAAATATATTAATGATTACACTTATATCATAATAAAGTAGGGCTTAAAGAAGAATATATTATGATTAGTAAACATTGTGTGATAAATACTAAAATCTAGTACTGAATTTTTGGATAATATTTTGTGTAACATCTTTGACTTTGCAAGATGAAATTTTTTTAATATTTTGAGAGGTCCATACTCATTATAAAATTTTGTTTTCTATAGAATGTTTTCTAAGTATGAATTTTTAAAATAAGATAGTTTAATAATATTAAGGATAAAATGCTGTTGCTAATAAAGTAGATAAATATATTTTGTAATAAGTTAACCATAATGAGAAAACAAATAGTAACATTTTTTAATTTTGTTCTAAATCTAAATAAAGATATAATTGAAATATAAATTATTATTTTTTTTATATAACCTGGTAGATGAAACTGTAAAGTAAAAAAAGTTAAGGATATCCACTGTAAATAATGTAGATAAATTGTTTATTTTATTTGTTGTTAGTAATAAACTTTGTTAAATTTTGTTATTTCAAAAATTTTGTGTCCGAATTATTTATTTCTCCACATAGCTGCATGAAAACACGATATATGCATAATAATCGAAACAAATATATAATTTTGCACAAAAGATAAATAGAGAATTATTTTAAGAATTTTAAATATTTTATTGGTATTCATTATAATTAAATAATCATAATCTTACATTATTTTATTGGTCATAAATCAGTTATCACAATATTATATTAAATTATATGCTATCAGTTGCCACACATATTTTGTTTGTCAGATTATTAAAATGCTACCACGTATTTATTTATTATAATCATGAAGATAAAAGATTATATAAAATTATTTTATTATTTTATTATGGTAATAAAAAATATAACGAAAAGAAAAGATATCCAGTAGTAATTAAACAATGAAGAATATTATTATTATTATTTATTATTATTAGTTTAAGTGTAGTAGATTATGACATAAAATCCCTTCTCATATTTTACTACCGTATTTTTAAATTAACTTAGAATAAACTTTATGAACCTGAGATTATTTTATTGAGCTAGATTATTACAAATAGAAGATTAAGATTTAATTATTAGTTTAATCTTAGTGAATAGAAGTTATTAAAGTCGTAAGAATACTATGAGTTTGTTATTTGAAATAGTAATAAGGGGGATAGTGTTCTTATGCCATTGAGGTAGTATCCTGTAGGATATAGGCTCAATGTAATCTATCTTGTCACATGTATTTTCACTTCAAGTCTCATGAAAATATTAAATATTTATTTAATTTATTTTTATAAACTGAACCTTATTCTATTTTTAAATTTGAGCTAGTGAAATATTTTAATTTTAATACTGAATATTTTAGTTATTAATTATTAACTGAGATAGAACCCGTTTTATTTCATATCATATTTTATCTGGAAGTGAAGATGCACGAGGTTAGGTTAGAATATATATATATATATATATATATATATATATATATATATATATATATATATATATATATATATATATATATATCAATATATATATATATCAATTAGGGAATATAGAATCAGTTAAAGTTAAAAATGGGGTTGGACTAAGGCAAGGATGCCCTATGTCACCTATTTTATTTGTGTTGTATTTGAGTGAAATGGAAAGAGCAATAGAAAGATTAGGAAGAGAGATAGAGATACCAAATATAATGATGGTTAATACTGGGGAGAAAGAAGATGTAGAATTTTTATTGGGAGATATAAAGTTAAGGATGGTGAATAGATATAGTTATTTGGGAATTATTTTAAGTAATCAGAAAAATTGTTTGGATGAATGGGAGAAAAAATCGATAAACGAAGCAAAGAAAAGGGATTGATAAAGAAATTAACAGTGTTTTCATATAATAATATAATGTAGCTAAAATTATATGGAAGGGAGTTGCAGTAGCAGGGTTAACATATGGTACTGATGCATTATGTGTTAGTAAAAAGGTACTAGATTACATAGAAAAAGTACAAAGGGAGGTAGGAAGACATGCATTGGATGCAGATGTATGGACAGCAAGGGAGGCAATTCAAGGAGAAATGGGACGGTCAAGTTTTTAAGTGAGAGATGCAAAAAGTAAAATAAAAATGTTTGGTAGATTGCAGTTTATGGATAATAAAAGAATAGCCATAATAGTATTTAATTGGTTTACAAGTAAAGGGCAGGCAACAAGATGGGTGAGAAAGGTAATGCAGTATGCAAAAGATTTGGATAAAGAATTTATATCAGTATTATTTGTACAAAAGATGGGGTGATTGTGTTAGGAGGATTGTTGAGTGCTACAGTGGTAAGGAATGGGATAAAAGAATAGATTTATTAATAAAGAATAGGGAGTTAGAGAGATGGAGAACTAGTATGGAGAGTAAAAAGAGTTTAAATATATATAGAAGTAAACAGAATATTAGGTGCGCATTAATATATGATAATAGTTAGGAAAGTAGTTTATTGTTTAAGGCTTGAACGGGATCTTTAGCAACAAAAGAATATAATACATGTAAATGGAAAAAATATGGGTGATTTAGTCTGTAGATTGTGTAAGGAAGTAATAAAAAATATTAGGCAGCTGTTAATTGAATGTAAATGCTTGAAAACAGAAAAGGATACATATAATAAAGTTATGGAAGAATAAATATGAAAAAAGTGATTATACAGAAAGTGAATTATTGGTTTTTATGCTGGGTTTGGGAAAAGATAAGGGGGATTTAAATATAAAGGCCATAGAGTTGACAATATTATGTTGATGGAGCAGAATATGGGAGAAATTAGAGTGGGGAATGGAAAATAAAGTGGCTAACAGGTTTCTTTGGGTATAATTACTGAGAGATTCTTGACTTCGTTTAAGAAGAAACCACAGTACATCATGTCACATTACTAAAGACTAGGTTTTAAAGAATCAAGAATTGCTACATATATGAATTCTGTTATAAGGCAAATAAATGCAAGAAAAATGGCATTACCCAAGAATTAATTTATATACAGCTTTCATGATACATTCAATCAGTTAATTTGTGGCAATTTTTAAAACAGATTGCTGTTCCATTGAAACTCATTCATATTATGCAAATGCTGTATGATGATAATATGATATGAAAGGAGTTATTGCTGGCATTAGAAAACTCATAGACATGAAAACAAAAAAACTTAGGTTAAGTGAGAGCTCTATTTTTTTTTTTTTTTTTATGGTAGTGATCCTTGAAACAGTTTATAAGAAGACTAATTGTAATTTTTATTTTCACCTAAAACAAAGAACACTTTCTTGACTCCAAATGTACAAAATGCTAATTACTGTGTCATTTTCATCCATTCAAAGAATGATCTACAGAATATAATTCAAGTTTTGAATATGATCTATAAAGAATTGGGTTTCGTAATTAATATCAAATAAACTCAGATGTCAGGATGGTTATCAGCTTGAGATTAAGGATATGTTTAAATATTTAGAATTTTTTTTAGCTAGATAGGCAAAAAGATGCAACATAGACAAAGTTAAAACAATCATATACTTCTCTAAACTGAGTTTTAACTAAATTAGTTGTATATAAGGCTATTGTTTGGATTAATTTGTACATTTTTAAGTTCACTAGATGTGATGAAGCTGAATTTACAATTGAGAGCACACATCTGCAATAGTTGGCCTGTGAGACCGATGAAGATTACCTGAAATCGTATTTTAAGATGAGCAGGCCACATTTACATTACAGATATTATCTCTTACTTGATGTTGTTCAGTAGCAAATTCTATTTCTCTAACTGTAGTTATGTCACTACGATCTGGCATCTATTGATAGCTAAAGCTTACACTAGGTGGTGTAATCATGATGGAGTAAAAACGAATTTGCCACTGAATAGCATCATGTAATCAACATGTTTTTGTTTTTTTAAAATAGTTTTTTTAACATTGAAAATTATAGTAACATAAGGTATAGATATAGCAAAATGAATAATTCAATAACCTCACCCAACAGCCCTGTGTGGTTTGGTACAGCTTCTGACTTGGGATTAAGGAGCTCCCAGGATTGATTCTGGCACTTACATGTCTGGTGCTCAAACTTCTTAAAAACTCCAGAACAATAAAGCGATATGTCTTTCTTTTTTATCACTTAACTGTATAAATATGATTCCGTGATAGTATTAATGAGTTTTGGTGTTTATATATACACAGAGTCCTCTTAGAAATGTATAAACAAAACAAAAAAAGGATTATATACATATAGATTTTATTTTTCCCTCAAACAAAATAATCCGATAACAGGATATTTTTCCAATACCCAACATTCATTGGATATTGAGAATATGCTATTAATACATTTTAATATAAACACTAAACATCACATGATCACTATCTCTTATACAAGCACATAATTGTTATTAAACAAGGTAAAACTCTCCATACAGTAGTGCCACCCTGTGCCTACCAGAGTAATCAATGGATGCCAGAAGGCTTGTGCATAAAATCCGTATCTAGTGACTATTCGTCCACCTATTTGTCCAATGTCCCCAGACTAGTTTCTGGCTTGTGGCCTTCATCAGTGAGGAGCCTTGGATCTGAGAGTACTGCACCTAGAGCTTAACTTGCCTTGTTTAATAACAATTATGTGCTAGTATAAGAGATAGTGATCATGTGATGTTTAGTGGTTTAATACCAATCCTGCCTAATAGGATAGTGGTGGCTATGGTTGTTTAAGAGCCAAGGACACCAAAATATATGGGTGCTGAACTGAGTTCAGACCCACATGACTATATGAGCTATTGAGTTAAGATTGAAAATATTATCATTTTCAATTTCATTCTCATAGTTTGTAGTTAAGTAGAGATAAAAGGTGGCTGCTGGAGGGTTGCATTAAATCCTAAGATTTAGGTGCAGTACTCTCAGATCCAAGGTTCCTCACTGACGAAGGCCACAAGCCAGAAACTAGTCTAGGGATATTGGATGAGTAGGCACTAGATAGGAATTTTATGCACAACCCTTCTGGCAGCCATTGATTACTCTGGTTGGCACAGGGTGGCACTACTGTATGGAGAGTTTTGCCTTGTTTAATATAAACATTTACACAGAGGAATTAATGTGCCGGAGACGTGTGTGCACGCGCACAACATGATATCAAAACACGTTATACTTTTATCATTCAATGAGCTTTTGCATATATTTCATGTATTCCTAAAGTAACAACAACTCAAAAAAAAAAAAAATCACAAAATTTGGCAGAAAATAAACATGAGAAAAAATTTACACTTCTTGGTAATTCATAATATTTTTTAAAATGATAAAAAATAGTGGGTTTCTTTCTCAAGACGTGCAATATTGATCAGGATTTAAGTTAAAACACAACGGGGAAGCTGACAGATCTGTCAAGATATCTTGATGAAATTATGAACTTGAAGTGGGATTAAAGAAGAAAACTTGCACTGAACAAAGAAAGCATTAACCCTTTCTGACTCACTTTTTCTTTTCTTTTCATATTTTATTAAGAATAAACTAAAAGGTCAAAAATATCATTAGAAAAATAAATATTTATAATCACAGATATAAATTAAAAAGCTCAAATCAAATTTATGCCTAATTGAGACAATTCTAAAAATACAAATGAGTATGGAATTGAATGGAAAGTAAGAAGATAATACAATACAGATAATGAAAAAAAAAATGTTCATAATATAATGGGTAGCATATTAGCCAACATTATCATGCTCAGGATTACGTGTCAGTGTAAAAAAAATGAAAGATTTTCACATAAGAGAAATATTCCCAAGCAGTTCGACAATTAAAAGTTTATTTTAGCATTTTATAAAGAAAATTACAACATAAAGTTGTCTTACGTGTTTGAGCACAGTAAATGGAGGATTTAAGAGCTAAAGATTTCTAAAGTGATTCTCAGCTAAATAAAGAAAAACAGTCCTGAAAAATTCAGTTTGGTTTCGTAAACAAAACTAATGTGGTCAACCTGCTATAAGACTAATCAAACATTATATGAATTCCTAAACAAACCATCATAATAATCAAATAATGTAATTATAAGTTGGAGGGTTTCTATCATCTAATTTTAATTGTTGAAAGTTTTCAGCAAAAATGAAGCATTTGGCAAATAAAAATAGATGCTAAAAACAGGCAACATACAAATTAAAAGTAGCATGCTCTCATCCCAAACTTTTGTTTTGAGATATCTATAATAAATAGACAATAAATAAAAATGCAGCATTACATAATAATAGCCAGAGATGTCAAAATCGATAGAGTATAAGCAAACTTCCACTGAATCTTGTACGCATTCAGTAATTTTAGATTTTATCTTCCATAAATGAATTTTAAGCTTGGAAAAAACAAGCATCTCTTTAAGGATTCATATTTTGAAGATTAGAACTAATCAATATGGATGTCTAAGTTCTCTACCCAAACCTCAAGGTAATGACTATAGATTAGGCAATAAGAAACAAATGAGGTCTCTTGAACATTATCATGGTAACTTGTCACATTCTATTTTAGTATCTCATATTTATAGCTTCATCATGGATTATAAAGAGTTCTTTATATTTAGGACTACTTCTGGATTAGATTTAAAAAATAACTTCTACCAACACAAGTTATAAAATAAGTGGCCATGAGGGGGCACTACTATTATTCATCTTGCAATGTAATAGTTGAGACAGTGGTCTCTTAAATACTAAACAAATACTACAGTGTCCTGAAAACTTTTGAAAAATAAACAGGTAATATCTGATTAACTAACACCTTCCATTGTTTACTAACAAAAAATTTGCCTGCTGGAGTCCAAATATTTTAAAACATCAATTTTATTAATAAACATCATAACAAAAATGGAAAGAAAAAAAAGCAGAAAATCCTTAAATACATCGGAAAAAGAACAAATCTTGAACAAACTAGAAAATAAAATACAACAAACTTGGAAGGATTAAAACAGATTCCATAAAGCTAAAACTGGAATGAAAGTGAAGTAACTGAAAATTGGATAGGTAATTCAAAATATGGAGATTATAAACTATTAGATCATTCTGATCTTATCAGTTTAAATGATTCAAAAAGTGAATATATATATATATACAGACACAAATAGGAATAGATTCAAAAAGTGAATATATATATATATACAGACACAAATAGGAATAGAGACTACAAAAATTCCATTTATAATTCAGTTTAATCCTTTAGATGATAGCAGAATAGAAGAACACTCTACAGGAGCATGATATCCCCATCATATCCCAAAGAATATTTTTAAACAATGTGTAATTCACTAATTGCAATGAAAAAACTTCAATTTCTGAAAGTTATCAATGTTCTATGTGTAATAAATATTTCTAAAATTGACAGAAAAATTTTGCTACCACATTATCCTCTACTCCCAACCATTTACCTATTTTTGTTACGCTTCATCATTACCACTGTTGGTTTGACTACAATTATGCTCATGCTTATTGCCATTATGTTACGAAAAGGTATTTACAATTTGATAATGGAATCATTTATACAAAAAATATCAATGCAATACAATGGTTAAGAATTAAAAAAGGAAATGAAAAAAATAATCTACTTTGAAACATTAAATATACTTCACTCATTAATATATTTATATGCATAGGATTAGTTGTGCAAAAAGTCATGTGATTTTTGAGTTCCCAAATGGCAAGCCAATCACAATGATTCCATTCAAATGACCAAACTGAGTTTTTCTTTTTACTTTGCTCAGATTAGAATCAATGCAAAAACCTTTTAGTTCATCATTGTAATCACTACAACAAACAATAAGGTAATCAATCACCAGCCATTAATAATAAAATACAGTAGCATTTACAAATAATACGTGAATGAAATTGTAACAATAGGATTTAAATCTTAAATTTCAAATTTATTTTATAAAATTACCTGCTGCGGTGAATAATATGAAAGCCACCGCTCCAGGTGCTGAGCATACATGCCGGGTATCAAGCAACGATTTCTTTCTTCTCGCAATGGCCGTGGGGCAGAATCTACCGCTGTCACAATATCAAGAAAAGTGTAATTCAATGCCACAGGATCATGATGGGATCGCATATGCTAAAACAAACAGAAAGGTTTCAAGTTATCAGTTTTTTTTTTCAATAGACTACAACAGATTTGAAATATTTTATATAAATTCTTTACTTCTAGAATATCTGTTAAATAATTCTTTTTTCAAAACAAAGATTCTGAAACAAATATTTTTATTTGGTGAAATATAGATGGTTTTCAATATTTCCCATGTGTAAAGACAGAGCAGAGATCACTATGCATCAAAAGATCAGTAGTTGGAACATCATCGCTATGGCTGATGATACCATGTATGATTACATTTTGAGCAGAACCATCCATTTAGTGATGTCAAGAGTTATCTTCACCATATTTTAGTGCCACCTACTGTAAGTATGAGAACTAGAGGGTATAGTGCTATAAAATCCCCACTTCCAGACCAAGAATAGAATTTAATATTTACAGTAAATAGGGCTAGAATAGTGAAAATAACTTATTAAAAGCACGAGAGATCATGTGATGTTATTGATCTTTCACCACGTAAAACAAACTCTTGCCTGTCTCTGCACATGCAAATATACCCAAAGAAAAAATTAACATACACACATATAATGTAATTACTGAAATTTGAAATAAATTTCCGTATTGTTAGTCATAAAAAATGTTTTCTTTTCTTGTCAGATTTTAATGGTGAATATATTAACCAGGATTGCATTGTACTATGTTGCTATGACAACATATAATATTGGAAAAAGAAATGTTGTTTATTAATTGTACTTTGGAAAAATTGTGAATTAACTTTATTCATTTTCAAAATGAGTAGTAAATAATAAAGTTTATAGTATTGATGAAATTATTCTTTCATTATATGTATTTTTGTTGCTGCATTCACAATAGTAGATTACAAATAATATACCTAAATGTTTAATGTCCCAAGTATGTTTGTTATTATATTTGTCTAATATTGTATTGGAAAAAATATATAAAAGGTATATTTCAATTGTAGTAGGAAAGAATATAATCCTACTTTCTTAATTTATGTTGGAGTGAAAGAATCTCATTTGTATTTTTAAAATGTAAATGTTTGTTATATGTAATAATTGTGAAATATTTTTTTTATTTATTATTATTAGTGTGTCATAAGATTTTTGTTTATGAGATGATGACTAGATTGTTGACTAAAGAGTTAATAGTGTTGCTATTATTTCTCTTACATCAATGAAAAAAGTTTATAAATACAACTTAACAGATTAAATGATCTCTCTCGTATTTTGGCTTTAATAGAAGTGAACTTAAGTTATGGAATGTGATTTTTTTAAATTTATTTTTAAAAGTATATGATTATTGAATGGATAGAATGATGGGCTGAAACCAATAATACTCTTCCATTAACTGAACAGGATCATCGAATTTGTGAGGTGACAATTTATTAAAAATACGAAAATTAATTTTTAACATTTTTAAGAAAACATCAGAATATTTCTTTGCTTTTAAAAATGGATAATACCTTCTTTTCAATAATGAAGTCTAAACACTGACAACAGAAAATGTAGACACAGATTATGTTCACCTCCTGATATAATTTTATGAGCTTGATGGATTATTTATACCCAAGATAAAAAACTGGATCATTTTCTATAACATAATCATGGCTGAAACTAGCATCTGTTCATTTGTAATGCTTTAGGAATAAATAACCAGCTAACTGAAAGAATGTCTACATTGCATTATCATGTACATAAATTAGTGTTTTCACACTTATAACCTTAAACGGATCAAATATCTGCTGAATAAAAAGACAATTTAGATATATAGTAAATATCGAAATTAATAAAATGTGCTTCAAATGTATAGCTGTTTGTGATATTTCTATTTCTCTGGAATAAAAAAATATCACCGGATTGTGGTTTAAGAAATAGACATAAGAACTATGATACTATTTGGAAATGCTGTATTTAAAGACGATTACTCAGGTCATTTGCTTATATTTATCATCATTATTGCTTTTTTTACTCATTTAAAATGCATAGTATTTATTGATATAAACAATGCTATAATTTTAGGTTAAGTAGTGACCCATTTATATACCTAAATATGAGAGTTATGTCTTCAAAAGTTTCAATTTATATTTTGCAGAATAGTAATTATTATTTTAACTTAAAATATTAATTTTTTAAATATTTATTGATTATAAACTAACTTCAGATATATTACTTATAGTAGGAGTTCGAAAGGATTATATCATAAGTATTTATTTTATTTTGTTCACTTAAATTTATATTAACAAATAAGTAGATTATTTTATATATACATATTTATATTGATTAACTATATTTTTATATGGAGTATAAAAAGAAATATATCTTGAACTCTCTCATATTTTGGAAAGTATAAACTTTCTACAAGACATATGTGTTAAATAAATATATGCATTTTGTATTTAATATCCAATAGATGGAGATTGATGTGCAATCACCTATTTAAATATGAAATTAATGTCAACTGAAAACCTACGGCATAAAGCATAATTGGATTATAAGCATATATTTTATATCTATTTGCCATATATATTTATTTGATTTTAATTTATATCCATTTGTTAATAAATTTTGAATTAATTTGAAACAAGTAACTTGCTTGGTTGTCATTCAATTTTACAATAAAAAATTATTGGTTAATTGTATGTGGAGACAATATTCATTAATTAATTAGACCATATAATTCATTAGAAGCAATTACAAAATAATTCAGAAATCAAAACATAGAATGAGTAAGAGTATAATTACATATTATTTTCCTTGTATTGAATTTAATAATTATTATATATCAGGTATAAATTTTTATACAGTAATAATAAATTAACTGATTTGATACTCTTAAATATTTAATAAGTAATTAGAAGTTTATGGTTGTTCATTATCTGACCAGGTATAGATTTGTATGCAGTAATAATAAATTAACTGATTTGATACCCTTAAATATTTAATAAGTAATTAGAAGCTTATGGTAATTATTTTCTTAGTAATAAGTAATTGTTATATTAAGATAGAAATTAGATATAAATTGAATTGATGATTAATAAAGATACAAATATGATAATTATTGAAGATAAGTAAAGGTAATTACAATTAAATGTTCACATATTTTATTATAAATCATTAATGATTATGTGAATATTATATTAAGTCAGAATACAGCCATAAAGATTGCAATCTTATTCATTTATAAAGCTGGTAATAGTAATATATGTTATTCTGTTACAAATTAGAGTGAATTGTTATAATTATATTTAAAGTTTGTTAAAGTGGATTGTAAGTTCAGGTTAAACATTAAAATTTGATTATAATAAATCTAACTATCTTTCACGTTTTCAGGGTTATAATCTAAAGTTTTAATAATTTAGCTTTATTAAACTGAGGAGTAATTGGATATGATTTGTCAATTGTGTTGGAATAATCATAAATAAGAAGTTATTTATTTTATATATTGTTATGAATGGTTATTAAAAATCTTAAGCTTATTTAATCTTCTTATCATACCAAATCTGCTTGGTTGAGTGAGTTAAAACTCTAACTTTTGATTGGTCAATTACAGAATCAGTAGTAAAAATATATTCATCTTTTAATATTATATTCATTTTAATGTTATTTGTAAAAAGCAAATTAATAATTTGTCAGAATATGAAAGTGAATGAAAGTTTTTTCAGAAATAATTTTCTATTTATAATTATAAAAATATTTTATAGCAGAGAACCTAAAAAGAATGTTTGTAACCTATTAGAAAATGTTGAGTACATCAGTGATTTTCTTTTTCAATTTACGTTCATGTAAAAGTAAATAATTTTTACTAAAATCTTAACTATTTTTCTAAAATAATTTTATTTTCAGCATATTTTATCAAAATAATTTATAATATGTAAAAAAAATACTAAAAGAACACTCTAAAACATTCATTTTTGTTTCCAAAATCAAAACAAAGAAGTTGGAGCGGTAAAAATTATTAACAGGCACTCTTCTTTTGTTCAAAATGAGAACCAACCAATCAGCATTTAGGAAAATCCGCCTTCTTCCATTATTGTAGCATCAAATTTAAATATTGATTTTTTTTACTTGTAAAATAATTCAAGAGAGGGCAGCATCTTATGATACTTTTTAAACTTTAAAATGAGCGTAAATTCGCTATGATAACGTAAAAATTGCCAGTTTTAGAGTGAGTTAAAACCATCAACGAATTTACATGAAGCAACCAGCAAGAGAGTTAATAGGATGATTTGATTTTATAATATTTTATATTGGTGAAAGTGGAAAGATATGTTAGGATAACTGATTTTGTATTATTAGAGTATTTAGTATTATTCGAATTATAATAAGAGTACATTGACATTAGTGAAATAGTACAGCTGAATTAGTATTACATTTGATTTTATTTTGTTGTAATTAGAAATCAATTATTGAATTACATATTTAGTTAGATATCATTGATATTGTAAATATGTATGATATATTAAGATTATTATTCCAACCATCCATGAATTATTTCATTTAAATATAAATAATATTTGACTTTTGCTATAAGTTTGTATTATTATAAACAGTGTGTTGATTCACGAGGAATATTAGGGTGTATGTGTAATTATTGTCATTATTTTCATTCTATTACAAGGGATTTATATAATAGGTATATACTGTTGTTTTTAAGATAGTGATATTTGGTTTTATTGCTTTATCTTTAATCTATTGTAACTAATGCTTATATTTTAGGATAGCCTGAAGTAATTTGTTTTCTATCCATTCTAAATGCTCTTGGAATCTATGAGGTTATAACAAAAAGTATTATCATTGTTTTATTAACTTAAATGTTAGATTGTTATTCATTGATTGATAGTCATTTTAACTTACTTTATTAATTTAACTCAGTTATAATTATAAAATATAATAAATATTGTTAATTACACCTAATCTGTTTTTATATGTGCAAACCATTGAAAATCATTTAAACATATATCAAAATATATATAATAAATTGCAAAATAATACATTTACTTAAAAAAAAAAAAAAAACCGGGTTTGACACACATATTCTTTAAAAATATACAACAACAAAAAAACTTGCTATTTTATCAATAAATATACAATATTGATGATTTTTAATATATACTGCATATATTTAAAGAATCTACATATGCATGATTACATAATTTTAATATCTGCATATGTAACCTAAACATGTATAAAATAAAAACGTCAGTCAAATCAATTTCTTTCTTTTTTTTTTTTTTTACATATAATACAATACTTAAAAAAGTTTTTAGACTACTTTCCTTTCTTACTTTATCAAAACATATTTAAAGAAATAATGCATAGAAAAATTGTATCACAATAATATTTTTAATGTTATTTTGATTGAACTTAACAATACTGTTATATATTTATTAGGACAAAGTGTAAGTTTTAGTTTTGCCCTTCCAGATAATTTAGATAACTTTATATTTGACCAACTATAAGACAGTTGTCATAGAAACTTTGAATAGAGATGAGTTATAATTAACTATTGATCAGTTTATTTATAAATTATTGTTTCTGGAAGCAAAATAAAACATTTTAAATTAATCTGTTGTTGGTAAACATCTGGCCAGATGAATAAATTACATTCGCAGAGCTTATGACATAAAGGTTAGCTATTAAAAGGTAACTGTGATAATTATCAAAGTACAAAAGGAATTCTGAAGGTCATGGATATTGATTTATGTAAAAATTAAATTTCTTGTTAATTGGCTTTAGAATATGTGTGATGTAATTATTATTACTACTATTATTATTGTTGCTGAAGTAATAATACTAATAATAATAAATAATAATAATACAGATATACTCTACTAAACTAAAGTAATAAATCCCATGTTGTTTATTTATTCATGATATACTTTAAATCATCTCTAGATATGCATACACACTAGCCAATAAATTCATAAGCAACAAACTTTTACCAACTTTGATATCACATTAAAACTAACGAATCAATTCTAATCATGACAATTATGTCACAACACCCACCACAATTTTTCAGTTGGTTACAAAATCTAATAGAAACAACCCAATTTATGAAGAACTTCCTAAAAAAATATTAATTTGAATATTTCATATTTACAAAGAGTCCATATTATGATTATTTCATGATTTAAAATCTATTAAATTTTAAATCATACATTTATAAAAAAGATATATTTGTCCCCAAAAGCTTATTGTATGGTTTAGTACAATGTCAAAGTGGGCCAGAGTATGTTATCAGTGAATTACTGACTAGTGAAATTTTCTAAAGAAATAGTTAACATATATTGTTATTAGTTAAATGTTATTCATGTTTGGTTTAACATGTACACATAAAGACAAATGTTTTATTATGCAAATATTATATATACACAAAACTATAACCAATAAGGGCACTGAGCATTTCATCATCGGTTTTTCAATGACATGGATGGTTGAATAGTTGGGAGTGTAATTCTATTTCATTGCAATGGGTTGCATATTTATTTGAAAAGAGATTGTACATTACACTGAAAAACATGTTAATCTTCTATCTCAAGGCCAACTGATGTGTGCTGTCCAAATCACATGATATCAAGGTTGTAGGTAAATATTACTGTGATTTGGTTTAAAAATTGTTAAACATTGTTATAGTAAGTTAATTTTTATTTACAGTACTATGAACTAAAAATGATTTTAATATCTTATATATACATATATATATATATAATGTTTTCTTGAATCCACAGTACCTAGTCATTTAAAGTTGTATTAATTAATCTATATTTCATTCTAATTATTTAAAATTGTAATTAAATCATACAATCCTAATATGTAAAGATGTATATTATATTACTCATTCTTTTAAAAAAATTCAAACAGCATTGCATATGAAACAATTTTCTTCCTCTCACCCCAGTTGCTATAGTGACAATAAAGTTTCATCCAAAATTATTCTTTCCAAAGGCAAGTTTTTTATCATCAAAACAGTTCTTTATTCTCTAGTATTATCTAAGATGTTCTCTTAGTATGTCACTTCCACTTTTTTTCATCCAATTAATTTTCTAAATAGATTCTAAGCAATTCTGAGTATTTAACAGTATGAGCTTCTACAAATATCTTTCCTCTTTATCGTTTCCCACAGTCAATAGTCTTTCTTTTATGCATCCATGTAGTTTTCATCAACCATCATTAATGTACTTCTCAGATACAATTGCATTCATGTTTTGTACAAAACTTTTAATAGTTTCCATGTCATTATTTAAACATTCTTTTAAACCAATGATATATTCTAAACAGTTAATCTGCAAAAAGAAAGGATGAATAATAACGTATGCCTTCTTAATCATTATTAATGTTATCATTAACTGAACATGTTTTATATCTGATTTAGAATAGTTTTAGTCTATGTTAAATGTTTGTTTTATTTCTCCATTTCCAATATTTGGTTTAATCTCTATGCACTGATGCTAGACTGTAATAATAGAACACTAAAATGAAAATAAAAGTTTTTTTACACGAATGTGAAATCCAAACATAAACCTATTTCTGCAACCATATAGATCAATAATCTGTGTTTATTGGTAATAGTCAATTTAGAACTAATCTAATATTATATTTAAAAAAAATTACCAAAGAACAGGAAATCTCAAATTCAGATATCATTTTGATATTTATCTGTAACCATTTAAAATTTATAACTGTAAGAGAAAGATTAATTCTTAAACCAATTAAAAATTTATAATCTAAGTAATCAAATGGGTATAATGAGGGAGAAATAAATAAATGAGAGAGAGAGAGAAAGCAATTGTAAATATTTATTGTTTATTCATTCCTATTTCATAAATCAGCCATGAAAGAAATAATGGAATATTAAAACACAGCTAACATGAAGTCTCCACCTTGAAGTTGATTGTAATGTGAATGAATCATCATCATTATTAACCATTACCAATCCACTGCAGGATGAAGGTCTCTCCAAGTTTAATCCATCTTCTCCGATCTTCAGCTTCTCTTCTCCACATCACCCCTGCACACTTTCTTATTTCATCCATCCATCTCACATGTGGTCTCTTTCTGGGTCTTTTACAATCTCTTGGAATCCAGTTTAAAATTTCAATTGTCCATCTATTATCATTTCTTCTAGCAATATGTCCAGCCCAACTCCACTTCAATCTTTTAATTTTTTCAATGAGGTCAGTAACACCTGTTTGTTCTCTTACCCATACATTGCATTTTCGATCTCTTCTTGTTCCTCCCAACATACATCTCTCCATACTTCTTTGAGTGCTCTGAAGTCTCTGTATTGCTCTTGTATTAAGTGTCCAAGTCTCAGATCCATAAGTAAGAACTGGTAAAACACATTTGTTAAAAATCTTCCTTTTCAAACACATAGGCATATTTCCTTTTAGTATCAAGTTATTTCTACCAAAAGCACTCCAACCAAGTTTAATTCTATGATTAATTTCTTCCATTATGTTTCCATCTGTATTAATAATCTGACCAAGGTATTTGTAACTGTTAACTTCTTCTAATTCATCATAATCAATCTTTATTTTCATATTTTGAGCAAATCAATTAAACATTACTTTAGTCTTTTTAACATTTATCTTTAGTCCTACTTTCCTACTTTCATCTGATAATTCCTGCAACATATCCTGCAGCTCTGAAGCATTATTTGCAAAAAATAACTACATCATCTGCGAAATCTAAATGACTTAAATAATCTCCATTTACTTTCATGCCTTTAGTTTCCCATTTTAATCCACAAAATACTTCTTGCAGCACTGCTGTAAAAAGTTTTGGAGATATGGAGTCACCTTGTCTTACACCTTTCTCAATGTTGACTTTCCCAGTATCATTATGTAATCTAATTGTTGCTGTTGCATTTTTATAAATATTCTTCAAAATATGACAATATCCTGGATCTATACCTTGATGATCCAATGCTTTAATCACTGAAGAAATGTTTATAGAATCAAATGCTTTTTCATAATCTACAAATCCAAAACATAATGGATATGGGACGACGGCTCCCAGATATTATGTAATCTAATTGTTGCTGTTGCATTTTTATAAATATTCTTCAAAATATGACAATATCCTGGATCTATACCTTGATGATCCAATGCTTTAATCATGAAGAAATGTTATAGAATCAAATGCTTTCATAATCTACAAATCCAAAACATAATGGATATGGAGTCACCGTCTACACCTTCTCCCTATCATTAGTAATCTAATTGTTGTGTTGATTTTTATAAATATTCTTCAAAATATGACAATATCCTGGATCTATACCTTGATGATCCAATGCTTTAATCACTGAAGAAATGTTTATAGAATCAAATGCTTTTTCATAATCTACAAATCCAAAACATAATGACAACTCATATTCATTTGTCCTTTCTATAACTTCTCTCAACACCTGGATATGATCTACTGTACTAAAACCACTTTTAAATCCAGCTTGTTCTCTTGGTTGGTGGAAATCCAATGTTCTCTGTAGACGAGTTGTAATTATCTTGTTAAAATTTTTATATAAAACTGATAAAAGGCTGATAGGTCTGTAATTTCTAATATCTTCTTTATCACCTTTTTAAATATTAATATTATTACTGCATTCTTCCAATCATCCGGTACATCTTTATTATTTAGACATTTGGTATATAACTTTGCTAAAATTTGATCTATTTCTTCACCTGCTTCTTTTAATATATCAATTATAATTCCATCATTACCTGGAGCCTTTCCCTTCTTCATACATTTAATTGCGTGTCTCACTTCTTCATTTAAAATTCTGGGCAATACATCATTACCTGGAGCCTTTCCCTTCTTCATACATTTAATTGCGTGTCTCACTTCTTCATTTAAAATTCTGGGCAATTCAGAAGATGTAATAGATATAGGAGGTACTTGTTCTTTATTACTATATAATTATTGATAAAAATCTTCTACCAATTTCATGATGTCATCTCTCTTTTTAGTAACAATTCCATCTTTTTTCCTTATTGCAGATATAAATTTCCTACCAATATCAAAATGTTGTTTTACATTCTTAAGACTTTTATTTTCTTCTACAGCTTTCCGTGCTAGTTCACAATTATACTTTCTTATATCATTTTCAACTCTTTTCCGCACCATTTTACAAAATTTGAGATATTCAATTCCTTTTAATGCATCATTTTTGTATATCTTCATATTCCTTCTTTTCTTCATAAATTTTCTAGTCTCAGTAGAAATTTTATTGGTCAAATGCTGCTTTTTTCTACCAGCTATCTTTGTTGCAGTTTCTAAAAGTGTATCAGTTATTTTCATATTAATTTCATTCAAATCTTAATCATGCTCAAAATCTACTAATACTTGAAACCGATTTCTAAGTTCTAATTTAAATTCATTAGAATGTTTCTGAAGATTAAAAATATCAACTGTAAATATTGTTTTTCTTAATAAGTTTTGTCTGTCTAGTTTCACATTAACATGTATCTTACACCTTACTAATCGATGATCACTTCCTGTGATAAATTTATTAAGAACATTACAATCTTGAAATAGGTATTTCCTATTAGTCAAAATATAATCCAATTCTGTTGTAACTTCATTTGGATGCTTCCATGTCCATTTCCTTTTAACATTTTTCTCAAAAAAAGAATTCATAATATAAAGTTTTTCTTTTTCTGCAAACTCCACAAGTCTATGTCCTCTCTCATTTCTATTACCATAACCAAAATTACCTATAGCACTTTCATCTTTCATTGGTTTACCAATTCTAGCATTAAAGTCTCCCATAATGATTTTAAAATGTTGTTTACTCTGATCAAAAGCCTTTTGTACATCCATATAAAAATCTTCTACTACTTCATCACTATGAGAAACTTGTTGGGGCATAAACCTGAATTATCTGCATTTGATATCTGCTATTAAGTTGTATAACTAATCTTGCCACTCTGTCTGATACACCATCAATCTCCACAATATTGTTCTTCCACTTTTTATTTATAATGAATCCTACTCCACTTGTATTTCCAATATTTGTGCCTTTATAATAGAGTATATGTCCACTTTTTAAATCAATTGTCTCTTCACCTTTTCTTCTAACTTCACAAAGTCCAATAATGCCCCATTTAATATAAGAGTTCTTCTTCTAATTCTTGCAATCTTCCTTCACTTGAAAGTGATCTGCAGTTGTAAGTACCTAAATAAAAAGTCATCATCAAATGGCAGCCTGGGTCCGCAATCAGGAGATTCTTAGCACCCTCCGCCTTCGGCCACCAACCGCTGCCTTGGTTGGTGACTTTACAGCCTCCCGGGAATAAGGGCCATGCTTTATTTTTGTCTGACATAATTGTATATATATATGTATTGGAAAAATATTTATCATTTACACAAACATTCATTCTGCCTTATCAGGCACTGAGAAGAAAGACCATGGTGTTTCTTGATCTTAAACTCAGAGGTAAAAAGCCAATAAACTCACCACGCTGGCTAATGCATGTTGGTGAGCAGCCCATCCATATTCGTATACTATATGAATAATCACATAGTAATAACAACTGCAACGACAAGAATGTATGGAGTGGACATTAGGAATTTGCTGAGATTTAAATGGAATTTATTTTATGAAAATGGTGATATGTATAATCATTCATTTATTAAGGATAGGCATGTGAAGTTTTAATTTTATTTATTTATATTTAATTCCATATTTCTTACATAGTTAGTTAGATAGAAGATAAACCATATGATTAGAGTGATCGCAATGATTAATTAGCCATCATACTCTATCCCAAAATCAATTAGAATCTATTCATGCTCTGTGGAATAAAATAGAATAACAAATAATTAATTTTGTAAAATATAAATTGTTCTACTGTGCTGAACATTCCAATACAAAACAAAGGACCAAAATGTTATTTATGGGTAATATGAATTTGGCACCATATGAACCTATTCTACCAGATTGGTTATTAAAAATCACAAAACCCCATATTATTTCCAGGTTCCTCCATTTACAGATCATCAAGGAGAAACAAGCCAATTTACAGCACTGTTATCTATGATTCAGTATATATATATGATCAATAGATGGCGTTTTACCAAAACTACCAAAACAAGTGTAAAATTTGTTTACATAAACAACAAAAGAGTCAGAATTCACTATCTCTTTCATTTGCTCATCCTCAGATCAGCTGATTTCAAGCTAATTTGCTATCATCAGTGAAGGATAGACTCCTTCACTGATGATAGCAAATTAGCTTGAAATCAGCTGATCCTTCACTGATGATAGCAAATTCGCTTGAAATCAGCTGATCTGAGGCTGAGCAAATGAAAGAGATAGTAAATTCTGACTCTTTTGTCGTTTATGTAAATAAATTTTACACTTGTTTCGGTGGTTTTGGTAAAACGCCATCTATTGATCATAAATAACAAGTGATAGCAAGTTATGTGAATAACTTGTTTTTGTTTTTCATATATATATACTTGCAAGTAGAATTTTCATTAGCAGGTAGTTAAAACTAATCATTAGCTTTCTAATAAATATTATCCATGCATTATTTCATATACATATATAAACTTTAAATTAAACATAACTCAATGTATATGTAAACAAAATAAATCACCCCCCTCGCCTAGACTATGAATTAAAAGTACAGTACTCTAAATGTTAAACAAAGGATCAAGAATAGAATGAATCCGCCTATTCTTGGGAGCTCTATCAATATTGTTGGTAATTCAGAGTGAAATTAATTTATCAGCCAGATAAAATATGGCACTAAAGAGTTATTAAATTCATAATCAATTATACAAGGCTGGAGAAAGCATTTCTCTTTTGAATATTGTGATTGTAATAATTAAATAAGATTTTAATATGTAAACTTTAAATTAAATGTAGTCCAATGTATATGTAAGCAAAGGGAATAAATCACCCCCATCCCTTACTATATTCTTTCAGTAGGGCTACTTTTGTAAACAAAGATGAAGTCTGGGTATATGCACAAACAAGAGATAATGCTGATAATAGACAGTTGCACTGGGAGAGCGATAGATATTTTATATTTGATTGTCCAGTTAGTAATGTGCACTGATTCTATTACATATATTTATATATAATATTTAAATACATGTATAGTATATATACTTTAAACTAGATGTAATTACAGAGGATTTGAACCCAGACTTTTATGCTCCCTTTAGTTATCCACTCTATTTTATACAACTGATCCACATGACCACATACATACATATGAAAAAAAGATAAATGATCTCTAATATATGTTTTTCGTGTTGAACCAGTATCCATCAGTTGGTCTGGATCATCATCTCCCACTTATATAATCAGTATTCAGTTTGTATTAAGATAGCAAATCTTCAAACTTTAATGGATAGGCTTCAATATTCTCCACTCTCCATATCATTGAAAATCTGATTATGTATGTTCACAGCCCTTGTTGGCCAATTTTTGTGTCATACCATCATCAGATTTTCAATGATATGGATAGTTGAAGAGTTAGAGAGTGAAGAGAATTGAAGCCTGTCCATTAACGTTTAAAGATTTGCTATATATTGTAACGATCCGGAGAAGGTAGACTTACGTTAACTGCACTACAGGGCGCCATCTAGGCATTTGAACCTAGAAAAATTTATAAAGTAGGCAGATACGTAAGTAAAAAAAAAAAAAAAAAAATTTTTTTTTTTAAAATTTTGATTCCGGTCGTTAGCCCATGTCACTAGCTCAGTGGAATAGCAGAGATTAAATAATATAATATCTTATCTAATTATATTTCAATATTAAAAAAATAAATAAAATAAGCCACTGCCAGTAATTAACATACAAACATTTATTTATGCACATATATATAAGATTTAAAATTATTTTAGTATTAGTTTTACATTTTAACATTCAACATTATTTTTAACTTTACCTTAGATTTTAATTTCTATTATATTATAAGTTTACATTTTAATCAAGTTCGCACAGATGGACTTATAAAAGCTTGTTTTAATATGTTGCTATACATCGGTTACATAGATTACACGGTTAAAAACATTTCAAAGTAAACATAAACGATCAAAATATAAAATCATTGATACTGGCAATTGCAGAGGGAAATTTATAAGTAACCCAGTAGTATTCACCATAAGATACTTGCATTGTCATCAATGACATAAAAGACATCCGAATAAATACATTTTAGATACTCACCGTAAGGTATCATTATTTATCGAATGTCTATATATTTTGATCAAATATGGAAACGCAAAACGTAGTTAACCAATAAACAATCCATGCAAGCATCTATAAACAACTTAAATTTAATGCAATTTTATTTAGTGTCGATTATGAATAGACTACATAGATTTGCATTTGAAAATAAACATTCTATCCCTATTTAACCTTAGGCTAAAATTCGTAGTCAAACTGGCATCAATTCATCTGATACATCGATGTATTCAATGTAATACGGAATACGGCAGCACCAAAAAGATTAAGAGAAGATATTGACTCTCATCAGATAAGAATATTACTTCTATCTAATGAGAAGAACAATAAAAAAACTCCATAGAAAGGAACTGCGCTCTGCATCTTATAATTCCTTCCATAGGCAAAACAGGAGAGTGCGGCGTATGAAGCGATTCTGCCAGTAGCGAATCTCCGACTACATCTACTAACTACACCAATATATCCAATCCATTGACCCAATTTAACAACGAAACAAATAACTTAAGATTACCCTCCCCTAATATAACTTTACAAATCTAGACAGCCATTCACGCCCGACTTACGTTTAACATTTATATAATTAATTTAACGAAAAACAAAAAAAATCATGATAAATGGAAATGATTTTACATAAATAAGAAAAAAAAAATACAGCAAATAACACTATTAATAAAGAATTTAGTTTGGTCAGATAGGATTCTATTTGTAACAATTAAATTACTAGGAAAGTTTAAAATTTAAAGTTCTTAGTGTTTTCAAATTAATATTGTTCGTTATATTTTATAAAGTTCTTACGGTTTTAGAAATGTTCATCTTTTACAGTTGCTTGCCGTTTGAAATCCAGCATTAAATTTCCCGATGATCCTGTGGTCCTCTGAATATAAGAAAAGCGATGTTTCATTTTTCCATTTTATAACAACTGAAGGGATTGAACGTGCGTCTTTTTCAATCCCTTCTCCTTCACTTCCGCACTAACACATATCTGTCACATCGTAAATAATCAATAATAATCACTAACTAATAATTTCCAAACTTGTCCTTTTATATTACTTTGAAAGATTGACTTAACATTACGTCATCGATGTGATGATCCTTTTCGTTGAGGTCCAATTTCCCAATGGATTTATTTCATTTGCTAAAAGTTTCTATTGTTTTCCTATCTGACCGATGTTTTTACATTTAAATGCCCAAGGCTGGTTTACATTTGACTAATTAAATTTATCATTTCCATTTCTGATTAATTAACCTGTTTTCCAAATCAAAGATATATTTAAAGATATAATTTTATCTCCAAATCTTTTTAAAATTTAGTTTTAAAATACTTTTTCTTTAATAAAGTTTTATTTTAATAATTTTTCATTATCTGTGCGATTTAATATATACGAGTTTAAGGTGATATTTAATTTCAATTTTTAATTCTTAAAGAAAATTTTTAAATGCGAACTTTTTAATTTACTTTCATGTTTAATAAATAAAAAAAAACAATGTAACGAACGTCTGTGCTCGTTACAATATATATATATACCAGTAAGAGCTCCGAAGTATAGTGATGCCTCCCAAAACTAAGTCCTGGTCCCAATCATAACAAAACATTTTATTTTTTCCTGGTTTTAATATATATATATATATATATTTAAGTAATTAATGTAGAGCTAAAGAAATCTAATCATCCAATATTGATTAATAAATGGTTATCTAATTCTTAGGATCACAATTTCGAAATTTAAAAGAACTCATCATCAGCTAGACTTACTAATTCCATGATTTACTAATACAATCTAGCTGGTGAAAACTACTCGGCAAACCGTAATGATTTCTCGTTCACTATTTTTACAATTATTGGAAAAACTACTGTCTGGGAGTAAGTTATTTGAACACAGTTTTATATACCTTTTTTTTTTCTTTTCATATGTCAAAGCGTTGACTGGGGAAGCGAACCTGGTGCAGCTGCTTGGAAGGCAGCTATGCTAACCGCTAGGCCACCAACGCTTGACACAGTTTTATATACCTTTCTATATTACGTAATTTCAATAGTAGGTGAGAAAATCTTAATCTCTTTCCAACAAAACAACGATCAAACTCCTTTATGATTCATCAATATTGATGTCAATTTTTATTACACACGCACATACACGTCTACTAATAATCAATTTGGTATTTAAAAAACTGGGAAGGGTAAAATGTCTTAAATTTAAACTTGGTCAAGATTATTTCTTTTAATAAAAGATTTGCTATACTTATATAAATGGAAGAAAATAATTATAAAGATGTACAACTAACACTAAAAATATAAATATACATACACACACATCGTATCTCAATCAGAAGTTTAAGAAGATAAAAAGTTTATCTATTTGAAGTTTTTCAATTATTTTGGACTTTACTTTTCTTGAATCTTTTATCATCTTTACTTATACTCCGACCGGTTCGTTAATTATCCTGATGTATTCAAAAGTTTGAAATCTTTAGATTGTTTTCTTTTATGATTATACACAGATAGCGCAGAGAATTCGTTCCTTCTTATTATAAACTTCACTTTTCAAAAGATGTAAGAAAGCAAACTCGAATGTTTTTTCAGGAGTTTGTTTTTGACTTTTCTATGCCACCTAGACAAGCCGATTTCTAAATTGATCAATTCACAAAAAAAAAAAAAAAAAAATTTTTTTTTTCAAATCAAGGCATTAAATGTGGTAACCATCCTTCTCATTCATTATTTCCATAAGCTTTTTCCGCACAGTCTGATCACTTATGGAAAGTTCACTTATCAGCTTTTTTTTTTTAAATATAGCTGAAAATTTTTTGAATGATTTCAAAGCAATCACGAACAGGATAAAGCAAAAAGTTAAAAGAATAAAAAGCCCTACAAAAGTTTCAATAACTGAAAATTTATTAGAAATTATTCCTCTCTTTATCGCCATTTTCAAAAACAATTTACTCCGATAATTCTTTATAAAATTTAAAAAAAAAAAAGCATAAAACTAGAGTAATTTCTCCGGTCAGCAAACCATGAGAATTTCATTAAATTTCATGCTTTAATTAATTATTTTTTTTAAAGAATTTTTAGAAAAATATTCAGTTGCTTGAAAGTTCATAAGAAATCAAACACCATAAGTGCTAGCACGGAATCGATCCTAGGATCCCATATCCTAGGCTCTAACACTATACCAATTTAATCATAAGATATTACAATATTATATGCTTATGTGGTTAATGCAATAATGAAATGGCAGCCACTGGATTCCCACAGGTTCATGGACCATGACTCCAGGGCTACTATTTCTGATTCTCAAACTTTTTATTAACTTTAATTCCAATTACTATTACAGTAATATCTATAGAGTTGACCAAAATATCAAGAACATCTGAATCAATCCTAGAATCCCATATTCCAGAGTTTGATTTTTTCCCATTATAATCATACATTATAGTATTGTATGCTCTTGTGGTTTAACGGAGTGGTAAAGCGGCAAACAGTGAGCCCAAGGTTCATGAGCAACTCGAGGGCTAATATCTATAGAGTTGGCCAAAATATCAGGAACATTTGTAGTAGAGGTAAACCAGATTTTTAATGATCAACTTTAGGGCAAAGACTTCTTCAAAATATAAAACTTTCCAACTGCTGGGTAGTGAAGATTGAAGGATTTTCTCATTCTTATTTAACATCTAGCTAAATTAGCTAGCTACCTACATATGGATCAACTAATTGGATATCATCTATGGCCTAGCTATCTAAAAATCACCTAATCAACATTTGAACTTCATACGCATGCATATCGTTATAATTTCACATTTACCAAAAAGTTCACAGGCCGTTAATATAATAAACCAATTATTTAAAATATGTGAACATTTAAAAAAAATATTTAGTCAATCTTCATAATAGAAAACTTCAAGTACCAATGGGCTATACTGATGCACAATATTATGTCTCTCACTCATTCAATGCCCTGTGTTTTAGCACAGAAATAGATCCATGAGCTAAAGGTTCCTGAACTGAAGCTTGAATCATTTCTGGTGCTTGAACAACATATAAACTTGTAAGTGAACGAGCTATTTGGTCATCTTATTCAATAATAGTCTACTAGATACCTCCTTAGTCAGTGATTAAAAAGACCATAGAATAAATGCATACCACATTATTTAGACCAATACTTGATTGTGTATCCATTTGAAGTGAAGCATTATCATCTTAAAAGATGAGAATTGTTTGGAAATGTTTACATTGTGAAATGAATCTGATACTCAAAATAATATAACCATGTTGACTGGCGATTAGATCAAAAAAATAAATACCATAATATGGTTGTCTATAATCATGCATCATAATTAAGAAGTTAAGAAATCTGTTTAACAGTTTTTGTTGTTGTTATTGATTACCATACACAAATTCTTGCAAGTGAAAAAAAAAGTATAATTGATATTTCACCAACCATATAATGTGCTTACAATCATTTATTGCCCAATTCTTATGTTTATTGAATTATCACACCTAAATATGTGTAGAGATGATAATCTGGACCAACTGCTGATTGCTGGTTTAGCATAAAATATGTATATTGGTGATTATTTATCTTTTCAACATATATGTGTTTTCAAGTGTATCAGTGATATGAGATACAGTGGTGAGTGGTGGGTCATGTGAAAGTCTATGCCCATATATCCTATATATCATATCTAAATTAGAAGTTTTAAAATATTTCTCTTATAAAGCAATGAATGGATTTGGATAGTCAGTGGAGTATTGAGATTTTTGGTAAACTCTTCAGGATATGTTTCATTATGGATTTAATTTTAGGTTTAATTCTTTTGTTATATATGGAACAATGATATATATATTTATATATGCTGTAATTAATTAAAGTAGCAACTTTTCTTATGCAATTGTAAAATTTGACTTTCAAGTGCTTGGACACTATGTTAAGAAAAGTATATAATAAATATGTTTAGAATCAAACTTAATGCTTACAAAGTCTACTTATGGTGTCATATTTATAGCACTGACAGTTAAGTGGGAGAGTACTTATATATATAAATGTTATATATGAGTCAAGTTTTCCTAATAATTGTAATAAAATATTAATGAATTTAGCGAAAGACAAAAGTGGTAGTTGTAAGGAAATGCAATTATTAATATAAGGAAAGTAATGAAGGACAGTTTTCATAAAGGTTCATTTGTCTGCTAATCCACACAAAGAATATAAGTACTCTGTAATAATATGAAGAGACAATGCAAGAGAATACAAAGAAAGCACAGAAATAGAATGCAGCACATACACACATGATGGCAATAGCAAATAAGATATCAAACAAAACAGATGCTACAGATACATAACCAGACTCTTGCTAGCAAATTATTATGTAAGTGGATCAGAAAAAGATTCAGGTTAGATGTTAAGATGTTGCCAGAAGACTGCCACTTAATGTGAGATGTCACATTGGAAGAATTATACAAGCCCACCTCTATCACTGAAGAATAAAGTAATATAGCATTTAGTCTGTGCATTTATATGTTATGACTATGAAGGTAGTAGTAATCTTAGCCAAAGCTGTTAAGATGTCAGCAGAAGTGGAGCAAGAAATGACAGAAATCAATTACAGAAGAATATGAGAATTTGTGAGAATAAAGTATGAAAGAATATTCAAGAGTCAAAACAATACATAGTTGAACCTCATAGGTACACAAAAGTGAAGGTCACCCAGCCAAAATGACCCAAATAAAAAATCAGCAAGTCAAAATGACCCAAATAAGAAATTAGTATTAGATAGAAGCAATCCAGGCTTGTTAGAAACAATAATCTGACAATCACTTGTTGTGTGAGCAAGAACCTGAGATGTGATACCAGAACCACAGATTACATAATCCTGTAATAAACCCTATTGTAAATATGAATAATACATGTTAAATTATAATTGGAGATTGTATTATTGACATTAAGTCACAGAACAAAACACCTTTGTAATATTTTTGGTCCTTTCTATAAGCATTGATTTACATTATGTGTGGTATTTGCACTGGTATATACTATTCAGCAAAATTATTGAATGATAAACATCTTAATGCTAACACTATGCCTAACATTCAAACACTTTTACATATCAAAACTCAGTCGGATCTAACATAAAGCTAATGAAGAGTTCCATTTAGGGACTTTGTATCAGTTCTATAGAATTTTATTTATAAAGGGGGGGGAATGATATGCTACTAAACATTTTAATTTCCAAGCTAAATAATATCAAAAAGCATCATTAGTGTCAGCCATATTTAAACAATAATGGCTAATTTCATTCATAATTTTTATGAGACATTCATTAGACTAGAGTAATACATAATATTTCTGTAGTGTAATTTTCACTGCACCATTCTCATCCAAGGTAGGGAGGGACTGGTTTCTATCTGCTTTTAACATCTTGTGGAAGGATGTAATCATAAAGTTATGATCAGAAACCATTTGAAGATGTATAATTCCCAAGATGCACATCTGGGCTAACTGATGAATGCTGGCTCAGCACAAAATATGCATCTTGGGGTCATACATCTTTTCCTCATCTTTGCTCATATATTTATGATTACACTCCTCTGCAAGGTGCTAAAAGCAGGTAGAATCTATCTTGCATGAGAGTGATGTAGAGAAAAATTATACTACAGAAATATTAATTAAATGGCTAGTTTCACTTTAGAATTAATAGTTAACGATGAATTTTATGATGACAATGAAAACCAAATCAACCCCTAAAATATAAGGATAGATCCATATAAACACACACATATATCAAATTTTGATAAAATTTGTTTATTTAAAATCTTGGGATATTGTCAGAAATATAATGCTAATAATTGTTCCCATTATTTTGTCTATCCTCTGTAATCCTCTCTATATTTAAGAATATATAAACAAAATAAACTTTTAAGAAAAGTATATACAGTATAACATTTACTGAAAAAATAGGTTTAAATATTACATGACGCTTGACTAATTTCTATTCATTACATTTCTTTTACGGCTTAAAAGTTTATTTTAAAATTAAGACAATATGCGCAATTCCTTGGCAAACAAGAATAATCTTAAAACCAGATGATACAAAGAAGTCATAAATGAGTCATTCTGGGTCAGCGTTACAAACTAGTAAAAAATATTCAACTATTTATTTTTAATTACCAGAACGCAAAATTAAAAATTTTATTACAGTCATTCATCTGACTATATCAAAAATTTTCAGAACATAGAATATCAAATCATAGCAATTACGTTTACTCTTTAATAGGTGTAATAAAATTATTATAAGTGAAAACAACTTAAAATACACTACTGCAGGGCAAAGGCTTCTCCAAAATATCACAGAGGAATTCCATGGGCTCATTATTTGCTGAATAATGATGATTACAATATCTTTCCATCCTTATTTGATATTTTAGATTAATATTATTGTTTACTATCTAATATTAGCTAGTTAAATAATTAAGCTAAAGCTCACTACCTGAAAAAAATACCAATATAATAATTTTAAATAACGTTAATTTAATTTATGCCATCCAAAACCATTTTTTTTTTTTTTTTACGAATTTTCCAATAGACATGTCTCATAAAAAATAAAAAAAATCAAGTGGATAAGTATCTAAATGATTACAGCATTGCCAAATAATTATTAATATTCTATAAGTTTATTTATGATGTTATAATTTACATACCAAACGATTTAGCAATTGGCACTTCTGATTTTCCATATATACATATTTCTCAGTTTAAAGCCATTTAACAACTTGGGTTTGAAGCAAATGAGGAACTCCTTTTATTTCAACAATAAACCCCAATAAAAGAGCTATTATAAATTAATGAAGAAACTTATTTAGCTTCACAGAGATTGTCAATTAAAAGAAATTTTGGCAATATCAGAGGCAAAGGTTATTTCTCTTTACATGGATAAAATCTCATTATTTTTATTCTTTATTAGAAGCAATCCATGGAAAATATTTAATTCAACATGTATGGATCACATTTTGATTTATAAGTTGACACCAACCACTTCTAATAAGGTTAATAATTATTATTAATCATTTATTATTAAACTAGAGATGAGCCATTATCAGATATAAACTTTACATCTCAGTCAAAATTTAATTACATATAGGGCAAAATGAGATGAAGTTGAGTTATTCCATATTTTTATATTTAATTAAAACTAATATATTAATCTTTAACTGCAGTTTAAAGATTATATCTGGGCTCAATCTAATCTTAGTTTAATAAATGATTACTAATAATCATCAATATATTTATCTGAAGTGGTTGATGTCAAAATCACGAGTGTACAAAGTTTGGACTTGTAAATCAAAGTGTAGTAAATTGGCATTGATAAAAAAAACACACCAATAATCAAGTTATATATAAAATTCTGAAATCTCAGCCAACTGAAGATAGCTGATTCAATATGAAATACATTTTGGAGGTCATTTATCTTTTTCATATGTCTTTATTCATATGAAGAATTCATATTTACAGCTATTAACTTTTGTTTGATTATTCAAAAGGAGGTTAAAAGTGTTACATTTTATCAATAAACTTCTCTGATTATTAGTTTAATAATTATTAATGCCATATTTTCATCTGATATAAAACTTTCATTCTGAATTTTTCCACCATTGTTAACTAGGATAAGCTTATAAATATCAAAACCTTGATAAAGTACAGTATGTTATTTATTCACAGTATGAGGGAAACTAATTTGCATCTCTTTATTACATATATATTAAGCCAAGAATTTAATATTTACAATTACTCTACTTGATTATTTAAAAAAAAATGTAATTAATAGTTAAACTATAATTCTCTAATTCATTATTTGTTTAATAATTATTAAGGCCACATTTCAATTTGGTTGGTATATTAATTTCAATATGAATTTTCACCAATGTTAGCAAGGGAAATGTTATAAACATCAAAAGTTCAAAGAATAGATTGTCTATTCTTCTAACTTACAGAATGTTGTTTATTTATAGCATAAGGCAGACTGGTTTGCTCCTCTGAATTGTATTTAAATATGTGTGTACTATAGCTGTAATATTTTTAAACATATGAAGTCAATAGCTGAAAACATATGTTGCTCTTTTTACTATTTTCGTGGCTGCAAAATACTTAGTAAATACAGGTTAAATTGACACTAGTCTTTAATGCCATCTATACTATATAGAATATTTTTCTTTTGCTTATTAAAATGTTTGATTTCAAATTAGCTATTTGATACATATGGTCAAATAATTGCATCTTCTGGCTTATGTTCTTCATAAAAATTTATGCCCATTTGGACCCTTTTTGCCTAATTCTTCATAAAAAATGTTCTCACAATTAATCAATTCTTAAAATATTATATTCAATTACCAATATTCTTTCCATTATAACTTTATCAATTCCCATATTTCATAAACATAAATACAAGAGTAAATATGCACATATGTACTTGTAACATAAGTTCTTTGTTACTCCATATCTTATCAAAGTCGAGGTGACATACTATTAGTATTCTTAATTTTATTTCCTTTGAGCAATTTAAATCTTGTATCTTTCAAACTATAAAAAAACTTAATAATATTCATGACAAATTTAAATCCACAAATGAGATTAAAAAATTTCAGGTATGTAAAGGATATCCACATACATCATCCAAAACTGTATGGTAAATGTATATGAGCTTATGCAGGATTTTTTTGAAACAATCATTAAGAGGAAAACAGAGAACTGTGGGCAAAGCAATTTTTCTATATTTATGGCCCATATAAAGCTAAGCTAAAATGGATATTATTTATTCATTATTAAAACACACCTGTAGAAAATGTCAAAGGTCATTATTTCCTGTTTTTTTTTTTTTAATTTTGCCATAAATATAAATTTTCAAATAAATATTTCTCTCCACAATAGTAGAATTGTAATAATTTTCATCGAGGAACACATATATTAAATAGAAGGCAATAAGAAAAATCCTTAATGAATTAAGTGATTTTCCATAAATCTGTGTTTAGATTCAAACTAATTAAAAGAAAAAAGTTTGGATAAAAAGAAAATAGAAACATAAAATGTAAGAATGTTAGTCTAAGTTAAGAAACATTATAACTATCTGAAATATATCTTCATATGCCATCTTAATAAAAATAAATATTATAATTATTTTAATATCAATGCAAAAGGTTTTTCCAGTTTCAATATCATTTCACCCACTACTTAATATTTTTCTCATATTTTTTTAAGAATAATTTAATAATAATTCAAAATCCTTACCCCCCCCCCCCCCCATCTTATGCATTTGAATACAAAGCTTTTATAATCTTCAAAACTGTTTAATTAATTTGCTTGAAATTGTGAATGAATAAAAGATTATAACATTTTTAAAGGCTTTGAAATAATGCTAAAACAATGTAATATCTTCCTATATATGGGCATATATGAAACAGAGATAAGAACAAAAGAACATAACAATACAATTAATAGACAAGATAAATCTACTATATATATTCATTACTGAACATAAAATAGATGATGTAGAATATATTAACTCTTCAAATGACACCAAAGATCCAAAAAAAAGACAAATATATGAAACATATTACATTAAGCATTACCAATCCATTGTATGAATACTTACAAAACTTAAATAAATGTAATTAATAATTGATCAGGAAAATCTGTAATCAGTATAACATCAGAACAGCTTTACAGAGCCATACCACACTACGAGAAATTCTAACATGTACAAAGCCTAAACTTGAAATGCTGAAAAGAAAAAACTGCATCTATGAAATACCATGAGAATGTGGAAGAACATATATGGGTGAGACCAGTCATCCCATTGAAAAACACTTGCAAGAACACAAACTGATGATTAGAAGAGAGAAAAAAGATGTGTCTAAAGTAACAGACCATGTATGTACCAATAAACATATGTTCTATTGGGAAATTACAAAAATATTGGATGGAGAAAAGGTAAAAAAAGAAGAAAATTTAAAGAACCTGCTCACATGACAATGGCAAAAAAATATCACAAGACAACATAGTGTGACTATACATAATATATAGAAACTACTAATCAACTTTGCTCTTAGGAAAACATGGAGAAATCAGGAGGAACCTTATAGATAAGTATATGAAATTTCTACAGACCGTTACCTTTGGCAGGATGGCTCATTTGGTTACAGCATTACCTTAAAATTCAATACTCAAGAATCTAAAAGTCCAGGTTCAAATCCCATGCTAGTACTGTCACTGGTCAGACCAGCAATACCCGAAAAAGAGGGGAGAATACCTCTCAAAACATTATGCATATACTAAGCTATTTGATGTGCTATTTATTAACAGTTGAATGTATTTAGAATATTTAAATAAAGTTAAATTTTTCTAATCCTATAAGAAGATTTATTACTATTTAGCAAATAGTTTGAATTTTAAAAAGTTTATTGATAATATTTAACATTAACCATTATAATCATTTGTCTAATAGTGCATCATTATTTATTTCATATTAATAACACACACACACACACACACACACATATATATATATATATATATATATTGTACCGCTCAACACCTACCCTGCAGATTCTTACCATATGCACAGAACTGAACATGAAGTTACTATCGCACATCACAGTACAGCATCCTTATAACTCAATAATAAACTCTAAACTAAATGATTTAAAGTCAACTAATTGAATTTTTAAATGAGAGAGATCAAACCAATGCTGGTTATGTTTGCAGATTTCCCCCATACCAAAACTCCATTGCCATGCTTATTGATATCAAGATGTTGTATGTCACATACCTCTGAAAAAGCAAGATTTGAATCTGGCCTTTATGTGCCACTTTTGGAAAGAGAAAATCCCTCTCAAAGGGATATACAACTACCAACAAAACATATAAATCAATTGTACAACTAAGTCAAAAAAAGATATTAACATGGCAACAAACTTTTAATAGCCTGATAAAGTTGTATCCCATGGGCTTAGCTCAATCATATCTTTATCTCAGGTAACTTGTGGACTATGCTACGATTGGAAAATGTATATAGACTTGTTGGAGATAGAGAGAAATAAATAAAACACCCATAATGAAATAATTTATAAACAAAACAAATATTTATTTTCCCAAGTAAACTACCATCCTTTATTATATATATATGAATAAAATACATTTTATTAACCCCAGCATTATAATAAGAGAAAAATCTATGAGCAATATTGATTCAATTTATTTATGAAACTTGTCTCATTTTCATATAGATACCTTTGAAGGAAGTGGTCTGAGTTTCTACCCACACACACACACTTATATAATAAGCATTACTTTTTATTTCACATAATATCAAAAAAAAAATAGATATACTTATATGTCTATCTATACATCCTTCCCACTGCCTAACTAAACATTTTATAACTGTGCATATATACAAATCAAATGCATGTGGAGACAAAAGCAAAATATTGTATTTTAAATCAATTTGAATCTCTTTTACTATATGCATGTATGTGAAACAAGCAATAACAAATCTAAAAAAAAGAATACACATATATGTTTACACATCTAAACATTTCTTAAAATTAAGGTGGTAGAATGCTTTAACATAAAACAATCCAATGCTTCATGGATAAATAACTTTACATACATGTAACGCATCAAATATATGTATATATAGTACTGGATATGTTGAATGAATGGATGTCTTACTACTGGCCTCTTAGGCAGGAAAACATACTCGGAGAGTATGTATGTCCAAACGATAGCTATAAAATATATAACTAGCATTACATTTCCAGGACATACCTTCTTCTCTGGCTGCTGACTTTAACATCGATTATTCAAAGCACGCTTTTCTTTTGGAAGCAATATTCCGGGTGCCAGTTAACTACCCCAAAAAGGGTGAATTAACACACTTCGAACAATGGCAAACTAACTCAGCGCCTAAGATTATCCCATGACTAGCTCAATCGACACTACAATAACACTTTACTAAATTTTAATTCAATAACAAATAATTTCAATTAGTGGCAAAAGAATTGACCAACAAAATTAAGCTTTAAAGTTTAAAAGACAATTTATTTTAATTAACATTTATTATACTAATTTTGAATACTTTTGATCACGCACATTCTTAATTCACACACTAGCATATCATATAATAAAGCATTAAATAATATTTAAAAACACAGACATCAATAGTTCGTCTATGTATGCTATAGAGTTCATATTACTTGATTCTGGGAGGCTTCAACTAATGTGATGGCTACTTTAGAAATGAGAATAAGAAAATGTTATTACCTAGGATTTTTGAATGTGGACTTAGAACTTTATTTTCTTCCAGGTTGCTGCTTCAATTGAGAATATTTCCAGCCAGCTGGGACATTTTCTTGAGGAGTTTTATTATTATTCATTGGCACTATTCTTGGAGACAGTTAAATATTGATGGCAGATTTCAAGTTGTTATGCAAGCAATATCCTCTTCCAGGCAAGTTGGATGTTCCCTGGACTTAGGCTAGAGAAAGTCATATAATTCCAATGATGATTAGCACTGCATTTTTGATTCTGGATATACTGATTGATTGACTGATTAAAGAACTCAACTGCATGATTTAAACTGTTTTTCTAAAATGCAACTCGATCTCAACTGCACGATCTAAACTTTCAATCTCAACTGTAATCTCAACTGACTGTCCGATGAAAAACTGGACTATTTATACTTAAGGCCTGTTGTCATTTTGATGTCTGCCAGCAATATCTGTTGTCGAAATTCCTTCCTTGTTTTAAATTGCATTCCTCGAGATAAGCTTTTAATCCTGTTGTTGGAGATGTTAATTAGCAGTCATTGCAAACTTATTTGTTGTTGTTTTTCATTTAACTTAAAAGCCCGTCGCAAAACTTGTTGTTTTACAGATTTTTAACTTAGTAGCCATCGCTGAGTGTTATTAATTTTTTTTTTTACTTTCATTTATTTCATTTTAACATGCACGTATTTATGCTATGTTTACAATTGAATATATATGTTTTACTAATAAGCTCATATTAATTCATCATTTATGCACATATATATTTTAAGATCAATTCACTATTTAGTTTTTAAGATGACTTTTTTTTCTTTAACTTAAATAAAAAGAGATTTATATTTTAAACTTTTAGCTTCAACTTTTCTTTCTTTCTTTTTCTAATCAATCATTTATAACTTTTATGAACAATATTTTCTTTGAACTAACAACATAAAAATAATTCTTTACTTATTTGAAAATCAACTTCTTTTAATTTGACCTTTCTAAAGCAAACCCCCCCCCCCTTCTAATTAATTAATTGTAACTTTTATTTCAAAAAACTCTTTGACTTTTAATTTTACGTTTTCGAAAACAAACTGCAATAAAAAACTCTTAAACTTTTACATACTATTTTCTTTCAACGAAAGATTTTTATTTCAATAATTTTTAGACAAAATTATTCTATGTACCAACACAATATTGGTACTATATATATATATATATAAACAAAAAACTTATAAATCCAAGAAATAATATTATATTCCTTATAGTCAATTTTTAAGAATGAAGAGGATTTGTAATGATGAGAAATTTCAACAAAATAATAGTATTTTATATAATAGATTGGTCAATATGAGGTATCGTAAGACATTGTTGGATAATGCAGAAAGGAGATCTTCTTTAATTGATAGAAAGAAACTTCTTTTATCTAAAAACAGTAAAAAACAATTAGATGTTCCACCATTGGTTCTTACTTTTAATAAAGATTTACCTAATATTAACCGGATATTGACGAAATATTTTAACATATTACACTCCACAGATTATTTAAAATCTATTTTTTCTGATCCACCTAAGGTTGTATTATCGAAAACATAGATCACTTAGAGATATACTTGTCAAAACAAATTTTATTAGTAGTTCTGTACAGGAAAAAGGATGTTCTCCATGTGAGGATAAAAGATGTTTTACATGTAAACATATTGTTGTGACAAAAGTGGTCTTTAGTACTAAGAATCGTAATTTTAAATGGTATATTCCTAATTATGTTACATGTAAAAGTGTTAATTTGATATATTTGATAGAGTGTAGTAGATGTTTAAGCCAGTATATAGGTGAGTCAGCAAATAGTTTACATGTCAGAATGACTAATCATAGATTTGACATTTTGCATAAGAATGAAGATAGACCGGTTTCAAAACACTTTAATTTACTGTATCATTCAATTGATGATTTAAGAGTAGTAATTCTTCAGGAAGGTTTTTCTTCTACAAGGGAGAGGAAACAAAAGGAGAGTTTTTTTATTTTTAAATTCAAGACCTTAGAACCACATGGATTGAATTTAAACATTGGAACTATTACATCTCTGGGTTACCTGGTCTCCTAAATGATTTTTATATGTGAGTTTTTTATGTGAAAATTTTCTTATATGAGATTTTTTTATGTAAAGATTGGTTATATGGATGTTTAATATCTGTGTTTAATTGGTATATAGATAAATAATTAATTGTTATAAATTATTGTACTTTGCACTAACTATAATTTTTGATTAAAATGTATAAGTATTTTAGTTTTTAATGAATATTAATGTGAGCACAGCTATTTTTTGTATGTGAGCATAGTCTAATTTTTGTATGTATGCACATATGTATATTTTAATTTTGGATTTTTTATTTTTTTTTATTTATTTTTATTTCAATTTAAATAGAATTTAAGCTTGATTAGGAATAAATGTAGTTTTTTTTGTTTGTTTGTTTGAATTTTGTCATTGATTGGGTAGATATTCTGTGTTAGATTTTGTGACCAATCAGGGAGGGTTTGTTAAATTTATAATCTTTTATCAAATCTGTAATTTTTGATTATCGCCATTTTACTGTGTATTTTTTTTCTTTCTGATGAAAACCAGTCCTCTGGTTGAAATATAATATTATTTCTTGGATTTATAAGTCTTTTTTTGTTTTTATATGTATTTCCTTTGGTTAGTTTTTTATATATTAATATATATTGCAACAGGGCAGGCAATATATATATATATATATATATATATATTGCAACAGGGCAGGCATAATCAAATCCTGTTGCGATAATTAGACAAATACGGATTCATATACTTAATGCATTATAAAAAATATATATATATATCTTATTACTAATGTATTATTAAAAATATATATTACTTTACTAACAAAACTAATATTTACCAGTTGATGTACAATCAATGGTCATTTGCGTGGTCAGATTGGATTGATTTAGTTATTTTAATTAAAAAAAAGAGAACTCATAAAAGAGGTATGGGGGGGGGTTATACATTTGCTCTGATTTTTTCTTTCTTTTGCCAAACCCAGCTATACACATCGCTATGTATATGTGTGAGTGCGTTTGAACCATTAAAAATGAAAAATTCACAAAATAAAAAGGAAACATTTTGTTTGATAAACTTTTTAAATATATACATATTAAGTCAACAAAAGAACTATAAATGTCAAGATGGAAGACTGATTTTGCAGAACAATGGAAGTAATTATTATAAAAATCGTGGAATGTCTAATGCTAATTAAATATTAATTGGAAAGAAATAGGTGTAAAAAGCTTTTGTGGTGCATTCCAACAAAGGCATATGGAATGTGAATGGAAATATAATTGAAAATGAATGAAAAGAAAGATAAATTCGATAATTAAAAAAAAAGAATTAAGAATTAAGGATTAGTATAAGTTTGGACGGAGAAGAAAGCGGACGGTAGACTGATAAACAGAAAATAAGAATCAAGAGATCAACGTGATATACATTGGATAAAATATGGTCAGGCTGGGGTAGAGGCTTCAACGTGCGGAGGGTCCGAGTCCTTTTTCCCCCCGAATGTATAGCAGCTGCCGATATCGGAGAAGGGACGTCAAGCCCGGAGAATTCGCCTCAATAAGCAACAATGTTGAATCGCCACAAGAGGAAGAAAATAAATAAATAAATGGACTTTAGCCATGGAACCCGAACTTCAAAAAAAAAAAAAAAAAACAAAGTTCGTTCACCGACAAAGGACCGGAGATTCCCTTTTCACCAGGTGAATTCGATCAATTCCCCAGGGAAACGCAGGTATTTTTTTTTCCTATTTGCATATATATGTCACTTTTAGTAAGCTTACTCCACGAAATTGAGAAAACTGTTATTTGACACAATTGCGAACTTAAAATTTCTTTTCTTTGCCCGGAGAGGTCAAACTATTTTCTACAGAATTTATTAGTGTATAAATTAGTCCAATTAAATCTTCGGTGCAAAATACATATAATAGCATATTTGTGTGTGTGGGAGTTTTGGCAAAGAGAGAAAAGAGCAAACAAAAAAAAAAGAAACTGATATGAATCTTTGATTTAAAAGTGAAAAGAGACACTAATTCAACTTACGTAAATAATATATGTTTTTTTTATTATAGATACGTAAATATCATTGCTAATAAATGTGTATAAAATGAATGGTTTTGTTTTTGTGTTATGAGTTTTTTTTTTTAAATAGAAAGAAAAAAGGGAGGGTTAGATCTACTGCCGGTAAATTTTACCACCAGCCCTGAGCAGAGCTAGTCCAGGGGCATTTCCATATTGGTATTCCAGCTATCCCAGCATAATTCTTATAGAAATATAGGATTGGCGCTTGAGGTCATAAAGTGATGCTCATAAATATGCTGGGTGATTAAAATGGAATAATTTAAGAATAAATATTTTTTTAAAACAATTACGCATATACGTGCATCGTTATATATACATACATGCAATCTTTCAAGATTATATATATGTGCGTAAAATATATATGGAAAACGGTACATCACGTTACAAT